>CAXIPT010000001.1:20154132-20190450 GCA_964030475.1 Tethya wilhelma | reverse complement strand
TGTGTGTGTGTGTGTGTGTGTGTGTGTGTGTGTGTGTGTGTGTGTGTGTGTGTGTGTGTGTGTGTGTGTGTGTGTGTGTGTGTGTGTGCATACATGAAAATAAACAGACTTTCAAACAATCATGTAACAGTTGTTAACAGTCTTGCTTGACACACAGACAAGGAGAAGGACACACACACAAACATACACTTGAAAACTAAACCAAACCACTCCACTAAAGGCTGAACATTCCTTCCAGATAGGCATATTTTTATTAGGTCATAATTTGCCTAGTCACACACATGTATACATACACACTGACATGTAATATTATATTCAGAGCCATAAAACTACTATGGCCCAAATAACTATTTTTCTAGACTAACAGTCACAGAGATACTATCATTGAGAACTAGTCAGTCCACTCACATAAAGAAGGTGCTTTGAGTGTCGATTTCTTGAGTACAAACCCTTGGGTGGCTTTTTGTAGTGGGGAAGGTCGAAAAACAATGGCCGAGGAAGGGGCTGGACGCTTGGGAGCTGACAGGAGCGATCCTTCTGTCGAGCTGGAAGAATGCCTCTCCCTATCTCCTTTTTCAGCATCTTCAGGACCGAGTTCTCTTTCAGGGGGTCGCTGGAGAAATAGTGGGAGGAAAGGAGACCCTTACTTTGATTCAAATATAACGCGAAGAGCACCCGGATTTCTTTATCAATGTGTAAAAAAGACACAAATATATGATCTATTCTTTACCTTCTCTCCAATGTGAGCCATTAAGATTGCATAGTATCGTTTATACTGTACACTGCAGCCAAATATTTCTAAACAAGGTGGATTAGTTTACTGGTGTGCGCCTTTTAGAATGTCGTCTCCACAGTTCTGAGCATGCGCAATAGCAGTTATTAATATTAGTCTTGTCCCCATAACCCCACTAACCCTAGACTATATATAGAAACGCCCACACTGAATGCTAATGAGGTACTGTAATCTGTATGATAAAGATTAGGTATGTATTTAGTCTCGCGTAGCCAGACCCCTTTCGCTCCGCCTATATGGCTCCGCGGAGCCATATAGGCGGAGCGAAAGGGGTCTGGCTACGCGAGACTAGTATGTATTGTGTGTTCACAGAGTCAGTGCTTAACTTTGTGTGTTCACTGAATCATGGGATCAGAGTGCACTTTGGATAACTACACACCACACATAACCATGCATAGGTAACCTAAGTATTAAACCTATACGATAAAATTAATATTATGTATATATTGTGTGTCTACAGAGTCAATGCTTATAACCTTGGATAACCACAGTACCAGATGCACCACTATACACAGCCATAGGTAACCTAGATAACCCCTAATAAAATTGTATACCATTATAATTGTGTTGTGTATCATAGCTAGCATGTCACCATGCAATGTAACTATGTATATAGCATTCTATTATCCTTTGGATGACTTCTCCTATTCCTATTGGATAAATTCCTGGGCACTAAGACTACAGTCTAGGCTTTGGCAAATTATTCTCAAAAGTTTGCCTATTATTCTATTCTTTTATTCCCAAACTTTGAGCCCATTATTCTTTTCAGCCAGCCTATTATTCTTGCATTATTCTCAGACAAAAGCATAATTTTAGTACGTAAATTCATAAAATAACAATTTTAACGACATTCAAAGTCCTTGGTGCATTTTTCCAAGGGTTAACACACCCAATGTAATTATTTTTCATTTTCTTTCAACTTAAGTGTTGTAATACATCATTGCAGTAGGTAGTTCTCTATAAAGAAGATTAGCAATCAATTTATATATAGGCTTTTTTAACTGAAAAAGCACCCGTGGTTGGAGTGTTCCACTGTAATTATGTGAGGTCGATCAGCAATGCATTATGAATTTACATGCATGTGAGCTATAGAGGTCAGCATTTGTATATGTGGACATCTACACCATTAATATATGCACTGCGCTCACATAATAATAGAGAGTGAGTTTACTTTTAATTTTGAGACACCTGGCACCTGTTATTTCGGATCCATAAAAGGCATCATGAAAAAACAAGAGTTGAAAAATACAGAAAAGTTCACATTCAAGAGGAGTATACAATAATGCACGGTAGATTACAATATACCATG
Source organism: Tethya wilhelma (assembly GCA_964030475.1). NCBI lineage: Eukaryota > Metazoa > Porifera > Demospongiae > Tethyida > Tethyidae > Tethya > Tethya wilhelma. Next base: position 20,188,348 of record CAXIPT010000001.1, on the reverse strand, counting down.
CAAAATATGCGGAACAATGCGGAATGGCTACATATATAATGATATTCATAAACCACAATGCCATCACAACTACGCTTTATGTATATATAAATATTGTGATTTGATTGCAATCCGAGTTAAAGCTTTGTCAGTGGAGTCAGTGCAAAAGTCAGAATGGAGAAAAAGTCAGGCAGTGAGGACTTGTATGAAAATCCAAGTTATGCAGTACCATACACTTCAAAGCAGCAAAATGGTACCAAAAACGAAAACCCAAAACTTCAAGTATGTGCAAAAGCAAGAGTTTTGCTCATTGTTGTGCTTTTCATTGCAACTGTTAGCATTACCCTTTCAGTTGTAGCATTAGTTTTGAGTCTGTGGAGTGTTTTCATGCCCTCAACTGCTACCTCTCAAGGAGCACCTGCAGCTCCTTGTACATGTGTGGTACAAGAAAATCATTCATTTGTGACCATAGAACAGTTAAACGAAATATTAGAAATCACTGTCCAAAATCTCACTAATTCTGAGTCTGCACTGGAGCAGATTCCTGAGTGTGGAGCTGGAAAGTGGCGAAGAGTTGCTTATCTTAATATGTCTTATCCCTCTCAACAATGTCCATCAAACTGGACTGAATACAATGGTTCTGCACTGAGGTCTTGTGGTCGTCCACCATCATCATCTGCAGCTGGTAGCTGCCCATCAGCATCACTTGAAACTAGCTATAATGGCCTTAGACTACCTTACATTAGAGTTTGCGGTAAAATCAATGGTTATCAGTTCAATTCACCAGATGCTTTCCTAACAAATCTTGATATTGATGGTAACTATGTTGATGGTGTGAGTGTTACTCATGGAAGAAATCCTCGTCAGCATATCTGGACTTTTGCTGCAGCGTGGTCTGAATCTACCCAGCTCCTACCAAGACAGTTTTCAAGTCAATGCCCATGTGCACATCCTGATGGACAGAGTCCACCTTCTTTCGTTGGTAGTAACTACTTTTGTGAGTCTGGATTCTTAGGAAATAGTGCCACACGTACTGCTATCTTGTACCCAGAACCACTCTGGGATGGTGAGGGGTGTGTTAACAGTCAGTGTTGTAGCTTCAACTCTCCGCCATGGTTTTCAGTAGAGCTTCCTTCCTCCACAACTGATGATATTGAAGTTCGTATTTGTGGAGATCAAGACACTAATGATGAAAATGTGATGATTGATCTACTTCAACTGTACATTCAGTAAACTACTATTTTTTATTCTGGCAGTGGTTACTATTACAGTATTCCCATAATAATTAGAGTTGGTTTTAACATTTACTGTTGTAGTTAGCGGCCTCGTACCCAGGCTCTCCCTTTGACCGTTCACTTTTTACCGTTAGTGTAAGGTCAATGGAAAGAGCCAGGGTACAAGGTTAGTTGTAATCATTGTGTAGACACATTCACATAGAACAGAAGAATAGAATTAAAATAAAAGTTGATTATAATAATATATAAATATTATTATGGGTACATTCATTGGTATACATAAGGGCCTACTGAATAGGTGACACTGTTGTGATCTTAACTTGTGACTTTTTTTTGTTTCTTAGTCTATCTTTTTGGCAATTTGAGCATATTCGTGCCTGAGACTTGTATGGATTAAAAGTCCACAATCGGGCCCGGCACGTCCGAGTTTATTTTTAGCCCGCTCTGGTACTGACTTGGAATTGTCCGATCCTTAGATTTCAAGTACAGTTTGATTGTGGACCCTAGTCACAATTATTACAGTAGAAATTGAAATAAACATCACTACAATCTTCTTTACTAGTAAGTTGTAACTAATATAGCCTGTAGTGATCATCACAGGCTGTGACGGCCTGCTGCGCATGATTCAGCAAGTGTCTTATAAAAGTATAGTACAAATTTCATTAAAATTAGCAGTGTCACTGTGGGAATGGGCAGTGCTATAAAAAGGAAGGAAACAAAGCTGGCACTTTCAGTCCTGTAGTTCGCAACTTCCAAACTCCACTGAAACTCGTAGTTCATTGGTGTGCGCCTTTTAGNAACAAAAACAGTTCATCTGTTGATGAATTACCTTTAGGGAACACTGCCAATAGCTCTTCTTGAGAAAAAACCAACTTATTTCTCTCAATAGATTGATAAGCAAATTTACAAAGACAATACCAAGAAGCCTGCAAATCTTCAGGCAAAGACTCAAAGCTAGAGAGGCTTAGGATATCAGAATACTGTGGGTACTTGGTGATGTTACGATACAGGGCCTGTAATATGATCATGGTGTAAAGTTCTGTCATGGTACGTGGGAGTGAATGGGTTAATGTATGCTGCAAGTGGCACACAATTGCACAGTTTAGGGGTACACTGCATATACTGGCAATCAAAGGATTTAATTCTAACTGCTGCAAGAGGCTCACTGCTTTATCAGGGTGAGCTTGAAACTCAGATTGAACGTATTCAGTGATATTTTCCTCACTAAACCCCACTACTTCAACAAATCGATTCACTAGCATACTTTTGTGAAGACAAATTGAGGCAGATGGCCTTGAGGTCAGTAGTACTGACACAAATGGAAGGACATTTCCAAAGAGAAGGCTGTGTAAGAAAGATCCTGGTTGACGGTTTGTATCACTCAACTCATCCCAACCATCAGCAACAATCAGAACATCCTTGCCTTCTGTCTCTTCCAAAGATTCAATGACAGAAGAACAGATTCTACTACTTCCATGGAACAGCCTCAAGAGATCAGAGAGAGAGGCTACATTTGCTACTCTACTGTCTCGAAGTGGAAGAAGAAGAACCAAATGAAATTGGCCAAATAGTTTCCCATCAGCCCAGTCTAAGGATACAATGATAGTCAAGGTAGTCTTCCCTATACCAGCATCTCCCTCCACTAACACTCTCCTCACTGGTATTGCTTTATCCAATTGAAAGAGATTGGCACACTCAATAGGACATCTTTTGATACTTTCCTCCTCTTTTCCTCTTTGCCAGTTAGCTGCATAACCTTGAGCCTTTTCTCCTTCCACTAGTTCTAGTTTAACAAGCTTCTCTCCACGACAAGGGGGATAATGATTTTCAGGACTTAAGATAAGCCTCTCACGGTATTTTGTCTTTAAACTTTCCACAAATTTCTCCATTTTAACAATGTATGAAACTTTAAATCTGTCAAGAGACATGCATATGTTATGTTTATTTAATAAAGTATAGTGTATACTATAGGAATGGGCTGACTGCATGTCATATAGACACGATACAAAATGTTAGTCTCTATAAAAATCTAGTTAAACAAAAAAAACCTTCAAATTCGCCCATGATCAGAGGTGCCTGGCTCTCACTGACAAATTACCAACTGCATGCTAGGCCTAAAACTCACAAAAACTTTCCTCAGCACTCGTAGAGAGCGCTAGTGGGAAGCCACCATAACTGACGTACTTATACGTACTAATTCCTAACTGACTTACTTAATAAGCATTTCCAGAGAACCAGAATGTGTTGAGCTAACTGTGAGAGCACAAAGTAAGTTATTTTCATAGGTACAGTACTACTACATTTCTTGATACTCATTTTTATCTAGAATAGTCCTAAAGAAAAACTAGAAACTTGTTTTTTTTAAAACTTTTTTTACTATGAATAGCTACGAAACTTAGTGCATTAAATTCATGTGTTAGCCTCATTTCAGGCTCCCTTTAGCTAGCTCTCCTGAGTCCACACCCACGGGAAATTAAGTGCAAGAGAATATAAGGACTTCCACTTTATTTCCGGAGAGGCCCGGAAGCCTGGGAATGACTGCCAAGCTATTCAGTGGCATGTACTACCGTGACAAATAAAGGCACCGGTGGTGCCGCAAGCCTCGGCGGCACACTCTGTCACTTGCAACTGACTCAAGTTGTGAGGCAGCATAAATCACAGACAGAGATGAGCAATGCTATGATTATATCAGCTGCAAACCTATGGGCTACCTGAATCATGTAATATCAGTACAGTACTACTTGGTGACCATGCAGCTTAGCTGAATCATATGTGACACTGAGTGGAACGGTTCACTGGTAAACACACTGACACAACTAACTTGTAAGCTCAGAATTTTAGCTTGCAATCAATTAAGTTACTTACCTGTGCAAGCAGCTAAGCCACCTGAGCCAAGCACATCACATCCAGAGGCTGAGAGCCAGAGCTCTGTCATCTGAAGCACATCCAGTCCAACTGTATTTCTAGATAATGCACATTATACGTGGGGCGTGATTTATGGGTGCGGTTTCGAAGGTAAGCGTTCAGAGAAGCACAAAAGCCTCGTATCTCAGAAACTACAGTGTCTTGCAAGATTCTACACAACCATTTTCAAGACAATTTTGATTCATAAGTACCTTCGGTTTGAACCATAGAGCGGCCATTCTTCACATTATCTTGTAACAGACAGACGCGCACACACACACACACACACACACACACACACACACAAAACGACTACGCTTCCTACGCCTCTATGTAACAAAGATGGCTGCATAATTAAGCCTCGGCACGTGAGTATCACGTGCAGAGGATCATGTTACGGTAGGCGGCCAGAGCGGCCATGGCCGCTCCACTTTTCACTGATGATTGTCTTTTTTCTATCATTTTTATTCTTTTTTGTCTTTTTCATCCAGTAGTACTTGCTAATTTTTTGGCCAGTAAGACTTGAAGCGAGTGTCAGAGCACAAAACTGAGAACGCTTTCTAAATAACGCACATCCCATGTTTGCTTAGTCAGCATAAATTTGTACGCATGTAGTGCTAGAGCTGAGCTACTTTCATTACTGTCAGGGACTAAAATCTGCTATTAAAGGTATGTTTAAACAAAAATTGAGAGGATATAACTCTAAATGTACTAATTAGAATATTCATAAGCAAGTAAAGCAACATAAATGATTCATGGTCGCTGCACATAAAATTTGCTTCCTACACCTCTGCTGTAGGTAGAGTTCAAAGGACAATATACATTGGCATTATTATGCCATGTAGCATAATATTAAGTGAATTTACGTATAGCTTTTGTAAGTACTATAGTCTATCGAGCTAGACCCATGTTTCGATTTACTGTGGCCCTGGAGGTCGTGTATCACTCCAGTACTCTGTCACGTATGGCTCCAATGCTGTCACGTATAATTCCAGTAATTTCACCTTTGACCTTTGAGTCTGCATTCAAGTTCCTATTTTTAGAGGCCAGAATGTTCTATGGCATGATACCTTATTGATCTATGTATAGAGCTAATAGTATAATATATTAAACAGAAGGAATAATTGCAAAATGGTAGCCTCGTTCCCAGGCTCCCTTCCACCGGAAATTAAGCGAGAGAGTAAAGGAGAGGGAGCCTGGTAAAATCACGTGGGGTGGAAGGGTGGTGGAAGGGTGATTAGTGTGTGTGGGCATGGCAATTGATATCTTAGCCTGCATGCCCAAGCTTTAAATTGGAGTTCAACTGAGTTCAACAGTGGAAAACAAACGGTAGATTGTGTAGGCGTATTTGGAACAGAAACAGCAAACAGGTGTTAGAACTGTCCAAAATTAGCCGACCTGGCAACTTGAATGCTCGCGCGAGCTGATTTTCTACCAAGTATTGGTAGTGTACTATAACCATAGACTATTGATAGACAATGTACTAGTACTAGCGACTATAGCTTTCTTTAGAACTTTTTAGCTGCTCGTAGCGCTCAGCGATCGCGAATATATTGCTTCTCTGCGCAGAACCAAGAGTTTGACGTCATTATTCTAACCGTCGTATACCCACGCATTTATTCTTTAGCAACAATTAATGTCATACACGTGATTTAGATACCAGGCTCCCTCTTTCTTTGCGTACTTCCATTTCATTTCCGGAGAGGGAGCCTGGGAACGAGGCTAGCAAAATGACTCATTAATTCTAAATTGTTGCATAGACTAATTAAACATGTGAAGAAGTGTAAGGACATTTCACCACCTCGCACCTTCTTATATTTTTGTGGGTACATAAAATATTATTCATGGGGAAAATATATGGAGAACCAATATTTTTCGAATATAAATCAATATCTGGAGTTTCACTAATTTTATAACTCAGAGCCAGATTCCACATTGAATCTGCTTTAAAATTATAGCAAAAGGTTTCTTAATTGGTTCCATGTTTGTGTTTTCTGCCAATTTGTAACAAAAGCATCTGCTTACTCCAATATAGGAAAATGTACGGATTTTGTGGTAAAGATGCATGAAGTCTACTTGCTCAAACCCAGCACACTGACACATGCACATACACACACACATACTTAATTCTTCCTGTTATTTGGAGTCATGAAATTCGATTCTTGAAACTATAGAAAGCCAGTAGGTATACCATAGCTTAATATTGCATTGGTTCAAATTCCTACTAATCAGTTGGCTAAGCAGTACGTGGAGTAAAATATAGCAGAGGGGTAACTTAAAATGGACTGCCAGCCAAGAATTGGGTATAAAAAATGATTCAGAAGTAGTCATGTGCGGAAACCAATACTTTTACCTCAGTGCCCATTCCTACACTACCTATTTTTTTTTTCTTTTAAATTTTTACTACTTGTTTATTCACTTCTACAGTTTAGAGACTATCAGAGACTAGTCAGTCCCTACAAAAAGCTTGAGTAGCAACTACATGCACTTCACTATATGTTGGAAGAGACTAATGTGCATGCACATGCACATGCACAGACGATTATAATGACCTTTGAACTCTTCCTTAAAGATGGCTGCAATGCAGCATTGTAGAATTTATACACTAAGTTTCAAAGCTTCTAGTTTTTGTTTAGGCCTATTTAAGAATTGAAAGGAGTATCAAGGAATGTTACCCATGAAAACAACTTATACTTTATGCTGTCAAAGTTGGCTCAACACATTCTGGTTCTCTGGAAATCCTTTTCAAATATGTCAGTTAGGAAGTATGTAAGCACGTACGTTAGAGAACAAAAATGGCACTATTGCATGTGGCTTCCCAAGTGCTGACTCTGGGAAAGTTGCTGTGAGTCCAGGCCTTGCATGCAGTTGGTAGTTAGTCAGTGAGGGCCTCTGAGCAAATTTGAAGGTTAAGTTTTGTTTTAATAGTTTTTATAGTGACCAACATTTTGTATTGTGTCTATAGCTATGGGACAATCGGCCCATTCCTACTATACACAAGTAGAAAAAATTTCAAAAAAATTATTAATGTAGGAATGGGCAGGTGCGTAAAAAGTATTGGAATAAGGCACTGTGTCACTTCGGCATGTGACTACTCCATTTTTATCCTTGATCCCTCATAGTTATGGATCTTCATTGTCGTAAATTTTTACTATAAAAATAATATAAATTTATATTCCTTCACTACTTATTTTTTGAAATTTTTCTACTTGTTAATTCATTCACTTTTTTCAACACTACAGTTTGGAGACTATCAGAGACTGGTTAGTCCCTACAAAAAGCTTAAGTAACAGCTACAATGCATTTCATTATGCTGGAGGAGGCTAATGCGCGCATGCGCTTAAACTACGACATGGATAGATAATGACCTTTGAACTCTTAGACTACATACAAAGATGGCTGCATTTTAGTACACAAATTTATACACTAAGTTTCAAAGCTTTCTAGTTTTTGTTTAGGCCTATTTGAGATTGAAATGAGTATATAAAGGAATGTAGTACTCATGAAAAGAACTTACTTTGTACTGCCAAAGTTGGCTCAACACATTCTGGTTCTCTGGAAATCCTTTATTAAGTAAGTCAGTTAGGAAGTACGTACGTAAGTAAGTACGTTAGAAAACAAAAATGGCACTATGGTGGCTTCCCAATAGCACTCACTACGAGTGCTGAGGAAAGTTTTTGTGAGTTTTAGACCTTGCATGCAATTGGTAATCTGTCAGTAAGAGCCTCTGAGCAACTTTGAAGGTTTAATTTTAATTGTTTGACTATAGATTTTAATAGTGGCCAACATTTTATATGGTGTCTATATGCATGCGACAGTCAGTCCATTCCAACTACAAGTATATTAAAAATTTTAGAAAAATTAGAAGTGTAGGAATGGGCAGTGTGGTAAAAAGCAATGGAACAAGGTAAGTCTCTGAATTTCGGCACATGACTACTTCATTTTAATGAGTCAATTGCAAGTTTCTGAAATATCGGTCATTTGGCTCATGAGACACAAAAAATGAAGTAGTCATGTACCGAAATTCAGAGACTTACCTTGTTTCATTGCTTTTTACCGCACTGCCCATTCCTACACTTCTAATTTTTCTAAAATTTTTAATATTATAATAATAAACAGGATCCAGATAAGATCCGGAAAATTTTTTTTCCGGATTCTGAAATTTCGAAGAGTTTTAAAAGCTTAGATCTAAGCCACTTGATTAGGCCTAAGCAGGTCCAAGCTTAGACCTAAGCTTCAATGATTAGGCCTAAGCTTTCTAAGCTTAGATCTAAGCTTCAATGCTTAGATCTAAGCTTAGGCCTAAGCCTTCTAAGCTTAGACCTAAGCTTCAATGATTAGGTCTAAGCTATGAAGCTTAGGTCTAAGCATGGACCTGCTTAGGCCTAATCAAGTGGCTTAGATCTAAGCTTTCAAAACTCTTCGAAATTTCAGAATCCGGAAAAAAATTTTTCCGGATCTTATCTGGATCCTGTTAATACTTGTTCATTCACTTTTTTAAACCGTGACCAAGGTGCTCATTGACAATTGTATGGAGACATTCATACAGCAAAGACTAGTTGTATACAAAAAGCAGAACTGTACATTTAATGCGCATGTGCATTATAAGTAATTGCAAACGACGTGGTCTATTGACGACCTTTACCTACATCAAAATGGCTAAATAAAAAGTACAGATTTTATACTAAGATTTTCAAGCTGCCTAGATTTTGTTTGCTGCCTTTTCGCCAGCAAACAAGTCAGAAAGGACGTACTACAGATGAAATGAGATCTCACTATATGGTTAAAGTTGGCTCAATGCTTTAGTTTGTCTTGAAATCGTGTTCAAGTAAGTCAGTTAGGAAGGAAGGAAGGAAGGAAGGAAGGAGAACAAAATTGCACTCTTGTGGCTTCTTGCTAGTCCTGACTGTTATACTTTATTCCACTTATTACTTGGCTAAAACGTGGAATAAAGTATAACAGTCAGGACTAGATTACTGGCCAAGACTTGGGCACAAAAAATGAAGTAGTCATGTGCCGAAATTGAGACCATTCCTTGTTCCAATACTTTTTACAGCACTGCCCATTCCTACACTGCTTATTTTTTTTGAATTTTTTACTACTTGTTCATTCACTTTTTCAAATACTACAGTGAGGAGACCATCAGAGACTGGTTAGTCCCTACAAAAAGCTTGAGTTATCTGAGTAGCAGCTGTTGTCTGCTATAGAGCAGCTAATGCGCATGCATATTAAAAAAGGATAATCAATGACCTTTGAACTCTACCTACAAATGGCTACATTGAAGTACATGAATTTATACTCTCATGCAGTTTCAAAGCTTTCTAGTTTTTATTTAGGCTTATTTGTGATGTAAATGAGTATCAAGGAATGTACTAACTATGAAAAGGAGTTACTTTGTGCCGTCAAAGTTGGCTCAACACATTCTGGTTCTCTGAAAATGCTTTCAGTTAGAAAGTACGTACGTTAGGAGAACAAAAATGGCACTGTTGTAGCTTCCCACTAGCTCTCTCTAAGAGTGCTGAGGAAAGTTTCTGTGAGTTTTAGGCCTTGCATGCAATTGGTAATCTGTTAGTTAGAGCCTCTGAGCAAGTTTGAAGGCTTAATTTTGTTTGACTAGATTTTTATGGTGACCAACATTTTGTATTGTGTCTATGGGACAGTTGGCCTATTCCTACTATACGTACTACCGTACGTATGATAGTCTACTTTTTTAAAAAAAAAATTAATTACTACTCAGGGCAGTTAAGGCAGATCAGTAATACTCTGTAATTTAACAAGTATACTCATTAGTCTTGTTTGCTTTCTTTTTACAATTTAGCCAAAATGATTCCTGTGTTTCATTATATTTCCAATATTTTTTTTTACTTTTAAGCTGAAATAAGAAGTGTATAGTAATGAACAGTGCATGCTGTAAAAAGTATTAGAACAAGGCATGTCTCAATTTGGGCACATGACAACTATAGTAAATAAATTCAGTGAACCATTAATTGGGGCGAGCGTGAGCGAGCCCCACATATACGTTACACGACATTCGAGTCTGTGCACTTCCGGTTGTGTGATCTGTGTGTGATGTCTGTACGCACCATTCCGTAAATAGCATTTCCTGTTTGAATTTTTCGAATTTGTAATGACATCAACAAGTAATTTCGAACAATTCAAGTACTTGCACGTGGCCAGCTAGCTAGCCAATTGGCCAAGTAGCTAAGCGCTATAAAGCACAAGACAAACACTGACAAAGAAAGCAGAGGGAGCTGAGACAATGAGACACTAGAGCAAAGACAAGTGAGGTGACAGCAAGATGCAGATGGCCCTAGTCCGACAACCATAGACGAGCTCGCGACGGTAGGTAGACTCAGTCTCTGGCTACTTTTACTGACCGTGTCATGCAACAATACTATGATAATTTAGAGATATTCTTCTTCTCTGTCTTCTTTCTCTTTGCTTGGTTGAACATGTCTACTGCTCTTTTTTCTGCACAGCACTGATCTAGACTTGCAGCAGCATTTGAACTGTCCAAAACTAAATCAACTCTGAACAACATTCACCCATTCTCTCAATGTTATCACATCCACACATGCAAGTTTACAAACATGACGTCATCACCATGAACCTCACATTTGATTCATTATTGCGGACACAATACGTACTATTACATCTGCAACACATTATTTAGGCGCTCACGCTCGCCCCCAAATGTCGTAGGCATTTGCTAGTAGTAAAAATTTCAAAAAAATTAGTAGTGTAGGAATGGGCAGTGCAGTAAAAAGTACTGGAATGTAAAGTATTCGCACACTTCAACTTGTTATTACAATCTCACTATTACATCATAGACATGTGTAATATTAGAAAAACGTATAANGTGAGCAGTGCAGATTTGATCACAAGAATGCCTTGCAGTTGGTCCACCTACTCCACTGCCACAGCCTCGACCAACAGCATAGACCACTCCAAATCCTGCATTCTTAGAAGTCGCCGCCGCTTGGCATATCGATTGAGCCATTCGCTCCTCCATTGTGGGGGTCGGTGGAAGACACACCTGAGACTGCACCTAAGATTTTTAGTGATTATTATGATCATCGTAATAAGTTATGCAATTGATAATTGTTTGATTTAGATGTACATTCTATTAGACTAAGTATATAGCTACCTGTTGATTAGCCATTGTCTCATCCTCCATTTCCTGCATAAGAGATGACCAGGGTGAGCTGTTTGCGTAGCACACAAATGCTAGCAGCAAAGACAAAACAAATATCTTCATTTTTGTTGAATATTGTTGATTGATCCTTAAGTTGAGAGATATTTGATTCTTGCCGAATGAAACTTAATTTCACCTGCTTTTATAGCCTCATTTGTTTAAGTATAACATAATATTATGTATTATTGATGATTACCTAACATAACACAATATATTATGAGCTTTATGTAATATTAGGTGCAAATGTTATACAATATTATATATAGAAGTCCATAATTAGAGTATAGTTTACTCCAATAGCTAGCCACATGTGCAGGCAACACTGGGAAAGAGACCTTATGTTCTTTCATTGTGAAAAAGGATGTTGCCCATTACTTCATTCACCTCCTTGGCCTCTGCTTGCATGCTTCCATCAATGCACACTAAAGAAATTGTAGAGGAAATGGTCACTGCATATGTAGAGGAAATATTAATGGCCATGCACTGCATGTAGAGGAAATATTAATGGTGACTGCGTGTATAGAGGAAATGGTCTCTGAAAGTGATGTCATGTATATCTACATTTCCTGTAATAATAACCCTGGACGATCCCTACAGATCTAGAGTTCCCTTCAGGCCACCTTTATTTTGTTACTAGAGTACTGAAAAGGATACCTTATTCTATAGGATTTTCCTGGTATAAAATGAGTGTTGCTGCAGACTGTTGCATGACCATCTAAAGCATTCAGCTCCTTGGCTCCTTTACAATGTGTCCAATCTATCACTATAGGCTTAGGGGATTATGCTTTTGAATTTTACCAATATTATTCAATTCTGCGCACTTCCATTTGAACTCACCTATTATGCTTTATGTTTCGACCTATTATTCTCAAAAAATACTCATGATATTAATTTTTATGCATGCAGTTTCATATGTCAAAGTTAATGTTCAAGCATTCAAACAACTCATTACCAACTTCAGAACTTAGCAGTTAGGTTTCAATAGAGTTCCTCATGCTTCAGTTCAGCTAGTTTAGAAATCCTAAAGCAAATTTTGGTCTAGCATGTGATTTGGTAGGGTCAGGGTCAAGTAGTGCTGAAAATTAACCTATTATTCTCAAATTATGTCTGTTTCCGGGGTATATGGCTATTATTCCAGTTCATGTTAGTGCCAGCATATTCCCCCTAAGCCTATCTGTCACTCACTGTAATGTTATAGTGATCATCTTTTGGTGTTTTGGATCAATTGATCAATTAAGTGAAAGTGTTCCATGCAGTTGAATGACACATTAACCAATTTGTATTACAAATTTACAAATATATATGTGATTCCTGCAGTCATGCACCTATCTGAAAAACATAGATTATGATAATAATTATTTCTTTGCATAGTCACATATCCAGTATACTATTATCAAAATACTTTGAGACTTCTAGATATTGCCCATGCATGCATACTGCATCAATGCATTCATGCATGCATGCAGCTGCATGCATTTGACTTCTGCTTGCATCTTTATATGTACTGATGCATGGACTATAGGTAATCATCATCAGAAAATAACTGTAATCCGCTTGTATATATTTCCTGCTTTATATAATTTATATACATAATTATATTCTGGGATCTAGTACTGTACTGAAAAGAATAATAATATAATTAATATATATATTCTCCTGAGAGCAGACATTGCATGGCCATCTAGCATTCAGCTCTTTGCATGGGCTTTTGCTTGGTTTTGTCTCAAATGATTAAAGTCTTATATAATTCCCATGAAGTTTGACCATGCATGCTGCCATCATGCATGTATAGTATTTGTGTGTATGCGTCTGCATGCATGTGTATAATTATGCGTGTTTTTTCTTTCAAGTTTGTATACTGTACAAAAATTTTATGTTTTACTAATATACAGCGCATTAGAATTCTTTGTACTAGTAATAATTATATCTCCTCATAACAATTGATAATTAATTGTCCTTTTTACCAAAAATTAATCTTAAATAATAATAATAATTCGAGTTTCGTTGCTTAAAGTTTTTCATTTACCAAGTGGTTCTACATGGTTGAAAGGCAAGAAGCAGCAACAGAAATTTGGTCCACAACCAGTTGGTAGATAGTTACAGCTGGTTTCAGCAGATATAAGGCCAAGTGTGGCGGTTCCTACATCTCCAGCTGGGTTTGTGGCAGGCCGATTTCGGGCCACATTGTAGGCTGCAATACATCTGTAATCATTGGTGAGATGAGGTTGATTTTTGGGCAGATTGTGAGCAGTGCAGATTTGATCACAAGAATGCCTTGCAGTTGGTCCACCTACTCCACTGCCACAGCCTCGACCAACAGCATAGACAACTCCAAATCCTGCATTCTTAGAAGTCGCCGCCGCTTGGCATATCGATTGAGCCATTTGCTCCTCCATTGTGGGAGTTGGTGGAAGACACACCTGAGACTGCACCCGGTAAGATTTTTAGTGATTATTATGATCGTAATAAGTTATGTGATTAATAATTGTTTGATTTAGATGTACATTCTGTTAGTATATATATAGTTACCTGTTGATTAGCCATTGTCTCATCCACTATTTCTTGCATAAGAGATGACCAGGGTGAGCTGTTCGCATAGCACACAAATGCTAGCAGCAGAGACAAAACAAATATCTTCATTTTTGTTGAATATTGTCGACTGATCCTTAAGTTGAGAGATATTTGATTCTTGCCCAATGAAACTTTATGTCTTGTAGCTTAATTTCACCTGCTTTTATAGCCACATTTGTTCAAGTATAACATTATATTATGTATCATTGATGATTAGCTAACATAACACAATGCAATAATTATAAGCTTTACATAATATTACATGTGCAAATGCATGCTATACACTATAATTTATGGTATGTATATAGAGAGAAGTCCATAATTAGAGTAGTTTACTCCAATAGCTAGCCACATGTGCAGGCAGCACTGGGAAAGAGACCTTATAGGCCAAGAATCTCATGTGACATGCATACCGTGCTACAAATACGCTACAATGCACATTGTACATGGTACATATATGTTCTTCCATTGTGAAAAAGGATGTTGCCCATTAATTCATTCAGCTCCTTGGCCTCTGCTTGCATGGTTCATACTGTGTGCACACCAGAAATTGTTGAGGAAATGGTCACTGCATGTAGAGGAAATGGTCACTGAACGTGACTACATGTATACATTTCCTATACCAGATACCTGCAGGCCATCTTTATCTTGGTAGTATAGTACTGAAAAGAACCTTGCATGTTCTGTAGAATTCTCCCTGTATAAAACAAAGGGTGCATAACGATCTAGCATTCAGCTCTTTGTTTGGTTCCATCTATGAAGGAATGTTTAGCATCTCCCATCATTGTTACACAGTAGGTGAGGGGGCCTGGGGGCGAGTCTATAGTTGTTTCCAACCAATTGCAATGCGCTACTTATGTTTTGCTAGTCATGTATTCACTATAAGCTATATGTTTTCTAATCGATTGTGTGTACAGAATAAATGATATCAGTGTATTTTAAGCTTCTACTAAGTCTTGTAAAATAAATTGGTACTTTTGGCATGCAGTCTACTAGTCTATCGAGCTAGACCCTTTTTTCTACCCCTGACATGCGACCTCTTTCTCTCCCTGGTGTTAGGCAGCGGTGAGAAAAGGGTCTAGCTCGATAGACTAGCATGATTGACAATGTATAGCAAATACATTGAGTGGGTACTTATAAATTTTGTTATAATAATTTTATGTAGAATCTGGTGTATCATAATGATTCATACCCATGAATGCATGGCCATGACATTGAGTCCTCAATCAATAAATTATGACTATTATGTTGCAATTGTATATAATTATATTCAAAACAATTACATTAAAATTTAGTACAAATTTCCTCATTGATGAAGTCATTAACTACTTATATAATCAGTCTTGTTCTTTATGATTATAATTTTTCATTTACCAAGAGGTTCTTTGTGGTTGAAAGGCAAGAAGCAGCAACAGAAATTTGGTCCACAACCAGTTGGTAGATAGTTACAGCTGGTTTCAGCCGATGCAAGGCCAAGTGTAGCGGTTCCCACATCTCCAGCTGGGTTTGTCGCAGGCCGATGTCGGTACACATGGAAGGCTGCAACACATCTGTACTTGTTGGTGAGATAAGGCTGATTTTCGGGCAGATTGTGACCATTGCAGATTTGTTCACAAGAGTGTTGAGCAGTTGGTCCACCCACTCCACTGCCACAGCCTCGACCGACAGCATAGACAACTCCAAATCCTGCATTCTTAGAAGTTGCCGTTGCTTGGCACATTGATTGAGCCATTTGCTCCTCAATCGTGGGAGATGACGGATTGTGCATCTGAGCCTGCACCTAAATATTTTTTCAATGCCTATAATTATAATGAATTCTCACAATAGAGTTATTACCTGCTCAATAGCTTTTGTCTCATCCTCCATTTCTTGCATAAGAGATGACCAGGGTGAGCTGTTTGCGTAGCACACAAATGCTAGCAGTAGAGACAAAACAAATATCTTCATTTTGTTAAGTGTTGTCGATCAATCTTTGAGAGTATTTTGAAATATTCTTTAATTTGTCCTGATTTCAGATGCCTGCTATTTTACCAAATTTATAGCTGCTTTTGTTCAAGTAACACAATACTGTAACTGAACTTATACCTGCAAATAATTGCATAGCAAACATACAATACAGTAAAATGTCCATGGATAGAGTCACATATATAGGCTACATGTCTCTTGATGTCATAATAATAAAATATAGAATTTATAGTCGACCAAGTGAAAGTGTCAGTCTATAGTTTCACTTGCTCTTGTCAGTCACAAGTAAAAGTCTTACTGTACGTATAATTATGTTCCGTACACATAATTATATTGTTGTATGTATGTTCCAATAGCCGCCTGAGAATGGTGTACATATCAATTGATCACATGAATGGCGCATGTACTGTTTACAATGTGCATGTTCAGTCTGAGTTTCATTGTCATGTTCAGTGTCAGTCACAACTTAACATACTGTACGTATGTTCCAATAGGGGATATATACATATCAATGGCACGTATTATTTACAATGTGTCCAGTATATAGTTTCAGTACCTTTTTTCTCTTGTCAGCCTATATATTGTTTGAAAAATAGTCTGCCAAATTTGATCTGTGCACTCACTGTAATGTTAACGATCATGTTTCAGTGTTTTTTGACCAATTTATTAAGTGAAAATGCTCCATGCAGTTGAATGACACGTTAACGTTAGCATTACAAATTTACATGCACCTAAGTGTACCTCTGAATATGCATAACGTTATGTAGCTATGTATATTCCATCTTTATGTATTATGTGCATCAGTGTTCACCCCAGAAATTTCTGATAGCTATAGGTACCACTCTTCTTTCGCTTTGAGTTCTGGCTCACTATAGCTACATGTAGAAGCAGGCAGTATTAGCTGCAGTGTGGAGGCCTTTTTTTAGAGTCACATGGTAACATGGCTCTACTGACAATACTCAAATCACTCCCATATCATGTGATTTGACAAACTGGCTGATGCCATTATTACAAAATGTGTGGTTGCTAGCATTTATAAAGCCAGATTATTCTCTCAGATATTGTTTTAGATAAATGTCAAGCGCGGTATATACCTCGCATACCTAGCTTTAGGGTGAACACTGATGTGCATAAACTATAATAATTATACAGGCAATTCGCAATCACCATCAAAAAATGACTGTAATACTTGTATTTCCTGCTTTTATGTAGAACAGACCTTGCATGACCATCAAGTATTCAGTTGCTTGTATAAGCTTTTATTTAATTTGTTTTGTTTTGTCTCAAATTGAAGCCTTTGTAATTCACATGCATATTGTCATCATGCATGTAGTGTGTGTGTGTGTGTGTGTGTGTGTGTGTGTGTGTGTGTGTGTGCTTTCAAATTTGTATATATACTGTGCAAAAATTTAATGTTTTACAAATGCAAGGCCAAGTGTAGAGCTTCCTACATCTCCAGCTGGGTTTATGGCAGGCCGATGTCGGCCCATATTGTACAATAATTCACAAGTAGAAGTCTATATAGTCTGATTATAACTTTGCTGTGCATGCACAGGACCTGAGGTAAACAGTGACTGTGCCATATTGCTAATTCTCAGCTTAGCCACCTTTAAACTGTGTTTCAGTAGTAGCCTGTAGTATACAGACTAAGAATAAAATTTCCCTACTGTCATACAGATTCTCTCATGTTTCCTATTCATGCATAACATGCACCATGCAAACTTATACTGTGCCATCATGCATGCAAGTTTCTTGGCCCATTTTAACCGTTCCATTATAGTAGATTTCTAGTGTGCATGCATTCAAGAAAATGTAGTATAGTGATATCATAATTGTTGGGTAAAATCAAAGTCATATTATATAATTATCTATAGCATCTGGCCATTGCATGCATGGCATTGTTATTAATTAGCTGAGATCGTCACTGATAACTTGTTAGTTGCTGTTCTCAACATTAGTTGGGATAAACGTAGCAAGCCACTCCCTCTGATATGTAGCCATGGTTTCCAGTCTGACCAGGTGTAATTGTACCAACCTCACCAGCATTGGTTGTGTAGAAATGATCTGCATTACTACCCCAATAGCGATAGAGAGGAACTGTGTTTGGGACTTGACTTTCAAAACAGTAGCCGGCAATTCCTTGAAATATGTAGCCATGATTTCCTACTACACCAGGAACTGTGGTACCAATTTCGTGAGGATTGGTGGTGAATAAGTGGTCAGGAAATTCGGGCTGCAAGTAGCGATAGAGAGGGACAGTGCCTGGTACTTGACTTCCATCGAAGATTTTGCATTGGATACCCTCTGAAACGTAACCATTGGCTCCAGCTCCTAATTCCGCAAAGTTTGTTGTGTAGAAGTGATCCCCAGCTTTGCTATTCCAGTAGCGATAGAATGGTACTGTACATAGTGCTGTTAAGAGAGAAATTTTTAAGGATATTAGTAGGTAGAAAGTCACTTGGCATGCATAGTGCAGCTTACCTTCAGTTTCTCCTGTGAAGAGCACAGCAGCAACAAGTAGCGATAGAATAGCCTGGAATTTCATGATGGCCATGTGTATGAAACAACAGCTGTAGTTCGAAGTGAGTCAAGTGGTAGAATCTTAATTGTCCAATAGTTAGAGTGAATATGATTGTCGATTGATCCTAGCTTAAGTTGAGAATTGGATGTTTGATTCTTGCCGAATGAAACTTTATGTCTGGTAGCTTAACTTCACTTGCTTTTATAGCCACATTTGTTCCTAATTATCATTGATGATTAGCTAACATAAATTAATATTACGTGCAAAAGCTATACAATATTGTGTATAGAGGTCCATAATTAGAGTAATTTACTCCAATAGCTAGCCACATGTGCAGGCAGCACTGGGAAAGAGACCTTATGTTCTTCCAGGGTGAAAAAGGATGTTGTCCATTAATTCATTCAGCTCCTTGACCTCTGCTTGCATGGTTCCATCCATGCGCACACCAGAAATTGTTGAGGAAATGGTCACTGCATGCAGAGGAAATTGTCACTGCATGTAGAGGAAATGTTCGATCACTGCATGTAGCTAGAGGAAATGGTCACTGAACGTGACTACATGTACACATTTCCTATATACCAGATCCCTACAGGTCACGGTACTATAATAGTACGTACTGAAAAGGACCATCTATATATCATTTAGCTCCTTGTTTGGTTCCATCAGATTCTGTGAAGGAAATGTTTACCATCTGCCTTGCCTGTACCCAGGCTCTCTCCTTCCTTTCCGTGAGTGAAAGGTCAAAGGAGAGAGCCTGGGTACAAGCTTAGGCTATAGCATCTGCCATCATTTTTACACAGTAATTTTGACTGGATAATAGGTATTGTATTATGACAATTAAAGTTATGCTATTTTCAATATTGAAGTTTATCCACAGTTCCACACACCTATATATCTAACTTACTATCATAATCAGCTAACAAAAAAAAACACCCAAAAAAAAACACTGATTGTTACATGTTATATAACTGTTACCATAGTCTACAAAATATACACTATATATACTAACTCAGTGTTGCTTGAGGGACTTTTCAAAGTTACAAAATAACTGCAAAATCAAAATTTACAAGCCTTCTTAAAACTTAAAACTGTTGGTTTCAACTCTGGGAAATACGTAGCAGGTCACTCCTTGAGATACATAGCCATTAGCTGTCTGACCGGGTATAGATGTGCCAATCTCTACATCAGGATTTGTTGTGTAGAAATGATTCATGCTCTCAGCACTGTAGAAGCGATGGAGAGGGATTGTGCCCAAGATCCACGCAGGATAGCAGTAGCCGGTGATTCCTTCCAAAATATAACCATTGTTTCCAATGACACCTGAATCTGTGGTACCGATCTCCCAAGCATTGGTTGTGTAAAAGTGGTCCTTGATGTCAGGGTTATAGTAGCGAAGGAGAGGGTCGGTGCCCGGTACAGGTCCATTGAAGATTTTGGCTTCAATGCCTTCATCAGCCCAGCCTGGTACAAACTCCTTTGGATCTGTTGTGTAGAGGTAGTCTCCTTCACCAATATTACGATAGCGATAGAGTGGTACAATGCAATAATCTATACAGTGATTTAGGGGATGAAAACAAGAACAGTTTCAACAAAAATTGCATGAAATTATTAAATTTTATGCACGTCATGCATAACAATTAATGAGAGTCTGTACATACCTCCTGCCAAACCAACATCAAGGAGGATGAAAAGCAAAGCACAGACTAGTATGGTTGACTTCATGATTCCTTCAGTGATTGCAATGAGTAGCAGCATACATGTACCTCAAATCTAATAGTTGAGAAAAGTTGATGATAAGCTTTGTTGTCACTTGGGAGCAAATTTTGGCACCACTCTCAGCGCTGAAAATTGACGTTTCTCCCTTAAATAAATAGCTGCTTGAATATTGGGTTTCTTGTCTTGTTTTCCTCTTGTTAAACCCATTCATGGCCATGCATTGGAAGATTATGAAGAAGACAAGGTTAATGAAGATCCTATGATGCCGAAACCCTAGCACTTATTCTTTGATATACAACTAATAGATTTTTGTCGGACAAGTAATTTTGTGCTTGTTTCTTTCATGTGGATGTACTGGTACAAGTTTATGACATGGAACTATCCTATCTTGATTCTTGAACATGGGAGGAAGGATTCGTTAAAATTTAATCAGAGAGATCAAACATTAATGTTATATATGTACATGCAGGCTTATATATAGCCTCTGTTGTTGTGTATAGGAGATATCAAAGCATGACTTTGTACATCTATAGATTCATTACATCATGGTTGTAGAGCCTCACACATGTACATGTACCAACAATTAACATGAAGTCTTTAATATTTGTTTAATAATCAATCATGAAATAAAATTTACTTTAAAGCAAAGCAGCAGTTTGAATAAAATTAATAATCACTTTGGTAGTTTGTATGGGTCAATTCAATTGATAAAACTGCATTTCTCATAATAATTATTAAAGTATAGCTCCTTTTTTAAAAATTAATGTAGTTTAATATGAGCTATACGTAATAGATTCTTATTGGGTTATATATTATAATGTCCTTAAGATCTAATTTAAACTCTCGGAAATACGTAGCAGGTCACTCCCTGAGATACGTAACCATAGTTCCCCATCTGACCGGGTACAGACGTGCCAACCTCTACATCAGGGTTGGTCGTGTAGAAATGATCGGTATTCTCAGCACTATAGAAGCGATGGAGAGGGATCGTGCCCAGGACTCTTGCAGGGTAGCAGTAGCCGGTGATTCCTTCTGATATGTAGCCATTGTTTCCAGTGACACCAGGAGTTGTGGTACCGATCTCCAAAGCGTTGGTGGTGTAAAAGTGGTCCTTGATGTAGGGATTCTTGTAACGATAGAGAGGGACAGTGCCTGCTACTTTTCCATTGAAGATTTTTGCTTCAATGCCTTCATCGACCCAGCCTTGTACAAAGTCCGTTGGGTCTGTTGTGTAGATGTGGTCTCCCTGAACACTAGTTATAGTCCGATAGCGATAGAGAGGTACAATGCAGGCATCTATAGTGATTTGGGGGGGAGGAACAACAATGGTAAGCTGCTTTGAAATGAAATGTAAATCGTACCCCGAAAACATTAAGTGCATATATAGCATACCTTCACTTGCCAATACAACACCAATAAGGATGATAAGTAGAGGACAGACTAGTAGTACAGTTGCCTTCATGATGATTTGAAATTCCTTGTTGTGAGAGTAGAAAATAGTAGCAGTATATACAGGCCTCGAACTTTGAGGAGTAGTACGTTACAGAGATAAGCTGTGTCCTTCACTGGTTATTGCCACTTAATAGGATCTCCACACCATGATAATTCACAGGTAAAACTTCTCCTTAAGTAGCTGAATATCAAGTTCTTGTTTCCTGTCATTATACTCTATATTATACTGCATGGAGGATTTATGTAAGGTTATAAAGAAAGTCCCATAATATGCTATCAAAAGAAACCAGTACTTGTGTGCTTGTGTTGGTCCAATGTGTAGCTCTACATACAATACTTTAGCATCCTCAGCGTGAATTCCTTCTATGTCTGTCTGGGTACAAGTTTATGCCACAGATTCGCACAGAAGTACTAAGCTAAGGATGAAGGATTCACGAAAAAGAAATTGGTGGGTGGGGTGTCTTGTAAACAAACAGTAAATATTGTTATTTAGTGACACAAACATTTTGCTTCTATTATAACACAAATAAACAAAATATCATAAACAATAACAATGCAATTGTTACAATTGTCATGCTATAATGCCTATGATGTAATCTACAATCAACAAAGGTGTTGTTGTTAGACATATTGAGATTAATAATGAGAGTACTAGAGGACATAATTATTATAATATTATGCTATTCATTTGAATGTACTGTTCATGTGATATATTATATGGCATGACAATCATTGCATAGTAGTTTGCAAATTATGGTTTCCTTTGTAAATATGGTACATATCTCTGAATAGAAATATGTAGAAAAAGGTCATAGCATAGTCTATTACATAGTGCATGTGCACATGTACTTATATGATTGTTTACTCTCAACTTGTCAATTCAGTATTGATTCTAGCAGACTAGCTACATAGCCACACATGCAGATACCACATACCAATGGCTAGTGGAGAGTGTGTGCTAGCTAGCTGTAACTTCACGGACGAAGCTTCCAAGCGTGTGATTGACCTCTGACCTCTGTCAGGCTCTGACCTCTGACCCCTTTCAGTGCCACATAGGTGAGCTGAAGTTTGCATGTGCTGGAAAACTTGAATTTGTGACAGGGCTGTATAAAATCCATTTTTCTTCCCTGGTGGAGAGAAGAGAGAGGCAGTGAGGTATGTGAGCTTGTAGGGTATCTTGAATTATATCACGGCGCTGGTTTTTGATACCTCTCAGACATTTTGTGAGAGAATGTGGTGGTCAAAAGTGTATACATAGTACAAGAAGCCTTGTACAGACTTGATGAGCATTTTTTTGCTTTTTTTCACAGTATGTTTTTTGTTTATCTGTTGTCTTTCAAGCTGCCTGCCATTAGTTGTTCCCTGTGAGTGCATGAGTGGCAAATATATGACAGAAAAATCTGTTTTAGAGAGCTACTAAATTTGACCTTTGACCCTTTTGAGCAATAATGAGCCATTTTGAGACCAAATCCTTTCGGCTTTGAGATAGTATCAAGAGTTTCTATGAGCCTATTAAATTATGTTTATTTTGATTCCCACCCACACAAAATGGCCATAGTAAGCTAGCGAGTTTATTCATGAAATCTGCTCAAAACTTGCATCATAGTAATTTCAAACTCCTTTGACATTGAGCATCAGAATGGGACCTTACTTTGCACACAATCTATACACGTGATCAGATATTGACTGTAACAGAGAGGTTTTTTTCCCAATTTTAAAGCTAGAACAGATTTTCTGCGAGGTCATGATTTAATCTGGAAGCTTGCAATTTGTAAAATCTCTCTGTTGATGTCTTGGCATTAATTGATGAGAAATGGTCCCTGACAAAGTTTGGGGAGGTTTGGACGAAGCATGCAGAACTATCATGAGTTCGACATTACATGTCAAAACTGTTTGCCACTACATGTATCTAGGCTATACTTGATGCACCACTTGTATTTTTGTATATGCAAGCTATATACACCAGGTAGTTCAAGCAGCAAGTTATTGCATCAAGTAATCTTCAGTAGCAAGTTTTGTAGATACGCCCCCTAGCAACAGAAGTGCATGGGCGTGACCAACCACCCTTAAAGTTGAATTTCTGAGAACCCTGTATTTTCTCTCAGCTGACCCAGCCTTAAACTGTGAACTGAGCTGTGTGCATGCAAGTGACATTGATCACCATTATACACCTTTACGTATTTGATTATAATATTATATGAAAATGATTTCAACAAGAAAAAAATGACAGTTTGTACAGACCTAGCCTAAACAGTGATTAAGAGTCACTAATCAGTTTTTAATCTAATGGCCTATATAAGTAAATGACTAATCTATTAAGGGCCTAGACATTATTAAGTTTTAGCTACAGCTGTTTATATCTGACAAATTGAGTATATACAAGTACTTGTTTCCCAATTAACTTCACTCCTCTGTGACTGCACATTTCTCAGTGACAGTGGCATGTGTCACGTATGTAGTACCCATGGAGCAAGAGCCTACCTTTTTGACGGTCAGAAGCAGCCTATAGGTTCCTGGATAAGCATACTGGTGGTTGAGTATGTATGGTCCAGGACAGTCAGTATGTGCTGAGCTTGAAACAGGGCTTCCATCTCCCCAGTTGACAAGAAAGCTACATAATATTATGTATCAATAGATTCACATGTTTTCAGGGAATCAACTATAACAGTGGGTATATTTTAGTCAATAAACTATATATACTATAGATTGTCTAAAAATTTGGCACCTCTTATTTTTCGGCACCCTTTATTGAATTGCAAAGGTTGTCACATGTATATGCAATTGAGCATGTATTCATGGCATTCGCAATGGAAATAGTCTCTAAAATTGGCAAAGTTCGAATGTATTTACTTTTTTGCACCAAATGGCCGATCTACAGTATACTTACTAATATTCAACATTTTCTGAAGTACATTTAGAAGCACTAGATGATATTTCACATCCACAACCTTGCACAACGTTGTCACAGTTATAATCAGTCATTGCAGCCACTTGTAATTGACGGACACCATATGGTTGAATTGCAGTTCCTTGGGTGCAGCTATGTATGATAGCAGGCCTGCATCGTTCGTAAGTCTCAGCTGATTTAGCTATAATAAGATAGGAATAATAATTATTAGTATTGGAAAAATAAGATCACACATTTTTCTGGCCCATGTATAGAATCTTTCACTCACAACAGGCTCCCTCCACTTGAGTCCAGAGGGTGGCAGCTGCAATAGTGAGGTAGACCACAAATGGAGTGGCAGTCTTCATGATGCTGTCTCTACAGGCAGTAGTGTGTTTCACACTTACTGTGTTTAGGTTGGCTTTCCTCTTCCTTTGGGTCCTTGAACGTGATCACCAGTCACTGGTCCTGTCTGTGTCTTGAGGGAAATGAAGCTGCTGAATTTATAGCTGCCTCTGGACTAGCTACTGTATGGCTTGTGCATGTATCATCATCATACATTGAGTGATGTGGAAGTGACGAGACATATAGTGTACACCTTGTTGGAATGGGTCCATTATACAGTCTCTGGCCATGGGTATAGATTGGCAAACTCATCCATATTGGCCAAATTTACCCGCTAATCTGTAAGATATAAATATCAGTGTATACTAGACTCAGAGGGCTAACTAGAACAACTCTCTTATATCAACTACAGATAAATGATCCCTAACTTACCCTCAGATGTGTATATATGTGTGTGGTTAGTGACATGCCAGGCCCAGTACATGTGCAATGTAAAGTTGCAAACACTGTGGAATTCATGCAACTTGAACCTTGACCTCAGAATTCCTGTTTCAGTCAAGTTCAGTTCTGAATATTAAAGACACAAATCATGAATTAGGAATAGGTTCTTCCTTATTAATTTTGTCTTCTAGAATGTGTATATAATTATGTCTGTAAGTACTATAATTTGTTTCGTGTCCCTAAGTAGTGGAGACAATAGATTCATGTATACCAATATGAAAGTATATGTCCCTAAGTAGTCAATCTATTGTCTCCATTTCTTAAGGACATAGAACTAACTATAGTGTACACCTTCTACAAATTGATACATAAATCTATATAATAGTTTCATGTACTATGGTTTTTCAGGGTGTATGGGATTTGTAACCTGAGGGCTGTATGGGCAGTGCTTCAAAAAGTGATTACGGCACATGACTACTTCATTTTTTTTATTCCAAAATTTCATAATTACCTTTATGCTGATACAAATTACATCAATCATGAATTTGAACCATTCTGATTACAGCCAGGCAATCAAAAATTTGAACTATAAGAACAGGATTATCCAATAAGGGAAAGGATCACAAATAAGTAGTCATGTGCCAAAATTGAGACATCTCTTGTTTTGTCACTTTTTGAAGCACTGCCCATTCCTACAATAGTGAGGTAGACCACAAATGGAGTGGCAGTCTTCATGCATATGATGCTGTCTCTATACAGGCAGTAGTCAGTGTGTTTCACAATCACTGTTTAGGTTAACTTTAACTTCCTCTTCCCTTGGGTCCTTCGGAATGTGATCACCAGTCACTGGTAAAACTGCTGAATTTATTGCTGCCTCTGGACTAGCTACTGTATGGCTCGTGCATGTCACTGCAGCATGTGTCATCGTACATGCATTGAGTGATGTGGAAGTAACAAGATCGTGTACACGTTATCTGCTGCTTCAGTTCAGAATATTGAGTATATGAATAATTAAGATTTGGTTGAGCTAGCCTTAATTATTAATTTTGTCTTCAAGAATGTGTGACTGACTATGCACTGTACTTTTTTATTCTGGTGAAATTGGCAAATTTCTCCAAATCACTAAAATTAAATTTGCTAAAATTTAACGCCACAGCATAAATATTTGAATACACTAAAATATTGAAGACACGAATCATGAATTAGGAATAAGTTCTTCCTAGCTTATTAATTTTGTCTTCCAGAATGTGTATATAATATGTCCTTAAGTATTATAATTTGTTTCGTGTCCCTAACTAGTGGAAACAATAGACTATTGTATACCAATATGAAAACATATGTCACTAAGTAGTCAATCTATTGTCTCCATTTCTTAAGGACATAGAACTAATTATGGTGTACACCTTCTACAAATTGATACATAAAATTAATAGTTGTACTATGTTTTTTTCAGCCGGGGAGTATAGGATTTGTAACCTGAGGACCAGGCTGTCAAGCCCAAGGGATTCCATTAGCTACAGCCCATGCAAAGGTTACAACCCATATACACCCTGAAAAACCAGTACAGCTGGCTTGTACCATGGTACAGCTTGTTCAGTTGTACTTATATATACAAACAAGACTAAAGTCGATCTGGTTTGAGATTGCCGCCAGAAGTGAATTAATGAGATTCATAACCATACTTTTTCTATGGGCCAAATAGCTAACTTTTTGCCTAGGAAGCTTAAAAAGCAACCAAAAGGACGGGAAGATTGAGCGCTTTCCAATGATGCTTGAAATTTTAAAATCGGTTGGATATTTAGAAAGTTATTCAAGTTTTTCTACCGGCATTCTCAAACCAGATGGACTTTAGGGTGTATTGGCACATACATCCTCAGACTCACTTTGAGCTCACCTATGTGGCAGAGGGATCAAAGATCAGAGGTCAAAAGTCAATCACACTCAACACACGCTTGGTTGGATACACCCACCAAGCTTCGAAGTTATAGCTAGCACACACTCTCCGCTAGCCATCCTGCAAACTTTTTTGGGTGGCCTGGGAACGAGGCTAGGACTCACTCAACCCATCAGCACCCCCTTGATTTATCTTTGTCATCCAAACTGAAGCCACGCCCACACAGTCTTGGGCCATAACCATCGGAGAGTGAGCACTCCATTCGTTAATTAAAGGGTCGTACCTCTCGATGCCCGCGAGCGGTATGCTACCATTGTGTCCTCCAATGGCGTAGAGGAACCCTCCGTGAGCCACGACACCAAGGCCGCTCCTGGAACTGAGCAGAGAGGCGAGTTTTTTTTCCCAATTTTAAACCTAGAACAGATTTTTTGCGAGGTCATGATTTGAAAATTTTAACCTGGAAGCTTGCAATTGTTTTATAAAATCTCTCTGTTAATGTCTTGGCATTAATTGATGAGAAATGGTCCCTGACAAAGTTTGGGGAGGTTTGGACGAAGCATGCAGAGCTAATTTGATGTCACATGCCAAAACTGTTTGCCACTACATGTATATATCTAGGCTATACTTGACACACCACTTGTATTTTTGTATATGCAAGCTATAATATACGCCAGGTAGTTCAAGCAGCAAGTTATTGCATCAAATATATAATCTTCAGTAGCAAGTTTTGTAGATATGCCCCCTAGCAACAGAAGTGCATGGGCGTGACCGACCACCCTTAAAGTTGAATTTCTGAGAACCCTGTATTTTCTCTCAGCTGATCCAGCCTTAAACTGTGAACTGAGCTGTGTACATGCAAGTGACATTGATCATCATTACACCTTTATTTGATTATATATAATATTATATGAAAATTATTTCAACAAGAAAAAAATGACAGTTTGTACAGGCCTAGCCTAAAGAGTGATTAAGAGTCACTAATCAGTTTTAATCTAATGGCCTATATAATTAAATAACTATTCTATTAAGGGCCTAGACATTATTAAGTTTTAGCTACACTGTTTATATCTGACAAATTGAGTTCAAGTACTTGTTTCCCAATTAACTTCACTTCTCTGTGACTGCACATTTCTCAGTGACAGTGGCATGTGTCACGTATGTAGTACCCGCAGAGCAAGAGCCTACCTTTTTGACGGTCAGAAGCAGCCTATAGGTTCCTGGAGAAGCATACTGGTGGTTGAGTATGTATGGTCCAGGACAGTCAGTATGTGCTGAGCTTGAAACAGGGCTTCCATCTCCCCAGTTGACAAGAAAGCTACATAATAATTATTATTATTATGTATCAATAGATTCACATGTTTTCAGGGAATCAACTATTACAGTGGGTATATTTTAGTCAATAAACTATACTATAGATTGTCTAAAAATTTAGCACCTCTTATTTTTCGGCACCCTTTATTGAATTGCAAAGGTTGTCACATGTATATACAATCGAGCATGTATTCATGGCATTCGCAATGGAAATAGTCTCTAAAAATTGGCAAAGTTCGAATGTATTTACTTTTTTTGCACCAAATGGCCGATCTACAGTACTGTATACTTACTAATATTCAACATTTTCTGAAGTACATTCAGAAGCACTAGATGATATTTCACATCCACAACCTTGCACAACGTTGTCACAGTTATAATCAGTCATTGCAGCCACTTGTAATTGACGGACGCCATATGATTGAAGTGCAGTTCCCTGGATGCAGCTATGTATGATAGCAGGGTTGCATGTTGCAAACTCCTTAGGCTCCGATGGCTCTGCTTTAATGCCTGGAGACTGGCAATTCTTAGGCTCTGGTGGCTCTTCTATGACTGGAGACTGGCAATTTTCATTAGCCATTTCCACAATGTCTTCCTCTACAGAAATAGCTATAATAGGATAGGAATACTGTATTAGTATCAGAAAAATAAGATTGTACATTTTTCTGGCCCATGTAGATTCTTTCACTCACCACCTCCCTCCACTTGAGTCCACAGGGTAGCAGCTGCAATAGTGAGGTAGACCACAAATGGAGTGGCAGTCTTCATGATGCTGTCTCTAAAGGCAGTAGTGTGTTTCACAATCACTGTGTTTAGGTTGGCTTTAACTTCCTCTTCCCTTGGGTCCTTGCCTGAACGTGATCACCAGTCACTGGTCCTGTCTGTGTCTTGAGGGAAATGAAACTGGCGAATTTATAGCTGCCTCTGGACTAGCTACTATATGGCTTGTGCATGTGTCATCATCGTACATTGAGTGATGTGGAAGTGACGAGAAATAATTATAGTGCACACCTCGTTTAAGTATAGCGTGGCCAGAGACTGTATAATTGACCCATTCCCTAACTTACTAGCGGATTTGTATATATGTGTATGGCTAGTGACTTGCCAGCTAGTACATGTGCAATGTAAAGTTGCAAACAAACACTGTGGAATTCATGCAACTAGAAAGCAGCAAAAAAAAACAAACAAACCTTGACCTCAGTCTTTACTGTTTCAGTGAATATTGAAGACACGAATCATGAATTATAGGAATAGGTTCTTCCCTATTTGTCTTCCAGAATGTGTATTATAATTATCTCCCTAAGTACTATCATTTGTTTCGTGTCCCTAACTAGTGGAAACAATAGACTATTGTATACCAATATGAAAACATATGTCACTAAGTAGTCAATCTATTGTCTCCATTTCTTAAGGACATAGAACTAATTATGGTGTACACCTTCTACAAATTGATACATAAAATTAATCTATGTAATAGTTGTACTATGGTTTTTTCAGGGTGTATGGGATTTGTAACCTGAGGGCCAGGCTGTCAAGCCCAAGAGATCCCAGTAGCTATAGCCCATGCAAAGGTTACAACCCATACATAGCCTCGTTTCCAGGCTCTCACCTTTGACCTTACACTCACGGTGAGTGTAAGATCATGACTGCCACATGGTTTTTGGATTTTTTCATCCAATATGGTTTTCTAGGGTGTACGGTGAGTGTAAGGTCAAAGGTGAGAGCCTGGGAACGGTGAGTGTAAGGTCAAAGGTGAAAGCCTGGGAACGGTGAGTGTAAGGTCAAAGGTGAGAGCCTGGGAACGAGGCTACCCATACACCCTAAAAAACCATATCGGATAGTACAACTGGCTTGTACCATGGTACAGCTTGTTCAGTTGTACTTATACAAACAAGACTAGGGTGTATTGGCTCATACATCCTCAGACTCACTTTGAGCTCACCTATATATGTGGCAGAGGGGTCAAAGGTCAGAGGTCAAAAGTCAATCACACTCAACACATGCTTGGTTGGATACGCCCACCAAGCTTCGAAGTCACAGCTAGCACACACTCTCCGCTAGCCATCCTGCAAACTTACTGCACATTTTCATGCATATCACTATACTATATACATGTACACTGTACTTTTTTATTCTGGTGAAATTGACAAATTTCTCCAAATCACTAAAATTAAATTTGCTAAAATTTAACGCAACTGCATAAATATTTGAGTACATGCAATTAAGCCTGATTACAATAAAAGAAATCTTTTTGTTGTATAAATTATACAGCATGATTAAATAAAGCAAAACAGCAAATAAATTAATTTATAGACATGAAAATAATAATAATTACTATGTCGGCAGTTTGGTTCATTTCCTATCAAATGTTGCTCACTGGTGATTCAGATCTATTATTGACTGGGCTTGTCCTCTGACTTCCCGTGCCAGTGCTCGCTGAGGTGGACTCGCTCAACCCGTCCGCACTCCCTTGATTCACTGTCGTCATCCAAACCGAAGCCACGCCCACACAGTCTCGGGCCATGACCATCGGAGAGTGGGCACTCCATTCATTAATTAAAGGGTCATACCTCTCGACGCCCGCGAGCGGTATGCTACCATCGTGTCCTCCGATGGCATAGAGGAACCCTCCGTGAGCCACGACACCGAGGCCGCTCCTGGGACTGAGCAGAGAGGCGACGGACACCCACTGGTCAATGGAAGGGAGGAACAGCTCCACAGAGTTGAGTCGGGAGGTACTCGTGTCGGAGCCTCCGATGGCGTAGACCCGGCCGGAGAGGGACTCCACTCCGGGGAACTTGCGGGCGAACTGCATCGGAGAGGTGGAGGACCATGTCTTTTTGGAGATGTTGTAGCACTCAGAGGTGTTTAGGTTAGAGCCGTCTGAACCACCAACAGCATAGATGAGACCTGAGGGGAAAGAATAGAGGAGAGAAAACTAGTGAAGACTAGCTGGATTGAAAGAGTGGGTGGGTAAGCTTGAATGTTTTCTGGATTAAAACTTGCTATAAGAAGCTGTAAAATGTTATAGTACACTTTTCGGCACTTAGTAACGATGCAGCCTAACAAAAAGCATGAATAGTTGGGACCATTCATATACTTTTATACAAGTTATACATCACATGACATTGTACATAATACCTTTCATTGTGAGGATATATCAACAGAACTACTATCTTTGTAGCCTCTTTCCTAGGCTCCCCCCCCCCCTTCCACACACACACACACCAAGTGCTTTTTTTCAAAAAAAAAAAAGCTAAGGGATGAGCCTGGGATCGAGGCCACTATCTTTGGTGATTAAGAGATAATCGTATAGCTCAGTAATTTACTAGAATACAAGTTTAAACATAGTATACGATCTAGATAATGGCCGGTGTATATGCATACTAGTATGGTATGGATGGAGCTCTCACCATTGCAGTGACATGCTCCCAGTCCGAACCTCTTGGACTGCATGTCGGGGAGCGGGGACCACTTGTTGGTACAGGGGTCGTACACCTCAGCACTCTTGAGGGGAGAGACACCATCAAAACCACCGATGGCATAGATCAGACCTGCCAAAAGACAAAGGTTCCATACAAGGTGAATGAATGATCACAATTAATGCACATCAGCATTATGCAAAATTAATCTCACAATCTATAGGCTATAGGCTATTCCTATATATAATGCTACTTTTTTTTAAATAGGTGGCAAACCAATGCTTGAATGTTTTTACCAGGCAAAATGAAAGAGATATATCTGTTGTTTTTTTTTAAGGTTTACAATTCAAGCTTTGACCCTTACCTCCGGCATTGACCACACCCACTCCATTCCTAGCGATGGACATGTCGGCCAGTGACGTCCACTGGTCCGTAGAGACATTGTACCTCTGTACGCTGCTCAGACGGGACGACTCATTACTACCTCCGACAAGAATCACCTCTTCAGAGTCATCACCCGTTTCCATGGTAACAACTCCCGCCCCCCAGCGACCGGAGGCCATTTGAGTGAGAGGCTGCCACTGTCTGGACGAGGGAGAGTAGTACTCTATGGAGGGGGTGCCTGTCGGCTCCTATGGCCGGTGTATATGCATACTAGTATGGTATGGATGGAGCTCTCACCATTGCAGTGACATGCTCCCAGTCCGAACCTCTTGGACTGCATGTCGGGGAGCGGGGACCACTTGTTGGTACAGGGGTCGTACACCTCAGCACTCTTGAGGGGAGAGACACCATCAAAACCACCGATGGCATAGATCAGACCTGCCAAAAGACAAAGGTTCCATACAAGGTGAATGAATGATCACAATTAATGCACATCAGCATTATGCAAAATTAATCTCACAATCTATAGGCTATAGGCTATTCCTATATATAATGCTACTTTTTTTTAAATAGGTGGCAAACCAATGCTTGAATGTTTTTACCAGGCAAAATGAAAGAGATATATCTGTTGTTTTTTTTTAAGGTTTACAATTCAAGCTTTGACCCTTACCTCCGGCATTGACCACACCCACTCCATTCCTAGCGATGGACATGTCGGCCAGTGACGTCCACTGGTCCGTAGAGACATTGTACCTCTGTACGCTGCTCAGACGGGACGACTCATTACTACCTCCGACAAGAATCACCTCTTCAGAGTCATCACCCGTTTCCATGGTAACAACTCCCGCCCCCCAGCGACCGGAGGCCATTTGAGTGAGAGGCTGCCACTGTCTGGACGAGGGAGAGTAGTACTCTATGGAGGGGGTGCCTGTCGGCTCCCTCCTACCTAGACCACCAACGGCCAAGATCACCTAGATAGATCGGGCAGGACAGAGTTGCTTCAAATCTTTACCAAGAGATACAATACTATAACCAACAAAAGATCATGGTTTACTCACATAACAGAGAAATTATAGTAAAACATTTGTTCAAATCTTTACCAAAAGATACAAGATCAAGATGTTACTAACATTGTTGTTTATTGGGAATCAATAATTATTGTGCCTTTGCTGGTGAGCTAACAAGCATGTTGATTGCATTCCAATCATGTGATTGTTAAAGGTGCACTTCTATTGTACCTACTCTATAAACAAATTTTGACATACAGAAGTCAAAATTCTCAGCCGGTAAAGGAATTGATCATGACAAGTGCAAAACTTATGGCATACCAGACATCCTACATATCAGGCCAACCAGCATAGGAACGAGGCTATCTACATGTATTGGCATACCTGTGTCTTTGTTGGAGCAGTTCGCGGTCTATTCTGGTCCTTCTTGAGCCCCGCCCTCCTCTCAGGCATCAGGTGACATTCCATCGCCTTCATTAGTAGTGCCATGGCACGGGGGTTTCCCTTGATGATGTCATTCTTGGCAACGTAGTCACACAGATAGGAAGGCTTGAGCAATGGTAAGCGAACCTGTGGATAAAAGGGGTTAATTATTAAAGGGATATCCTCTGTCAATTAACAGGCTGCATGACAGTCCACAAAACGAGATCATTAAATGTTTCTTTACAATGAAATGAGGTGCCCCTTTAATGAACGAAATGTGCAATTAATTAACTCTAATTGCTATTCACATAAGGGTTTCCTCAAAACAATCGCACGATTAACTTTAATCAGTTATCAAAACGATGGCACATTCCAACCATCTTTTCTAGTATCCCAGCAGCACACACACACACATATGCAGCACATGACTCAAGGGCAGCCAGATCATTCAAGCTATGTAAATACTAACACGTGGAAATTGACACACACACACACACACACACACACACACACACACACACACACACACACACACACACACACACACACACACACACACACACA
>CAXIPT010000001.1:20076378-20151631 GCA_964030475.1 Tethya wilhelma | reverse complement strand
ACACACACACACACACACACACAGAGAGAGAGAGAGAGAGAGAGAGAGAGAGAGAGAGAGAGAGAGAGAGAGAGAGAGAAAAGACACAATGTCACAAACACAAAATGGGAGGGAAAAGTTTCAAAATTTCGCACATCAGTTGCTCTCTCAGCAGTGTAAGAGAAAGACTCATTGTCTTCTTGTAAACCTATATATACACCCAGCCAATGTAAGCTGAGCCATGATCCAACATCAAACAACCAGGCTACATTATCACCTGGCCTGTCCAAAGGAGTAAATATCTTTTCAACTTCTTTTGAAGATCCACTCTAACTACTCAAATACACCAACACACATCAACAAAAACACTAATGCTTCATTTTTCCAATTAGGCTTCTTCTTATACATGCATATAGTGGGGTGTACTTTAAAAGCTGAAAATAGGTTCAAAAAGTCTTGAATAGCTTTTATTACAGTCATCCACTTGCCAACAATTAACACTAAGGGACACTTATTAGATCCACTAGGTTGTGAAGATTATGTGCAGCAATGTGTTAAAACTAGCTGAGGTAAAAAAGGTCCATCATTAAGTCAGGCCTAGCCAGCTCTTACACACTGCAGTCAGACTAGTTTATAGTTTTCAAGCCTTCTTGTGATAATCTACTGTATGAGGAGGCCTACAGCTAGGCCGTATCACCTACTGGCAAGCTATCAACTAGACCATCGAGCTAGATCCTTTTTTCTACTCCATAGCAGAAAAACGGGTCTAGTTTGATAGACTAGCCATTAACTACTAGCAGGACACATGATATTCCTACCAACACTGGATTGATACCTTCTAACTTAAGTGTTGCACACACATAAAATGGGTACATCTGCAATAGACACACACACTCACTGACACCAATACCTCCAATGTACAAACCCACAATATGGTTGATCCTTTCCCTCAACAATGCCACATGTAAGCTACTAAAATCCTCACACATTGCCACAATAGAACAGAACATAAATTCATAGCGTCACAACAAATATCATACCTTCTCAAGCAGATCAACAATGAACTTCTCCCTGTTGAGTGGATCGTACTTTATCCACGTCATCACGGCTTCGTAAACTCTCTCCTCTGACTCAACACTCAAGCTATCGCCCGAAAAGAGTTCCATCAACTGTTCCACTTGCAAGTTCAAGAAATCCTCAGAACCAATCAGAGAAGAAAAATTTCTCTTTGCAAAATTGTCGGCCAATTTCTTGAGCGTGAAACAAGAGTGCATGTCTGCAAAGGCACGCACGCCGAGACAGTTAGAAACGCCAAGGTGGCGCCTCATGAACTCACAGCAAGTGTCTATGATCGGAGTTATCTGGAGCATGGAGGAAGCGGTGAGCAACTCTTGGACATTGTCGGTAGAAATGTGGATTTGTGACGTGTAGAAATACGTTACGAGGGATTCTAGAGCTTCGCTCGTCACTTCGTGTATCTCTACTGTACACTGGTCGGATTCTGTGTACTGGTTTGCAAACATTGCTCTGAAATACGGACTATTTGCACAGAGTACGGCCTTGTGTGCTGAGATCTTAACCTTGTCTGCCACCAGTTGGACATCGCAGAGTTCACCACTGGTACGAAGGTCGTTCAGGGCCGAGAGGACAGTGTTACTGTGTCCGCACTCTTTGAAGTGTACGGAAAGGGGGGAGGGGGGGTCGGGTTGAGGAGGCACTTGGGTCTCGGGGGACGTCTGTTTTGAACGAGATTGGTTGACTCTGTTTGTACGCCGGTCCCCGAAAGAAGCAGCCCTTCTGACTTGGACTCGCCGAGCTGCATGTGCAGCCATTGAGCTGGGTTCAGCACCGTTTAATAGAGCACCCTGTAGTACGGTGTGTGAGTGTGTGTATGTGTGCGTGTGTGTGCATTTATCATCGATATAATAAATATATAATGGTCTCTTGTATCTATCCAGACCACTGACCAGTGTATCAAACATTACATATTATTTGTTTATTGATAGTCAATTCACTTCCATGTCATACAACCAGCCACATCTCATGGTTTCGTGTCAGATACAAGAGAGCTTGTACACACTTGTGAAAACACGTATGTTAGGCCTCAAGTGTTTGTCAGGCTCACAATTTTCTATAGATGTACCTTTTCTTCGTAGATATATTGTATGTGTGGCCTTTGCATGACTGCTAGTACAGTAGACTTACGTTTACGTTGACAGCTCCACCACCACCAACTCTTGCGATGCCATGATAGTTGCCAGCGGGCTGGGTAGAAGTTCGCGAGAGAGCTATGGACGCCATAGAGATGCCTGTGTGCTGTTTGTGGGCAAAACCGTGATTGAATACCCACTGGAAATTGAGGTTTATTTGTACTTATTAACACCTGTGTACATGTGCGTGTTTGAGTAAAGTAATTAACCACTTCAATGGAATAATTTGATCATGAATCTCGTCAAGCGATCAATTGCAATACTGCGCATGCGCAAAGGAATTGGCGGCAAACTGAAAATCTCCACACGTTCAACAAAATATGGCCGCCAAGGTGAACGTTGAACAGCTGCAAGCTCGTTTTGAGGGTTCTCTAGCTTCTGTGGGCTACACAGACAGCATGGGGAGACTACCAGTGCCATCAGGAGCTAGTGAGAAGCTGGTGAACTTTCTTGCTTGGCTGACAGAGGTTGTCCAACCCGCCAACCATCTCTCCCCTGATGAACTGAGAAGGTACCATAATGAATAGAAGCACATGTAGGGTTCACATAAACTTTAATGCACTCAAATACTCAGAGTCACACACACACACACACACACACACCAGATATGAAGAATTAAAATCAGCAGGCAATGTTCTTGAGGTAGGTTCAATGGTACAATAGTTTGTTTGACTAGCTGAGAGTAAATGTTCCTACACCTCTTAGGGTGAGGTATTAGAAAATGCCTACTCCCAGCTCGATGTGAGAGGTCAAAGTGCAGATGATGTTGCCATGGAAGTCCAGGGACTCAGGTCCCAAGTGTCCTCTCTCAAGACCCAGCTAGGGACATTGGGTGCTCTCCAAAAAGAACTCAAGTGAGGATTGGATATAAAACTTGATAGTTCTGCATGTGTATTACCATGTTCACTTAGCCTTGTAACCAGGCCCTCCCTGCTATGCTAGCACTGGTTTACAAGGCTAATGTTCACCCATATGTTAGTCTAGACCTATTTTTCTCCCACTGATCTGATAGACTACCGCTATGCTGTGTTCATGCATACTGTAATCATCCAATTGTCTTTGCCATGTGTGCAGTGATCACTATGTGAGTGTGACGAGGGAGAAAGATGAACTGACTCGACAGAAATCTGAGTGTCAGCGTCACTTGCATGAAGCCATGCAGTCCGCTTACGACAGTAACACTAAGGTAGGTATACAGTGTGTACAAATGCAGCCAATATGAGCCTTGTTCCCAGGCTCTCTCTCTTCTTCATAAAAGATGTCTTTCATTCAATTCCACGAAAAGGAAGGAATCAATTAAGGTAGCCTTGTTCTCAGGCTCCTCCTTTGCAGACATTTTTCTTCTAAAGAGCCTGGGAACAAGACTAAAGTCTATCTGGTTTGAGAATGCCGCCGGAAGTAAAACAATGAGATTCATACCATGCTATTTTTATGGAATAAAATAGCTAACTTTTGACTAGTAATGTGTAGAAAGCTCAAAAAGCAACCAAAAGAACGGGGAGAGCGAGCACTTTCCAATTGTGCTTGAAATTTTGAAATTGGTTGGATAATAAGAAAGTTACTCAATTTTTTTCTACCAGCATTCTCAAACCAGATGGACTTTAGTAACAAGGCTAACCAGCTGTATGTTCTAATGAAGCTTAAGATGTAAAAGTTACTTAGTATTTATCTTGTATCTTGTAGTTGAATTCGGCTCTTCAGGAGATGACTGCTACTGCTCATGAAGTCTGTGAGTTCCACAGAGTCAAGCCAATGGATGGGCCACACCCATTGACCACACCGACCAACTTCCTGTCGAGTGTATCGCAAGAGGACTATCAGAAGTCTGAGGACCACTACCTTGCTGAGCTGACTAACTACACCAAGAAACAATTCTTTCAAGTAAGACAGAAAAAATGCAACACGCCACACACAGAGTATCCATATAGTCTAGAGAAAAGGGTTAAACTTGATGGACTAACTTTAACCTCACATTTTATTTTCAAATGTGCCATCTCTCTCTCTCTCTCTCTCTCTCTCTCTCTCTCTCTCTCTCTCTCTCTTTCTCTCTTTCTCTCTCTCTCCCTCCCTCTCTCTCTCTCTTTCTCCTCTAAAGGGTATAGCCTCTCTAGCTCATGGTTCCACTGGTGAAGGAGGTGGAGTGTCAGGGGACATTGATTTGAGTGACCAGGAGCAGGTGCTACTGAGAGGCGTGAGTCAGGAGGACCATCAGAGACACTGCCAGGAGCTGGGGAGACTGCAAGCACTGTAGGTTTTATATTTGGTGAATTGGTGAATTGGTGAATTATTCTGCAAATGGCCGCACAGTTATATGCTCACATGTGCATTATATAGAGGTGTGGGATGCACAATTAAATCGCCAAACAAACACTAAAGTACCCAACTAAATTCATACCACAGTTTCAAACTTTGTTCCCCTGTGTAGGTATCCTCTCATTGAGGTGCAGTACATCAATGCCCTGGTCTCAGAGCAGCAGACACAAGCTGCCTGTAAGGTGGCAGAGGAGGAGAGAGAGAGACTCACCCAGGCTCTCCAACAAGAGACCTCACTGACACAACTCACAGATCACACTACACTGCAGTAAGCAAGTTTTACGTTTCAATCATGATACCGTATAGCTGGTAAATTTGACGAATTCGCATTTTAGCATGATTGGCGATTTTAAATTTAGCGGTTTAGCTCCGCATGCTGCATTTTTTATATGCGCATGCGTGCATATGAAACTGTTTGGTAATTTGAAAAATAATTCGCCAATTTGCCCACTATACGGTATTACAAATTAGCTAAGCGCTATAACAATGCACAAAAGCCTCAAATCTCAGCAACTGCTGTGTTTTGGAGAGAAAAAAAAAATTTCTACAAGATCATTCAGGTTTTCGAACGTAAGTACCATCAATTTTGTTGCTAGAGCTTTCTTGAGATTACGATGGGACAGACAGACAGACAAAATGACTATCGTAATCCTCTGCGCATGCTGAGGCTTAACAACTGCAGTATTGTGACCCATGGGAAATACCCAGAAAATGTAGTGTTTTAACATTGGTCATTTAGTATCTAATTACAAGGACTGTACCCCCAATTTACCACACACACCCAGACATCAGATGAAGGAGAAGCAGGCCGTGGTGGCTGACCTCAAGGCCCACATCAGTGAGGTGTCTCACTCCAGACTGCCCCCTCTCCTCCAGGACATGGCCTCACTGCAAGTGACTCAGGTCCTTCATGGAGACTATGACCTCAAGATAGCAAGACAAGACTACTTCACTTCAAAGCAAAAGAAAGTAAGGAACAGAAATAGATGTACCTTTTTGGACACACGTACAGTATTTGGTTACATGTTTTTTTTAAATTTTTTAAATTTTTTTTTTTTTTTTTTTTTTGCTCATGAAGTCATACTTTTGATGTCATTTGTACTCTAATATCAGGTGATTGTCCACCTTCAATGTCAACATGGCCATCAAGAGCTCCTCTCGATGCTCTATGAGGTGGAGCTACGAAGACACAGAGACACTCACAGACTGTTCTCAGCCACAGAGAAACACCTCTCACAATGGAAGGAAGACAGAGAGAAGAGAATGGTGAGTTGGAGCCAGCTCTTTGGATGTGTGTCATCTTGTTTCTTCCATACTTGTAGGATGCCATGAAGAGTCCCTCATTCCAGGTGGTCACATCACAGAAACAGAGCATTGATTCCAGAGACAAATCCTCTCAGAGATTGTGTGCAATACTAGGTAAGGGGTCGTCAAAAGACTGTGCTCTGAATGATATCTTGTAAGTAGTCCTGGACATTTAGAAAAATTCCAAAGGGGGGATGGGGAGGCAAAATAATACTTATGAAAACTTTGGAGGGGCAAAAGAGCATTGGATATGACACCATCTAGAGGGGTCTGGGGGCATGGCCCCCCAGAAAATTTTTAAATTTTAGACGACCTGAAATTACTTCTGGTGCATTCAGGCCATGTTTGAGGCTTTCAAGTCTGGTACTGACACAACACTTATACAATATAATAGTTTTGTCTTAAAGACATTTGGGTAGAAGAATGGCTGTTTAGTATGTCAAATAAGCAGTGTTGTTTTAGTTAACTATAACTAAAACTAAAACCTTTTTAGTTTTAGCAAAAATGGCCTTTTTTTAACTAACTAAAACTAAATCATAAAGTGTTGGCCAAAATAGCAACTAAACTAAATCAAAAAATGCCCAAAATACCTAGTTTTAGTCAGTTAACTAAAACTAAAACCGTTTTAGTTAGGCCATTTTTACTTTTAGTTAACTAAACTAAAACTATAACTAAAATTTTTCTTGAAGTTTGTAACTAATCAATAACTAACTAAAAGTTTTGAGGGTTAACTAAAACAACATTGCAAATAAGAGTCTGTACATCATAACCTGTTAATTCCTTGCTTGTGTTGCTATATTTTACTGACTAGCTTACATGTAAATTTCATCTATACAAAAGGCTAAAATCTTTGCTAGCTGATAGATGTCTTCCATGGTCCATCCATCGCTTGTACGTTGATGAAGTACAAGATTTCACACAGGCAGAATTGGCTGTTTTACTTCATTGCTGCCGAGATCCTAAAGGTTTCTTTCTGACAGGAGATACTGCACAAAGCATTGTACGTGGGACAGCATTCCGATTTGAAGATTTGAAGTCGATATTTCAGGACATGAAATCCAAGTTTCACAACGTAGAAGTGCCAAAGTTACTGTTAAAGTACTATCTCTGTAGTAACGTGTGTTAATCATGCTTCACAATGTCAGACTAATGCCCCTATTATAGGAGCTAGCTAAAAGGGTGCGTTGGATGAAAATTGTGGCCGGCACATATGCCTGGGCGATTTCAAACTTTGCGTTGTTTACAGGCAACGCCCATTTGTGCCAACCCCCACCTCTTTCTAGTTTACCACACCCATTTTCTGCTGAGAACACGCCCCATTTCCGCTATGGATAGGTAAGTGCCTGCCCCAGGCAAAATACCCAGTCCATTTGCCGGATTGTTGATACTAATACTCTTCCATACTGGCTACGTTCTTCGAGCTCTCTTCACTACTTGGGTCCTCTTGCTTTCTTCAAGGACTCCTCACTCTCTTCATCTTCCTCCATCTTTTCAACCTCCTCTTCATCGTCAGGAACTCGTGACTTGGGAGCTTTAGACTTCTCTCTGTGTTCAGTGAAGCTCAGCTCAGATTACAATACAGAGATAGCTCGCATTTAACACCTACGTTTTGTGCTGTTCCACTTGTTCCTCATATTGCTGTTGATAGAACTCCTCCAAAGACACTGTTGGCAGACTAGGATATCCAGCTCCAAACACCTTGTTCTACACAGCGATTGGCTCTTGTCAACTCAACACGACAATGTGTTACTGATATTCTCACTTGTATCATGTCTCTTGTGATGACCACTGGTTTCATGGGTTGTCTAGGAGGTGGAGGGGCAGCCTCTGGAGGACCACCACGCCCTCTCATGGTCTCCAGAATCTCCACCTCCTGGTCTATTGAGAGGACACTGTCCTGACATTTGAACACCCAGGTCTTCGGCAGTGTGATGAAGTGTTCTCTGACTAGTTCTTCATCTCTGTGCTCTGGGGAAGAGTTCAATTGCTCTGTAAGCTCCTGTAATTGAGTGGCATTAATTTTGTGAGCATTTATAGAGGGGGAAAACTTTTCTATAGACCTTTGGTTTCTTTTCAAGTTGTTTTTGTGCTTTAAATCTAGCAATTTTGGCTGTCCTTTCAGCAGACATTTGTTCTAACGTTTTCTTTGTTGGTGCACTTGCTCCACTTGCTACTGGATCTCTCTGAGGTACATCCTTGTGTGTGTGTGTGTGTGTGTGTGTGTGTGTGTGTGTGTGTGGGTTGGAGTATGTGCATGTAGTGGGCTGTGGGAATAGAAATTACATCAGCAGTGATAGCGTAAGCCTTGCATCGTTGTAAGTAATCCACACAATAGACTCTAGCTTTGGAGATGGTCTCTAGTCTGTCCCCTTCAGAGAGCTGGAGGGTTAGGTCGCCAAGCAATGCTGGCAGCAAGAGAAACCTACATACATAAACATACCCTCAACTCCTTCATGAAGGCGAATGTATTACTATAAAATTTTGTAATGCTCACTTCAGGTCAGCAGTTGCAACTTCTTCCATTGTTTCATTGCTACTGAACAAGGAGAGATCATTAGCTTGATGTGTGGCCTTCTCAAGAGTATCAATGGCTTTAGAAACTTTTACCTGCATAATTTATTCACAAACCAATTGCCAAACTGAGTTTATAATTTGTTGGAGAGTAATACCTTGCTTTCATCTGTGGAATATTCTCCATTTTCAACCTTCTTCTGTATTTCCCATCCTGTAGAGAATAAATCTTGCAAAGAACTTTGTTCTGCCATGAAGTTTGCTTGATATAAATTGAGCATTCAAAGGGTTAAAAAAAAAAACAAAAAAACACCACAGCTTGCAATTACGTCATCGCCAAAACTATGACATCATCCATATTAGCATTTTAGTTCCGATATGACAATCACATGATCATACAGGACTTTGTTGTATGGTCTAAAGATGAAGTTCACGTTTATAACAGTAAATCATGATTTCATTCAGTCAGCCATCTCTTCTGCAAAGAAGTTTGGGCAACTCTAGATCTCTATTGAGCACTTTGTGGGTCCTAGCTGGTGTAACTTGAACAGCTCAGGGTCTGTGGGTGGATTTAAGTTCAGTGTTGTGATGGTAATCAGTGACAACCATCTGAGTCATGTTCAGCCTCTAGTTCTGCTTCTGATAATGCTGGTGGTGATAATGAAATTTGTGATGATACCTCAAGTTGCTAGTAGTACAAGAAGCTCTATGGCAATGAAAAATTCCTTGTGATATTGAATTGAATCCTGTAACCAATAGACTAGGAACAGAATTTGATTCTACCTAAGCTCGTTATGACACAGAAGTTTCTGCTATTGGACTAGTATCATAGGGGAGAGTAGAGCGCTGAAAACTGCTCTGAATTTTGTTCACCTCTAGTGGTTCCTCTAACGTAGTTATACACACGAGCAAACACAACTTCTAAATGAAGTCTTATTTTCTGTGTTTCAGTAATGCGTGCCATATTTTGCATGATTTGTTTTATTCTTTTAGCTACCATGCAGCTAGTATATATAAAATCAGTAAATATGCAATAAAGCTCAAGTCTATAAACTCTGGCATACATTATTGTCCCAACTTGTATCATATTCCCTATTCAATTCTCCCTGCTACTCAGGGGTCCTCTGGGTATGGAGCAATGGAGGTCTCTGCTCGTCCTGATGACTACATGAGGAGATCAATTGTAGCATGTGTACTCTGTTGTCCCTGTGGTATCAGAGCACTGACAAATGCAGTTCAGGTAAACATCATTAAACAATGATTATAATACTTACAATTATACCTGAAAGAAAAATAAACACATTCGTATTGCCACGTATGGTATCCAGACTGCTCCCTACTGATTTTAATGGTACCTGGAGCTATAGACATGTACCATATCATGCAGACTATCACAATATGAAAACAAACACTATTGATTTGTATGTTCAATCTACTATACACACAATGCAACTGCAGGTGAACAAGCGGTACAGGCGTGGTGATTTGGAGGGTGCCAGACTGGCTTCAGATCGTGCATTACACTATTCTGGAGTATCAATTCTATTCATTCTCTTTTGTTGGGGCTCAGTTATTTTGTTCATTGCATGTGCACTGTTGTTTTTGTTCCTTTATGGCATTGA
The DNA here is from genome assembly GCA_964030475.1 of Tethya wilhelma. Taxonomy (NCBI): domain Eukaryota; kingdom Metazoa; phylum Porifera; class Demospongiae; order Tethyida; family Tethyidae; genus Tethya; species Tethya wilhelma. The sequence goes on along the minus strand of CAXIPT010000001.1, from coordinate 20,141,691 downwards.
CTATGTCAGAATAAACTAAAGACATTAATTATCATTAATTTTAGAAAAACAATATTGACATACTCATTATAATACAAGTAGTAAAAATTTTGAAAAAATAAGTAGTGTAGGAATGGGCAGTGCGGTAAAAAGTATTGGAACAAGGTAGGGTCTCAGTTTCGGCACATGACTACTTCATTTTTATTTTTTAACCCTCATATATATGGTTGTGTTGCAATAATCTGTAAACTATAATAGTACCATAGCTTATCATAATTATTGCATTGGTTCACTATTATAATAATTATTTGGCTAAGCAATGGAGTAAACTACAATAGACAGGTATATAACCTGCTGGCCAAGAGTTGGGCATAAAAATGAAGTAGTAATGTGCCGAAACTGAGACCCTACCTTGTTCCAATACTTTTTACCGCACTGCCCATTCCTACACTACTTATTTTTTCAAAATTTTTACTACTTGTTCATTCACTTTTTTCAACACTACAGTGTGGAGACTATCAGAGACTGGTTAGTCCCTACAAAAAGCTTGAGTCTCAGCTACATGCACTTCATTATGTTAGAGGGTAGTGCGCATGCGCATAATAATGCCACGTGGATAATGACCTTTGAACTCTACCTACAAAGATGGCTGCATTGTAGGACATGAATTTATACACTAAGTTTGAAAGCTTTCTAGTTTTTGTTTAGGCCTATTTACGATGAAAACGAGTATAAAGGAACGTACTACCCAAGAAAAGAACTTACTTTGTGGCGTCAAAGTTGGCTCAACACTTTCTGGTTCTCTGGAAATCGTTTTCAAGTAAGTCAGTTAGAAGGAAGTAAGTAAGTAAGTTAGGAGAACAAAATTGCACTAGTGTGGCTTCTCGCAAGCGCTCTCTCTACGAGTGATCAGAAAAGTTTCGGCAAAGTTTTAGCCTTCCATGCAGTTGGTTTTGTGTAAAGGAGAGCCTCTGAGCAAGTTTGAAGCCTCTACTTTGTGTTGTTAGATTTTTATGGCGATAAATATTTTGTATTGTGTCTATGGGACAGTCGGCCCATTCCTACTATACGTACTACCGTACGTATGATATGAATTTGTATGACGTTTAGCTGCGCAGCATGCATGCTGCATGTGAGCATCTGTTCACGCACGTTCATGTTGAGGTTACCCACAAAAGGTCAAGCTATATTGTCCTTGCCACTGACGGTGTATAAGTTTGAACACACGGGAAAGGAGCTCGAAAGGAGCTATATTAATTTTTCCTAGGTAAGATTATTCATTCATTGCCACGGTAATGACGGTGTACAGGAGGTTGTAGTTAGATTGTAATTAATTTTGTAAAAGAATAAATTTAATTATTATGAAAGTGGGCGTATCTACTAGTCCCAATAAATAATAAAATTTTATGTAGATGTTTGTACTTCCCAGATAATCATGGCTGATCAACAAATTAAGTGCTGCTAAGGATGCTCTCCAGAAGTTAGAGGAGCAGTTGACATGTGCTGTCTGTCTTGAGTCCTACAAGAATCCCAAACTACTCCAGTGTTTCCATGTCTTCTGTGAGAAATGTCTCATTCCACTTGTGCTCCAAGACCAACAGGGCCAACTCTCTGTACGCTGTCCTACCTGTCGTCAATCCACCCTCCTTCCAGCAGCCAGTGTGTCAGGTCTCCAATCAGCATTCCACATCCACCACCTGTTTGAGATTCAGGAAGCCTTCCAAAAGGTCGAGGAACCTCAAAACGTACGAAATGCACCAAGACTTCACGTGTTGCAACCAACTTCTGTCGGGACTGTGGCAAGTTCATTTGTAGCAGGTGCTCTGAAGTACATGCTGATTGGGAGGATTTCTCCTTACATGAGGTGGTTAGTCTCACCAACCTCAAGCAAGATGTGACCCACCTCGTTCCTCCAAAGAAGGTGACCTTCTATTGTTCCAAACACAAGGACAAGGAGCTGGAGCTCTACTGTGAGACGTGTGGAGAACTCATATGCCTCCATTGCACAGTTCGATTGCATCAGGGACACCAGTACGACCTGGTGAATGACACGTTTGAAAAACACAAGAATGAGATCACAGCTTCTCTAGAGCCAGTTGAGACACAACTAGATACTGTGAATATAAAGCACTGGAACAGCTAGACACACATTGTGAGCAGATTACTGACCAACAAACAGCTACTGAAGACAACATCCACAAAACCTTTCAACGTCTACACGAAGAACTTGAAGTAAGGAGAACAGAACTCATTGGTCAGTTAAATGTGATGACTCAGCAGAAGATAAAAGCCCTTGCTGCTCAGAGAGATGAAATTGAAATGATTCAGATCCAACTATCACCGCCACCACTGCTGCTTGCTTGACTCTGATTCTCTGGCTGTTCTACTTTTACATCACTTTGATGACTAGATGGAGTCACTTGTCCCTTGATTTTGCCATTCAATTGAGAACTTTCCATTTCTAGTTTGTATCTTCAGGGTGAACTACATAATGGCGAAATTATCAAGATAAGACAATTTTCCAATTCATGCACACCAAGACCTGTGCGCATTCTATTTAATGCGCACCAAACATTTAAATGCTTCACAGAGAAATTATGACGGTAAGTGTAAGTGTAAATAGTTACTTGTGGATGCTGCAATAAGCTTTCTTTATTCCCCTTTCCGTGCATGCAGTCTTCGAAGAGAAGAATGAACGATGGGGAAAGGGAGACTGCTGCTAGTGCTCAAGTGAGTGAGTGTATGCAGCAACTGTAGATGATATACTATTGTGAGCTAATTCCTTACCATAAGTTGTTTGTGTGCTCCTCTAGCTTTCACCAGCAAAGAAGAAACGGGTTCATTTCATTAGCAGTAATGACGAGGAGCACATTAATTTGACCACACTGAGAGGAGGACGTGTCTATTCCCTCTCACCGTCTTCATCTCCACGGAAATCGCCAAAGAGACCTGCCCTGAGGGCGTCAGATACAAGCCCTCGTGTCAGGAGGAGCATTTCGTTCAGAGAAGACTCCAGTAATACCTATCAGATGCCTATGGAAATGACCACCACACAAAAGAGAAAGAGGTATATGAACTTTATGAGAATGTTTTAAAACTGAGATGCTTATTGTTTGCGTGCTTTTGTAGCTCCACCTCAAAAGGTGAAAGGTCGAGGGTCACAGTGCAGGAGGTTGACTTCTCGGCTAAGTCACAATCAAGCTGGCAACCAATTTCAGACAGCACCAGGGATATGTTTTCAGACATACTTCTTGCTGGTTTTGGGTAGGTATTTAAACATGTATGTGAGAATAATTCACCAATTCCCTCCAAATTTAGCTAAGAAGATCNAACTTCGACACTACAGTAACTTACCCATTTCATTTGGGTTTCCCATCTCATCAACAAACTTAAACATAGGGGACGGCTCCTCGTTTGCCCCTTTCTCTTGAGAGTTTGTCTTCCTCTTCTCTCTCTTCCTCAGTTGAAGTCTCTCTCTCTCTTCAAACTGGGACTGGGGGCCAGGCTATGGTAGGGGACATGATAAGTCACTGCACATACTCTGGAACAAATTATGTTTTAAAGTACCTTAGTTATTGCCTCTGGCCACACTTGTCTCTCTCAATATCATCAGCAACACCTGTCTGGCCAATTTTCCTAAGTGCATTGATTAAAACTTGCCACGTAAGAGGACTGCCGCACTTTTCAGTGACTTTTCCCTCTTTCCTCAGCCATGCTTTCACCATGTCTCCAGGAAGGTTGGTCATATTCTCTAGTTTAAAAACATTCAGTCCTAGTACTGCACCAAGTTTCTCAATCTGACTTCTATTGGGTGTCTCCAAATACCCAACAATCTCAGCATAGTCACATCCATCTACTACACTAGACAAATCTGTATATGGAATGAATGTTTGTGTGTGATATTACGTATTATTATCTATAGCAGAGATTTTAGATTTTTTCACAGAATGTCATGCATGAGCTGTGAGAACTATAGCTTTGTGGGAAACCAGTATCCTGTGTACAGTTGTTTCTTTAACCCAATCAAGTGCCATGGTTATAGTGGGATGATTTTTATGTAAGCCACCTACACATAATTTGTTGAGAGATGAGTATCGATTCAAGATTGCAGACGTTACTATAGAGAAAAACCTATAACAGGAGCTGGGCATAGTGCCCCGCATGTACCTATGTAAATTATTGGGGCCAGCCTGAGTATCACAAATTAAGTGGCGGGCCAATTCAGCACAGGGCCAATGCTATAACTGATTTATTGTTTATCACCGTTAATGAATAGGTGACAACAAGCTAGTTGGTAATACTCATTCATATTTGCTGCTGAGCCTGAGCATCATTATATACAAAAGTGGGTTAGTTGACAATGTCCTTTAGCAACAGCACTGCATGTGAGATTAGCCTACCATGATAGGCTCCAGAAGGAGAGGCTATATAGACAGAAACAAAGGAAGGTTATCAATGGAGACTCCACAGAAGCTATCAGAGGATTTCAGATGCTGTCTACTACAATACTTGTATCTACAGATGTCAACAGTGTAAACAAATCACTAAAGTATTGGTCTTATGAAAACCCTCTCAAGAGGTTATCAATGGAGACTCCCCTCATGTCACAACCACAACACATACCACATGAACACACACTAGAGATGTGGGTATGTGTGTGAGCCACAACTATGAGAGTCAGTCTACACATCAGTGTTGGTGAGAGAGAGAGAGAGAGTGTGTCAGTAGCTAACCTTGAGTCTTTGATGTCTCTTCATTCAAATCTCTTGTCACATCTCTATGCTCCAACTGTATGTATGTGCAAGGGGGAAATTATCAACTTATGAGTGAAGGGCTACATGTATAACACATGAAAACACTCCTGTATTCTAGGCTATAGTCTAGATATAGTGATGGAGAAATTTACATGGTAGGCAGTGTACACATAGATGTTCCTTTACAGATGCTATTGGGCAAGAGACACAAGTATGTTCTAGTGGTAGAAGTGAGCTAGTACAAAGGAATGTGGACTCATTATGTACATTGTATGCCATGTGTCCAAGAGCCAGTGCTCTACTAAGGCTAGTAGCTACAGGGAAGAGCCTGGCAATGAGGCTACTATGATAGACTCTTTCTTGTTATGATGGTCTACATGCAGCTGTGGGATCATGACTAAAATATGACTCAATTTCTTCATCTCTTCACATACTGTTTGGAGGTGAGGAGGTGCAGCTGGTGAGAGTGTCTTTGGTTTAGTGTGGAGGTGACTTTGATGGTGGGAAGGAACCACTGGAGATGAAGGACTAGAGTTGCTAGGAGATGGGGGGTGGTGGTGCTCTGGGAATGTTTTTAGAAGATAATCATAATCCATCAACATCCTGTGTACCAACTATGAATATACTTATTGGCTATAAAATTCATTGCAACCACAATGTCACATGTAACATGTTTACAGTGACCTTTTGAGCATTTGTAAACATAAATTTGCCAAACAGAGCAAGAAGGATACCAGGCTCAGAGAAGGGGAGGCTGAACATAATTATATGTTCCAATACCATGCAATGGACAAGACTTTGTCTAGTGAGAGTACACTTACTTACCAACTTCTATTGAATGGCTCAGGTGACCTACAGCTGGTACATAAATGTCAACATTTTTCATCTGAAAAAGGGGGAAAACAACATAAAACAATCGCATAATTGTGACAGTCATAATACTTTGAGTGAACATTAAACTCACTTCTTCTCTAGATCTGCTGTGGATATATCTAGGTATGTGAACTCCAATGTTTTCTTCTTTAGTCTCCACTACAGTTCTTGGTTTCTTTGTCGGAGGCCCATCATCCTGTATAATCATAGATATTATAAGCTACAGTAGATTATTGCTGGACACAATTATATACTTACATTGTGATTAGATAACATTTCTGGGAAGGTGCAGCTTTTAGGTGACTTGTCAGCAGATTCAGCAACTCTTGATTTCTTTGCAGGAGGAGAATAAAGTCCACTGTCCTAAAAATAACAGAAAAATATGTATAAATTGGTTGTACACACTGTCCAACTCATACAATTACAATCATAGTAACATACATGATAAACAGGTAGTGTTTCTAAATGGGATTGCTTTTCAAGCATGAGAGATGATTTGCTAGAAGTATTCAGATTATTATCTTTAAATGGGGATAGTTGAAATGAGGACTTTCCTTGCTTCTGTTCTTCACTCTGAAACCAAATGGAAAAGCCTTGAGGCAACTCTGAGACTGTTACATCACCTAGCTCCTTGCAAAGCAAGTACTTTGTACCATCTTCATCTGTAACAATTTGAGTTGCAGGATGTGGTCTTGGCTTGATACATTCAATATCTTGACAGTAGAAACTTAGCGCAAGTTCAGCATTTGTGTTAAGGTTCATCAAAGCAGCTACTCTCTTGATACCCTCTTCCATGTATCTACAAACTCTGTCACAAATCTTACTGTGTTTTACTGGGTATTCAGTTTTTTTTCTAGCTGAAGAGTGGATGAGCTCCAAGAAAGTGGGGTGGATCTTGAGTGTGATGATATCATAAGGACTGGCAAGAAATGACACTTGGTTTCGGAAGATTTTATCTGTCTTTAGCACCCACTTGAACTTTGACCCCATCTTGTTTGTGAGGAGGTATACAATGAGAGCTCCAGCGAGACCTTTGGGGCAGTACCCACACTTGAATGTGATCAGCAATGGGGGAATGTCTGAGCTCTGAGGTAAGGACTGAGATTCACACTCTTCAGAATGAGCAAGAACACAGGGGATGAAGAATTTCTCCTGACCTTCTTCTTGAAATGGAGCAATTATTAGAATATTTTCAAGCAATTGCAAGAGCTTTTCTGGTGGAAGCAAGGAAGTAGACTCCTGTTGAAGTGAGATAAAATGTTTCCGAGTGAAAATACCTTTTTGTTCAAACTCAGTCGAACAAAGCTTGCTAACTGCATTTTCAAAGGTGAAAGTGTTCACAATCAGTTTGGTGACCATATCAAATAGGATTTGTGGGTCACGAATCACAAACTCTTGTAGACCAGGTGTTGGGAAGTGACGGATTAGTCCAATCTTTGTGTGTAGAAACCACAGTGCATGGTCCAGCTCTTCAGTGTCTGTAATGCCACAGTCTTTGGCAATAGAGAAACATTGATCGTAACTGATGATGCTATCTTTGATCATTTCTTGTCGAAGAACAAGGCTAAAGATTAGCCAATGAGTGGGGAAGTGAACTTTAAATTCACTGTGAAACACAACACGTTCAACACCTAGCTGGATCTTCTTGAAGTCTGAGTCATCCTCTGAGAAATTGTTGACTGTGTAGATAAGCTGAGATTCACTGGCAAATTGAATAATCTCTTCTCGATAGTATGATGTAGGCATGATGACTCCCTGAAGAAATTGGTCTATCTCCTTGATTTTAGATTCAGCAGTAGCTGGGTTGAGTTTGTCTTTGTGAGTTCCAACAATGAACATTTTGGGTTTTAGTGAAACACTCTTTACTTGTGGACCTTTGTAAGTGAATGTCCCCATTGAAGCTACACTGGCGAGGGTTTGAAGGATTGCTTCCACCACAGTGAGGGTAGACTGGTATGGCTTTGACCTTCCACCTTCAGGAAGATGGTACTCAATTGTGAATCGTTGGTTGAAGTCTTGATCAAGACGAAATGTAAAGAAAAACACAGAAGGCCCAGACACCAAAAGAGGAATCACTTCTTGGAACTCCACTTGTCCTCCAGTGTCAGTCAGATAAAAGGACCAAGAATTCTCAAAGTGTTGACGAAGGGACTCCAAGCCTTTTCCTTCAATAGCAGCTTTAAATACTTCCATTGGAGGCATGTATCCTTCTGGGTATGGAGCTGTGTAGTCTTCTTTCAAGAATGAAGTTGCAACACTCTGTTCAGTTGTAGAAAGAGGGTCGCTGATATGGGACTGCTCCATAGGTGAGGTAATCTCAACTTCACTTTGCATCAGAGTGGAAGTAGGTTGTGTTATCACTGTACTATCAGTGAGTTGGGTAGTAGCTGGTTGCTGTGGTTGGGATGTGATGTTCTGAGTGGCTAGTTTCATCAATCTAATGGCTTCTTGGTCATACAGTAGTTTAAACCAGATGGTATCATGAACACCAAGGGCTATAGAGTAAGATTTTCGAACTCCAACAACTTGTACAACTTTTTCAGCTACACCAGTACTGGGTGAGTCAGATATAGGCATTTCCCCAGCAAGACGTGACATCAGGGAGCTCTTTCCTGATCGAGCAGGACCAACCATCACTCCATGGGATAGAGTGTGTTTCAATGTTCCTTTTTCTTCAATTGCTTTCTCGACAGCTACAAAGTGTTTTTCAAGGTCTGGATCTTCAGTGTTCTGTGTACTGCTTTCATCTTCACTGTCCTCTGAAATGTCCACATTCTCTTCAGTATTGTTCTTCTCAGCTTCCTCTTTCTGCTCCTTCACAGTGTCTTGGTCCTCATCAGGTTGGTGTGTTTCACTGGCTGGACTTACCTCATTGCTACAGTACTTCTGACGAATTTCCTCTGCTATACTTGAGTTGATTGGTTCAATTGCTTCAGCCAGTGATGACCATGTAGGAAGAGGGTCAACTTGTGACAACCATTGTCTGAGCATCTCATGAAGGCATTCTCTGTCAGTACCACTAATAACATTTAAGATTCTGTCAGGAAGCTTAAGCTGTGTGCCTATGTTACGCCATTCTTTGGCTGAAGGGAGTAAGAGTTGGACAGCTTTTGTTAGTGAAGGCTTTTCATCAGACACTTTACTTTGTGCTTCTTGTATGGCTTTTATCATGAGACGGCCTGGTTTTTCGTGCTGTTCATATGCAAGCTGAAGAATGTCTTTGCCATCTGGTGTTAGTTGGTGAACATCTGCACCTTCATTCGAAAGTATCTCGATTATTGTGGAAGCAGTAAATTTTGATTTGACACTATGAAACAATGCTGAATATCCATTACTGTCTAAGATATTCAGATCAGTAGTATAATCTTTGACTAAAGTTTGAACAACACCACTATGTCCATTCTTGCTGGCTATCATGAGGGCTGTACANGTGTGTGTGTGTGTGTGTGTGTGTGTGTGTATATTTATGTAGACAATTCAAAGATAAACTTTTTTCCCACTCACTGTGATGGGTGATATGTAGTTGATTTAACTCATTTTTAATAGCCTGGACCTAAAGCTGCTGTGACTATAATATAGTAGGGACTTATTGTTTTCCTAAATTCCTCTCAAAGTGCATTCTTCCACTCTCCTTGAGATGAGTGTGTGTAACACAAGTAGCAATGATTACACAAGGCTCTTAATGGGGAGTTTTGTCGGAGTACGAGTCTCAAAAGTCTGTAGTAAACACAATAATGATTGCTTTTCTAGAGTAGCAACGTTGTATATACAAGCGTTCGTTAAGCACACACACAGACTCTGAGTGTAATTTTATGTGGATGTTTTAATCGGCTCCTAGCATTTTCTTTTGCTTGCAATATTGTCAGTTGACACAAAAATGTACCGACTGTTTTCCCTCCATTGTTCGATCAGTGTACTTGGCACGTCCCTTTACCAAATTATTCGAACCGACTCCCAACTTTTTCAAATAGCTTGTAATGAAATTACAAGATAGACACACATTCTTGATGCAGTGTATGTACAAACCGTGACTACCCAATCTTAACTTTTATGTATACGATGCTGTGCAAGCCTTTCAGCCATTGCTTTATACGTGTATAGTCTCAGACTGAGGTGTGTTGCCGAAACACGCACACAGTGCTGAGTTGTCTTCTTGAGAGAAATGGGGAGTTTCGTTGATTTTTGTGCTCAATTGGCTCTTTCTTGTGTGAAGCATGCACTAATTAAATTTCAGCAGTGCTCTATATTAAACCAGACTATGTATATAGTTATTGTGTGGTTGTTGCCATACACATTGTGCGTGTAATGACCTACATGTGGAATTCCTTCTGGTTCATTTATGTAAACTGTTTACATTATGAGGTGCACTCACACACAAGCTTGGTCACCTCAGAGTACCATACTGGTTGTACACATGATCTGCTGCATATACTGGACTACATAGATAGTCTTATCTTTGGCAAACAGACTTAACTTTTGATATGTTTATGTACAACATTGGGAAGACTGAAAGTAGTAGTTCACAGTCTCAGTAGTTATAGCATTCGACTGTATTCTATACTCATTTACATCAAAGCCTTTTTTTTGCTTAGTTTGAAAAAGTATGCCATCTTCATCCATCTGAGTGAGTATATTGAATTATGTGATAGCCAGGTCATTTTGGTGACATAGTGGAATATATAGCATTGAATTAGTCTATACTCTTTATCGTGTGTGACATACATATAGATATGGCCATTGTGTCTGTACCTTTGGTTCCCTGTAGTAGAGAAACCATTTCAACAACTTTCTTGTGCAAGTTTCACTATCATCACTGAACACTCACAGTGGGAGGCATGTGTATAGTACATGTATAAAGCTATTATGTTAAGAGTGTACTTATGTGTACGGCTACATGCCATTTGTCTGTTTGCTTTGTACCTAACATTCCCTCGAAATGTTTTCCATGTTTCTTGATGTGTTTTGTTGTCCAAGAGACATCATTTGAGCTGTACTTGCTTGTTGATGAGCATTCAATGTTGATTATTACCGGAAAAAAAAGTAAAGATGTGAAAATTTTAAAGATTGTCGTTGTGAGAGCCATTTGTTTGTTGTTTACGCTACACACGTTGTGGTGGCCAAACTGTTTGTTTTGAGGTGTAAAAACATGTACACATGTAAACATAATCAATAACAGTAGTTTATTTATGGATGCATATTATATCATCCATAGTTCCCAGTGTGCGACTTCAATGTTCTATTATGACAAACATATGATATACCATTGGCCTGTGTTGCTTGACAATTAAGTTCGAATTACTGGGGTTTCACCCCATTATGTATTGAGTATATTACCGGCAATTAGAGAATCGTTTTAGTGAAAGGATGAACATCCGTGTGTGTCTTGGGGAGTTTGTTATCGTAGAGGTGTTTATTTGACAGATGCAATGTTTTCATATTTCACTCTCCCATTTACAAATTACTGAAAGGATCATTTTTTTAGTGACTATACGTACATGTATTCAGTTAGTAATGAAAACAAGAATAGCATGTATAGTGAGATGACAGATTATAGCATGAATGCTTATTGTGCTGGAGCCTTGCATGTGTGAAAAATGTGGATGTTTTACTTACTGTAGGTGTTAGGGGTTGTTTTTCAGCATAAGTGTTATTGTTTCTGAAGAGATAAGATATTGATTTGAAAGCACTTTCCTCTGAGTCACGACTAAGTTAATACAGCAGGAAAGTTTCGTGGGGTATAACTTCTGCGGATGTGTCTCGTCAAACATTTTTGCCTTTTAACTTTCACAGATGAGCTGCCAATCTCCATACTTATATGGGTATGTTATGGAGAATTTTTCAGATAAGAACTTTAATGGATGGATCATGTTTGGCAAAAACCGCGAAAGTTAAACCCTATGAAACTTTCCCTCTATACAGTATAAACAACCACATGTGCACATTGCTTGATGTGTATGCTTGATATTGTCGACTATACTTACCATTCCTGATGCATATTACTTCAAGTGGCGTGAGCTACCCCTGACATACCTGGTCTAAATATAGTAACAACAGGAACTATCGAATAACCCAATTGAATACAAGAATGTGCACATGATCATCCATGCAATTAATTATGTGTGTTATTAAGCTTGCTGTACTACTGTGATACCCCACCCTCTATACACCTGGGACCATTGTGGTGATATGTTAGGTGAATGGGTTTATGTATACACATTCTTTACATTCTCTGTTTTTGAAGGATATACTGTGTCAGATCAGATGCATGCATGATTGAGGTATATCTAGTAATCTCCTACCACGATTGATAATATTGTGTCTTGACTCGTATTCCCCATTGGCAAGTACATTGTGTAATGTTACTGGGTCATGGCTGTGCCTGTTATAAATACACAATCCTTGCATTCATGGCCTCCCTCAGGCTCTAGTGGTGATTGTTTGCTGGTACTTTCAGACCAGAGGAGGTATAACACAAGTGCGCCTTTGCTGAGCTGGCAAGTCCGTTAATTACGTTCCAATCATGTGACTGCAATACTTCACAATGAGAGTTTATCACATGCACCTGTTTGCCAGCTCAGCAAAGGCGCACTCTTTTTGTACCTCCTCTGCTTTTAGACATTTCTGTGAATTGATTATTCATGATCAGACTGTGTGATTGAAGCATCACTGGTCATGGTACTATGACTTATGATTGATGAGTCATGGACACTTGTGTGCATGGTGTTGCATATAAGGGCCGGCTGTGAATTTTGTCAGACTCTGAATACCGTTATCTTGTAGACTAACTGTTAACTTTTATGGTGGTAGTGGGCAATGTATTTGGTGTGCCTGGTATGAGGGTATAATCGTGAATACTGTTTGATAGTGTTGATAATAGCGCCCAAAGAGGTATTGACTTGCTATTTTAACCTCTTAACATGCTTACTAGCAAATGCCTATGACATTTGGGGGCGAGCGTGAGCGCCTAAATAATGTGTTGCACCTGTAATAGTACGTATTGTGTCCGCAATAATGAATCAAATGTGAGGTTCATGGTGATGACATCATATGTTTGTAAACTTGCATGTGTGGATGTGATAACATTAAGAGAATGGGTGAATATTGTTCAGAGTTCAGTTGATTTAGTTCAAGTTTGATGCTGTGTGGTTAGTTGGTGAGATCACATGGCAGGAAAAAAGAGCAGTAGACATGTTCAACCAAGCAAAGAGAAAGAAGACAGAGAAGAAGAATATCTCTAAATTATCATAGTATTGTTGCATGAGTCAGTAAAAGTAGCCAGAGACTGAGTCTACCTACCGAGCTCGTCTATGGTTGACAGACTATGCCCATCTGCATCTTGCTGTCACCTCACTTGTCTTTGCTCTGGTGTCTCATTGTCTCAGCTCCCTCTGCTTTCTTTGTATAGGGCTTAGCTACTTGGCTAGCTAGCTGGCCAAGTGCAAGTACTTGAATTGTTCGAAATTACTTGTTGATGTCATTACAAATTCGAAAAATTCAAACAGGAAATGCTATTTACGGAATGGTGCGTACAGACATCACGCACAGATCACACAACCGGAAGTGCACAGACTCGAATGTTGTGTAACGTATATGTGGGGCTCGCTCACACTCGCCCCAATAATTATTCCCTCATATATACGTATAATTATTATATTATTATGTAGGTGATTATCTTTCATCTATATACGCTGGACTTCATGCAGTTAGATATTTATACTGTGCTCTCTAATCTTATATAGCTATCTTTAAGAATAGTTGCAATAATTTATGATACATATACGTATAATTTATTATAACCTACTTTTGAGGTGGTATATGATTAAGACATAAAATTGTTTCCTCCTTTTTTTGTTACATTTTAGAAGTCAAAGGGCAGGTGACCATCACCTCTCTGCCTCAGTCTCTCTTTGGAGCCAGTGGAGTGCAAAATGTTGTAGAGGGCTCTGTGATACAGCTCTACTGTTCAGTGGACTCTACTACANCTTTTTACAGCACTGCCCATTCCTACACTGCTTATTTTTTAAAAATTTTTACTACTTGTTCATTCACTTTTTTCAACACTACAGTGTGGAGACAATCAGAGACTGGTTAGTCCCTACAAAAAGCTTGAGTTATCTGAGTAGCAGCTATATTGTCTGCAAGAGCAGCTAAATTAAATGCGCATGCGCATTAAATTCCACGTGGATAAATGACCTTTGGCCTCTACCTAAAAGATGGCTACATTGAAGTACATGAATTTATACTCTAAGTTTCAAAGCTCTCTAGTTTTTGTTTAGGCTTATTTGTGTTGAAAACGGGTATAAAGGAATGTAGTACCTATGAAAAGAACTTACTTTGTGCTGTCAAAGTTGGCTCAACACATTCTGGTTCTCTGGAAATGCTTTTCAAGTAAGTCAGTTAGGAAGTAAGTACGTACGTACGTACGTACGTAAGTTAGATGAACAAAAATGGCACTCTTGTGGCTTCCCACTAGCGCTCTCTACGAGCGCTGAGGAAAGTTTCTGTGAGTTTTAGGCCTTGCATGCGATTGGTAATCTGCCAGTTAGAGCCTCTGAGCAAGTTTGAAGGCTTAATTTTGTTTTGCTAGATTTTTATGATCATAAACATTTTGTATTGTGTCTATGGGACATTCGGCCCATTCCTACTATACGTACTACCGTACGTATGATGTTATATTCCACTGTGTCACCAAAATGACCTGGCTATCACATAATTCAATATACTCACTCAGATTGACGAATATGACATACTTTTTCAAACTAAACAAAAAAGGCTTTGATGCAAATGAGTATAGAATACAGTCAAATGCTATAACTACTGAGACTATGAACTACTACTTTCAGTCTTCCCAATGTTGTACATAAACATATCAAAAGTTAAGTCTGTTTGCCAAAGATAAGACTATCTATGTAGTCCAGTATATGCAGCAGATCAAATCAATGGTTTTTGAACTGCAGAACAAGCCACTGGCATGCAGCTCATGTGTACAACCAGTGTGGTACTCTGAGGTGACCAAGCTTGTGTGTGAGTGCACCTCATAATGTAAACAGTTTACATAAATGCACCAGAAAGAATTCCACATGTAGGTCATTACACACACAATGTGTATGGCAACAACCACACAATAACTATATACATAGTCTGGTTTAATATAGAGCACTGCTGAAATTTAATTAGTGCATGCTTCACACAGGAAAGAGCCAATTGAGCACTAAAATCAACGAAACTCCCCATTTCTCTCAAGAAGACAACTAACTCAGCACTGTATGTGTGTTTCGGCAACACACCTCAGTCTGAGACTATACACGTATAAAGCAATGCCCGAAAACTTGCACAGCATCATATACATAAAAGTTAAGATTGGGTAGTCACGGTTTGTACACATACTGCATCAAGAATGCGTGTCCATCTTGTAATCTCATTACAAGCTATTTGAAAAAGTTGGGAGTCGGTTCGAATAATTTGGTAAAGGGACGTGCCAAGTACACTGATCGAACAATGGAGGGAAAACAGTCGGTACATTTTTTTTTGTCAACTGACAATATTGTAAGCAAAAGAAAATGCAAGGAGCATTAAAACATCCACATGAAATTAAACTCAGAGTCTGTGTGTGTGCTTAACGAATGCTTGTATATACAACATTGCTACTCTAGAAAAGCAATCATTATTGTGTTTACTACAGACTCTGAAACTCGTACTCTTCGACAAAACTCCCCATTAAGAGCCTTGTGTAATCATTGCTACTTGTGTTACACACACTCATCTCAAGGAGAGTGGAAGAATGCACTTTAGGAGGAATTTAGGAAAACAATAAGTCCCTACTATATTATAGTCCCAGCAGCTTTAGGTCCAGGCTATTGAAAATGGTTTAAATCAACTATATTGTAGCAATGATCACTCATCACAGTGAGTGGGAAAAAAGTTTATCTTTGAATTGTCTACATAAATATAAATATACATACACGCACACACACACGCGCGCGCACAGTTTACTACTAAATCTTGCTAGGATTAGATAAATCATAAGGGGTTGGACTGTCAGATTGAAAGAAAACCAGTTTCCAATCACCGAGTTTATCAACAAGAGACTCAAGTTGGTATACCGTACCCTTGCTTGAACTACAGTTTGGCTTGCTATTGTTATCCCATTGCGATGACATCCAAGGGCCTGGCTCTAACATATGACCATGTATGCCTATAGCTTGGACTGTGGCAGTGATATAAGGGACTTTGGAGACCCCCAGAATATGTGCCACGCCTATTCTCAATGACAGTACATACATACATACATGATATACACGATTTTGAGCATACAC
This sequence comes from Tethya wilhelma, assembly GCA_964030475.1. Lineage (NCBI taxonomy): Eukaryota > Metazoa > Porifera > Demospongiae > Tethyida > Tethyidae > Tethya > Tethya wilhelma. The sequence continues at coordinate 20,125,769 of CAXIPT010000001.1, read as the reverse complement.
AAACACACCAGTACAAAGCCTATAAGCACTGCTAAACTAAGTTAGTGTACTGAGGAAATGTAGCTCAGTATGCTGGATGAGAAGCTTAATTGGTTTGTATCTAACATGAAAAACCAGGTCACTCCCACTCATACAGAACACACTGAGAGAACTTCAGTGAAACAGTCCACAAAACAGTCAACTGGGTATAGCAACAAATGAACCATAGTCAAGCACAACTCTGCCTCAATGCACACACTCACACAGTGTCACTTCAGTGGCAGGTGGACAAAAAAAAAAGGGAGCTAAAATTTTTTTGGTGACTGTGTATTTACTATCAACCCCTCCCCTAAAATGGGGCGCGCTACACGGCAGCTCAGGCCTCTGCATATGCAGGCTTTCTGTTTGTACACTGCTATGGTGCTGCCTCGTTATAGTAATTATGATAGAGCACACTTTCAATACTCACCGGTAGAGAAGAAGCAGACGAAAAAGGCGAGCTGCAAGAGCCCTGAAACGACCCTCGTAACAGCTGCCATGAACGGCGGATTCTTGAGTGAAACACAAGCCTTCAACAAAACGCTCTCTTCTTGTTTTGAAGTTCAATTGCAATGGCTCTCTTTACTAAGCAACTCCTGAGGGTTCTTGTTAGGGTACAGTCACTCTGTAAAGTGTCGCAGCTTTCTTTGAAGCTGAACAAACTTCAGTTCAAGGTGCACACTCAGCTTGGCTAGCAGGAAGCCTTGGAATTTGCCCCGCCCAACTATTTTGTGAACAAATAAAAATTACGTAATGTACCACGAATTCATTACAAATTTCCCGCCATTTCATTCTGTTTCCATTTGCGCATGTGCACTTGATCACAGTCTGCAAACGATTCAGACAACAGGTGATACACAATGATCATGAAGAGTATTCTGTTACTTCTTTGCTGGTTTATAGGTAAGTTTCAGATAAATATACTGTAAAAAATCTGTCTCTACAAGTTATATGGGATCATTAGACAAGACATTTTAACAGACACTGGCATTCAGGCTTCAGCCATGCCAGTTTGTTTAGGCCTATTAAACCTATTATTTTCCATTTATGCCTGCTTCCAGGATATGCCTATTATTCCAGTTTTAGTGCCAGTATATTCCCTCTAAGCCTATCTGGAAGCCAACTTACTCTTAAAGAATTCAAGATGATTAACTTACAGCATATTTAGTGTGTAGCAAAATTCTTGTGCCATTGAGAATTGAAGCCTTTGAGTCATGAAATGCAATGTTTTGGAGTATTGTGAGAATGAATAAATAATGATAATGGGCCTCCCACTCTCATGCTATTTTCAAGAATCACTGACATGAAACTAACAATCAACAAATGTTAATTTGCTGCACTATGACCCTTTACCCTGCAATTTCCATGCTAGACCAAAATTTGCTTTGGGTTTCAGCAAACCTTGCTTTGTAAGACCACTTAGAGACATCATAGAGTTCCTCATGCTTCGGTTCTATTTAGAAATCCTAACTGGTAACAGCTAAGTTCTAAAGTTGCATGTGTAGCTAATAAGTTGTTTGAATGCTTGAACATTAACTTTGACATACAAAACAGTTACTGTGTAAAATACGAATATTTTTGAGAATAATTGGTCGAAATAGAAAGCATATTATTATTATAATAGGTGAGTTTAGATGGAAGTGTAGAATAGAATAATAGCCAAATTCAAAAGCATAGTCCCCCTAAGTCTAGCTCCAGATTCTCACCCACCATGCCTTCATCTTCTTTGTGTGTTCTGAATGAGATTAAAATGCATGTGTGACGTGAACCAAGTACTAGAGTGTTGTAAAATAGCTTTTTGCCACTGAATAACTCAAATTAAGGTTGTAATTTGATTCATGAAATTGAAGCCGGCACTCACTACCAATCTAAGACACCACTAGCTCAAGCTTTCATAATACTTGCTTGTGTGGACATTCCTTTGCTATGTAAACAATTAACAGCATTTAGATATATATATGGATGGTAGATTGGACTTGAATAATTGAGTGCGTTATGAATAACACATTATAGTGGCTCCAAAAAACAAGCTTTATAATAAGAAGTTGGCAGAGAAAAGCTTGTTTATCATCCTTAAGTATGTTAGCTTAGTTGAATTCATTTACTGTTATCATTAGATGTTTTTACAATCACACGTAGGTGTGAACAGTCAGTCCCTTAACATTACCTCACTGCCTGAGTCTCTCTTTGGAGCCAGTGGTGGAGTACACAGTGTTGTAGAGGGCTCTGTGATACAGCTCTACTGTTCAGTGGAACCTGCTACAGCCATTGTTTCATGGACAAAGGATAGTGTTCCAGTGATCATTGATGTACCTCATTTACGAGTGAAGACAAGTAGTAATGGCACTCACACTACCTCTGTGTTGACATTGGACAACTTCAGATCAGGAGACAATGGGACATACCAGTGTCAGGCTATGAGTGAGGGAGTCACTGAGAGTGGCAATGTAGTGAATCTCAATGGTAAGGTTGCACCGTTAACAATTTAATGAGTTGTGATATAATCTAGTGATATTGAGATAACTAATGTCAACTCCATCTATCTCTTTCATTCAGTACTTTCATCGACAACCTCTGGTATACTAGCATTAGGACAACAGCCAATTGACAATGAAATAACTACCCAAGGTGGTAATACAGTAATCCCTCTTCTTCGTGACAATCGTACAGCTGTTTCTCTTGGAGCCACCTTTGACTCAGTTTGTGAAGCTGGTCATCAAAATGATGACACAATGAATTTTTTTGCATCCGCAGTAGTGTGGATCAAAGATGGGGAAACTGTTGAGTCTGGAGAAAACATAACAATTACAACTAATGATACAGCAGTGAATGGAGAGGTATCCAGTACTCTTCAGATAGTCAATTTCCAAGAGTCCAATGCTGGTGCGTACCAGTGTATCTTCACTGATGATAGTAGCAGTGATGGAGAGATCATCACAACTATCCCATTACAACTTGATACAGGTATATAAGTACTCTGATCAAATTGAATATAATTATTCTGTATACATACATGCATACAGGTGAAACTCTGACCATAAAGAGGATCTCTCCTCAAACTATCATTCTTCATCCTCCTGAGAAGTTGGTCATTGAAGTGGAGGCAACAGGACGATATGAGGCTATCTTCTGGAGTAGAAATGGAAATCGATTTGATTCAAGTTCATTCTCTGTTCGGTATCCAAATACTTTCCCTACATCAAGTGAGTTAGTGAACTACTTTGAGATCTTTGTTCGTGAACCAACCACTGAGAGTGACTTCGGAGTGTACGAGGTTCAACTTGATCTATTTGAGACAGCTTCTCCTAGTCAAACCCTTGTTCCTAATGGTGGTCAAGTAGACTTTGCTGTGATTCAAGCAGGTATAAGATTCCCAGGCACTAGCCATAAATTTCCAAATTATTATGTCAATTATGTCATTCCGAGATTATAATTGAATTATGTGTGCAAACACAGATTCCTGAATCCATTGTTCATAGTATTTTGACTTTCAGTTAATGCCAGTACTACTGCCATTAGTGGACCAACTGTAACAGTTCTTGAAAGAGGTTCTGTTGACATCTCCTGTAATTCGGCTGGTGTCCCCACTCCCTCCATCACCTGGAGACTTGATGGAAATGCTACAACTTTTGAACAAACAGATTCTACTGTGGATCCTTCAGCTACCATTATAGCAGCAAACAGTCCAGTAACTGTTGAACTAGGAAGTATTACATCAGTCCTTCACATAGTCAGTGCCAGCTACCCGGACCATGATGGAGAGTACACTTGTGTAGGAGTCAACTCTGAGAGCAATGTCTTTGTCAGTAGTAGTACATCTCGTATCACAGTACAAGTTCAAGGTATGAACATCACATGTACATACTAAAGATCCTAAATATTCAGTAACATGCATGTATGTATTTTTCCTTTCTATGATAGTTGTTCCTGAAGTTGAAGTCATCTCTGACTTTCCCAACAATCGTATCAACATCGGAGACACCATCACCCTCACCTGTAGTGTCATCAGAGGAAACCCTACCACCTATATCTATGAATGGACTTTTCTTAATAGTGGTACTAAATTCACTGAGACTTCCAACACACTCACTGTCTCTGTTATCTCAACAAACCAACTAGGGACCTATGAATGCACTGTAATCAATGATGCTGGTACTAAAAGAGGAAGTATTACTATTAATGAAGGATGTAAGTATAGTTCTTTCAAAGCCTATATTATAAGCTACAAAATGTTGTCTATAAAGTACAGAACTTGGTATTCCATATGTGCTAAGTTATTTTTATTTCACAAGTTAATTATTTCATTGATGCATGTAGTGCCTCCATCAGTAACAGCTACTGGTCCGCCCTTCCCTGTGGTAGTAGACCGTACTGTTGAGCTGGTGTGTGTTGGGACTGGAGACCCTCCATTGACCATAACCTGGACCCATGATTCTGGTGGAGGGGGGACAGTGTTTACAGGCAATGAAACTACTGGAGGAAACTTCACTTTGACGGTGAACAGTGGTGACTATGGAAACTACACTTGCAGTGCTACCAATGTACTTGGGTCAGCCAGTGGCATAATCACCATCATACGGGCTGGTAGATTTTAGTTATGTCAAATTTAGTTTATATATCATTATAGTATTTCTCCTTGATCTCTTTCAGTCTCTCCCAGTATTACAACTCCTCCTGTGGATACAACCGTCACATCTCCTGAGACTGGTGTGCTCACTTGTGAAGCTGATGGTGTCCCCACTCCAACCATAACATGGTGGAGAAATGATACCACACTTACTGAGATCACTGATGCAATGGAGAATGTGACAATTGGTTTCACTGCAACTGGTCCAAGAACCATCATGAGCACATTGACCTTTACAAATACTCAGCCGATCCTTTCTGCTCAATACCAGTGTACAGCCTCCAACCTTTTTGGAACAGCTGCAGAAGCAGCTATGCTGACAGTGAATGGTGAGTTCAGTAAGTGAAACAGTTTCATGTGATTCATATTTCTTTCCTTGCAGATGTTCCTCGTATTGTTACACCAGCTGAGAACACTATTTTTAGTTTTGATGAAAATACAAATGACACCATCACATGCTCAGCCACTGGCATTCCACCTCCTACAATCACCTTTTTCAGAATCCTATCTGATGGTTCTCGTGTTCCACTCTCTTCCCTAAATGAGTCCCGTCTTGATATTGGAATGGAGGTTGAGACTGAACTCTCAGTCAGTCGTGGAGTGCTACCACTTGTGACCCAATCAGTGACTCTGTTTGGGTTTGAAGATGCTGACACAGGGAACTATAGCTGTGAAGCTGTTAATGTAGTGGGAAATGACCCAAGATACGTTGAGTTGCTCATTAAAAGTATAATTTATACACTTAACTTTGTAGACACTGCATGTACAACTAAAGACAGACTCAAGATAAAATTGTAATTTTGTCTCACAGTTGCTCCTAACTTCATTATGGAACCAGATGATGCTATGATCACTGAACCAAATTCAGCCACTTTCTTCTGCCAAGTATCTGGAGTACCTCGTCCTAACATCATGTGGGAGTTCACCCCAAATGTTGGCGTGGCAACTCCCACACCACTGACTGATATGCCTGGAGAGGTTGAGATATCAGGGATGGAGATTGGTGACAGAGAAAGGAGCAGTAATCTCACCATAGTTGGAGTCCTGCCCTCTAATGCTGGTAGCTATACTTGTATTGCTGACAATGGTGTAGCAGTTGGAGGCAGAATCACTTCTACAGCTGTACTGGTGATCTATGGTAAGTGGTATAATAATTTAGCTCAAGCTACACCTTAGTATACAAAATCTTTCATTCATATACATGCACACAGTGGCTCCAATAGTGACAAGTATCTATTCTCAAGGTGATCAGACAAACTACACTGTAAATAAAGGAGACACAGTCACCTTTGAGTGTTCAGCCACTGGTATCCCTCCACCAACTATCACATGGCTCAGAAATGGAACAGAACTGACAAATTCTAAATCTCGTGTCACTCTTGGTGATCCTATGGAGTTAGACCTCACAAGAGCTGATGGAGAGACCGTATCTATGGTCACTCTTACTCTTAACCTTACAGACACTGAAGATGCTGATTCAGGGATATATACGTGTAGGGCAACTAATCAAGCTGTCTCTAATAATGATACAGAAGACTTTGAGCTTATTGTTCAAGGTATAGAGAAATTAACAAATAAAAACATAGCTTTATAAGGTATNCTTCAGTAGGTGTGTCAATCCTTGTACAACAAGTGTTCATTGAAATTGACAGCACTTGTAGAGTAGCCATTGAATCATTCAACGAGGATGAGTGCTTGCCACGGAGTACTGAATCTACTACAAATCCCCAAGGAGCTTCCACAGTTGCTATCATAGGAGGAGCAGCAGCTGCTGGTGTGGTAGTTATTCTGCTGTTGATCGTGGGTATTTTTGCAGTGTTTTTGGTAATATTTACTTTGAAAAGACACAGGACTTCTTATAAGCTGGGAGATCCCAATCAAAGGTACCGTATGATTATAGATGTATACACTCAGCATTTTGAACTATATACAACATGAAACCAGTGCTGTTCCAATTAACTACTTGAATACTCTTCTCATAATGCCATACACACACAATACTACACATTCAGGTTTAGAGCCTATGATGATGTCACCATTTCTGCCAATCAAGCAGCCAGAGATGAAAGGCCAGCTGAATATGAAACCATGGAGATGCATGAGTATGAGACATTAGATGCTTACAACAAACAATACGAAGTGGTCAATGTTGGAGACACTACTCAGAACCAACTGGCAGGCACCTATAATATGGCTACTTGTGAAGCATATGGAATGACAAAAACTGGGCCCATACCTGAAACTGAATATGAGCGCCCACCTTATGTTGTGACACCATCATCAACAGGAAACAAAGTAAGAGCTCCTCGACCATCTTCCTTTCAAGTCCAAGATACTTCAACTAAAGGAAGTGTGGAAGTACTTGAGAGGGAGAAAGACAAAGTCGCTCCGAAAGTATATGAGACTGTGAACTAATGATTTTGATCATTGGACACTCCTGTTTAACTTAAACATTCAACTTTAGGCCAGCTACTACTTTAATTTTACAAATTAGAATCTATGTTTAACTTACTTATGTTTATGAGTCAACAGTATCATACGTACGGTAGTACGTATAGTAGGAATGGGCCGACTGTCCCATAGACACAATACAAAATGTTGGCCACCATAAAAATCTAGTCAAACAAAATTAACCTTCAAAGTTGCTCAGAGGCTCTCACTGACAGATTACCAACTGCATGCAAGGCCTAAAACTCACAAAAACTTTCTGCAGCACTCGTAGAGAGCGCTAGTGGGAAGCCACCATAGTGCCATTTTTGTTCTTCNAGTGACGCCAATGGTGACCAGTGTGTACCCGGGTGGCATAGATCAGATGAACTACACAGTGAATGAAGGAGACACAGTCACCTTTGAGTGTTCAGCCACTGGTATCCCTCCACCAACTATCACATGGCTCAGAAATGGAATGGAACTGAACAACGTGGCTGATACTCGTGTCACTCTTGGTGATCCTATGGAAGACGTTTCCACAAGGGGTGATGCAGAGACTGTACCAATAGTCACTCGTACTCTGGACTTTACAGACACTGTAGACAGTGACTCAGGGATGTATACCTGTAGGGCAACCAATGATGCTATGCCTGGTACTAATATGGATGATGTCGAACTCATTGTTCAAGGTGTGTTCAATATTATGCACACAATCATTATGGCATATATATAGGTGTTGAATTTTTACACCGCCGTTTTGTATACAGTTGCTCCTGTAATAAACTTGCTCACTCCCCCTCAACTGACTGTCACTGAACCTGACTCTGCTGCATTCATTTGTAATGCCACTGCCAGACCAAGACCTACCATCACCTGGTATACTGATGATGGTATGAATAGAATTCTTCTTGTGGATGGTGTCAATGATACAAAGATAGAGGAACAACCAAATGGAGAGAGAGAACTCATCAGTACTTTGATGATAATTCCAACTGCTCCCTCTGATGATACTAGCTATGTGTGTGTGGCTGAGAATGTGGTTGACTCTGTTGAAATGACGAGTAACCTTACTATTTATGGTATGTCCTAGGGTACTATCAGTCTGCATGCTAAAGCATATGCCACTGATTTTGTTCTGTGTAGTGACTCCAATGGTCTCTAGTGTATACCCTGACATGGGTCAGATGAACTACACTGTGAATGAAGGAGACACAGTGACCTTTGAGTGTTCAGCCACTGGTATCCCTCCACCAACTATCATTTGGCTCAGAAATGGAATGGAACTGAACACCACGACTGACTCTCGTGTCACTCTTGGTGATCCTATGGAAGGCATTATTACAAGGGATGATGGAGAGACTGTACCAATGGTCACTCGTACTCTGAACCTCAGCAACACTGCTGATGGTGACTCAGGGATGTACTCTTGTATGGCAGCTAATGGAGCTATGCCTGGTAGCAATATGACGGACTTTGAGCTCATTGTTCAAGGTTTGTGAATGCAAGTATAACAACCAAGTGTATAAAATACTAACCATCCTAATGCACAGTCATGATTTTTGTCCAAAATAATTTAAGTTTCAAGTTATACTTTCATTTTTCCCAAATACAGTTGCTCCTGAAATAACATCTCTTGATCCCCTCCAACGAACCGTCACTGAGCCCAATGATGCTGAGTTTGTCTGTACTGCCGCTGCCAGACCAAGACCTACCATCACCTGGTATAATGTGACTATTTCCAATGGTGATAGTGGCAGTGGTGGCATGAGTGATCCCCTAATGAATGGTACCAATGATGTTATGATTTTGGAAGAAGCAGCTGGAGACAGAATACTCACCAGCACTTTGACCATATCTCCAACTGCTCCCTCTGATGCTACCAGCTATGTGTGTTGGGCTGAGAATGATGTTGCCTCTGTTCAAATGACTAGTCAACTCACAGTTCATGGTAATTACCGTGACAGTAATGGGTTGTGGTATACTTGCTATGAATCTGTGCATGCAATGCTTGTTTCCCTTCCAGTGACTCCACTGGTGACCAGTGTGTACCCTNCGTAAATAGCACACTGACTATCAACCCAACTAGTGCCCAAGACTCATCCAGTTACAGATGTAGAGCAGAGAGTAGTGCTTATGGAACTACTGATAGTGACCCTGCTTCTGTAACTGTGTATGGTAAGAGATAGCTACATTGTGGCCGGATTTTTTTGCAAATACTGTATATGGTAGATCGGGAAACTTTCGCTTGTTTAATTTTTGCCACTCCGACCAATTCAGTAAAGATCACGATACGTTCTAAATATTCACATGTTTAATCTTCGCCACTTGGCAGTTGCGTGTGTGGTGAAAAATTTTTAACGGGCCAAAATTTCCCGATCTATACGGTAGTCACATGCATGTTATCTGTATCAGCAAGTTGCAGTCTAAGATAGTATTCATGATGCTCATTCTATGCAGTTACCCCAGTCATCTCTGATCCACTGGAGGGAGCTGTGGTAACAGTGAATGAGACTGAGGATGTAACCATCACCTGTACTGCCAGTGGAGTCCCTGCACCCACCATCCAATTCATGACCAATGGAATGATGTTGGATAGAACTGAAAATGAGACGACAATTGGAGAGACATTAGCTGAGAGAGTCCAACTACAGCCTCCAACAATGTCAATGGCCAACAGTGATGGGACACTAATGGTGTCTCGTTCACTCACCATCTTCAACCTAGTAGATGGAGACTCTGGTAACTTCACTTGCTCTGCTGGGAGTGACATCGCTGAAGTGATGATACCCAGTGATCAAACCATATTTCAACTCCTAGTTCAAGGTATGTGAGAGAATATAGTAATGGTTCATGATTTGATTGCTCCTATAATTTCTCTTTCAGTCTCTCCCAGTATTACAACTCCTCCAAACGATGTAACCGTCACATCTCCTGAGACTGGTGTGCTCACTTGTGAAGCTGATGGTGTCCCCACTCCAACCATAACATGGTGGAGAAATGATACCACACTTACTGAGATCACTGATGCAATGGAGAATGTGACAATTGGTTTCACTGCAACTGGTCCAAGAACCATCATGAGCACATTGACCTTTACAAATACTCAGCCGATCCTTTCTGCTCAATACCAGTGTACAGCCTCCAACCTTTTTGGAACAGCTGCAGAAGCAGCTATGCTGACAGTGAATGGTGAGTTCAGTAAGTGAAACAGTTTCATGTGATTCATATTTCTTTCCTTGCAGATGTTCCTCGTATTGTTACACCAGCTGAGAACACTATTTTTAGTTTTGATGAAAATACAAATGACACCATCACATGCTCAGCCACTGGCATTCCACCTCCTACAATCACCTTTTTCAGAATCCTATCTGATGGTTCTCGTGTTCCACTCTCTTCCCTAAATGAGTCCCGTCTTGATATTGGAATGGAGGTTGAGACTGAACTCTCAGTCAGTCGTGGAGTGCTACCACTTGTGACCCAATCAGTGACTCTGTTTGGGTTTGAAGATGCTGACACAGGGAACTATAGCTGTGAAGCTGTTAATGTAGTGGGAAATGACCCAAGATACGTTGAGTTGCTCATTAAAAGTATAATTTATACACTTAACTTTGTAGACACTGCATGTACAACTAAAGACAGACTCAAGATAAAATTGTAATTTTGTCTCACAGTTGCTCCTAACTTCATTATGGAACCAGATGATGCTATGATCACTGAACCAAATTCAGCCACTTTCTTCTGCCAAGTATCTGGAGTACCTCGTCCTAACATCATGTGGGAGTTCACCCCAAATGTTGGCGTGGCAACTCCCACACCACTGACTGATATGCCTGGAGAGGTTGAGATATCAGGGATGGAGATTGGTGACAGAGAAAGGAGCAGTAATCTCACCATAGTTGGAGTCCTGCCCTCTAATGCTGGTAGCTATACTTGTATTGCTGACAATGGTGTAGCAGTTGGAGGCAGAATCACTTCTACAGCTGTACTGGTGATCTATGGTAAGTGGTATAATAATTTAGCTCAAGCTACACCTTAGTATACAAAATCTTTCATTCATATACATGCACACAGTGGCTCCAATAGTGACAAGTATCTATTCTCAAGGTGATCAGACAAACTACACTGTAAATAAAGGAGACACAGTCACCTTTGAGTGTTCAGCCACTGGTATCCCTCCACCAACTATCACATGGCTCAGAAATGGAACAGAACTGACAAATTCTAAATCTCGTGTCACTCTTGGTGATCCTATGGAGTTAGACCTCACAAGAGCTGATGGAGAGACCGTATCTATGGTCACTCTTACTCTTAACCTTACAGACACTGAAGATGCTGATTCAGGGATATATACGTGTAGGGCAACTAATCAAGCTGTCTCTAATAATGATACAGAAGACTTTGAGCTTATTGTTCAAGGTATAGAGAAATTAACAAATAAAAACATAGCTTTATAAGGTATTATCATCTTCCACCTCATGATAGTTGCTCCAATGATTACTGGACTTGGGCCATTGGAACAAACCATTACTGAGCCCAATGATGCTGTGTTTATCTGTAATGCCACTGGGAGACCAAGACCTACCATCACCTGGTACACTGATGATGGTGCCATGAACAGAGTTCTTCTTTTGAATGGTGTCAATGCTACAATAGTGGAACTAGCAACTGGAGAGAGAGAATTGACAAGCGCTTTGACCATATCTCCAACTGCTCCCTCTGATGATACTAACTATGTGTGTGTGGTTGAGAGTGTGGTTAACTTTAGGGAGATGATGGCATCACTAACTATTCATGGTATATCCATTAGTGTACATACACATGCATTGTCACATGTTTTTTTCTATGTATATAGTGACTCCAATCGTGACCAGTGTGTATCCTGGTGGTATGAATCAGATGAACTACACTGTGGATGAAGGAGACACAGTCACCTTTGAGTGTTCAGCCACTGGTATCCCTCCACCAACCATCACATGGCTCAGAAATGGAACGGAACTGAACACCATGGCTGATTCTCGTGTCACTCTTGGTGATCCTATGGAAGATGTTTTCACAAGGGATGATGGAGAGACTGTACCAATGGTCACTCGTACTCTGAGTCTTACAGACACTGAAGATGGTGACTCAGGGATGTATACCTGTAGGGCAATTAATGAAGCTATGCCTGGTAATAACACAGCAGAGTTTGAGCTCATTGTTCAAGGTTGGCAAAAGAATGCACCTTTATTGTATAGTCTTTGATAATGGTTGTATAATATACTCGAGCCTTCTCTTTCAGTCTCTCCCAGTATTACAACTCCTCCTGTGGATACAACAGTGACATCTCCTGAGACTGGTGTATTCACTTGTGAAGCTGATGGTGTCCCCACTCCAACCATAACATGGTGGAGAAGTGATACCACACCCACTGAGATCACTGATGCAATGGAAAATGTAACAATTGATTTCAGCAGTGATTCAAGAACCATTATGAGCACACTGACCATTACAAACACCCAACCGATCCTTGCTGCTCAGTATCAGTGTACAGCCTCCAACCTCCTTGGGTCTTCATCTGAAAATGCTATACTGACAGTAAATGGTAAGTTTGTAGAAAAGACTGTATCTAAATTCACTTTTATTATTAAATTTCTTTTTATTGTTATCTTTTTACCGTTTCTTTGTTATTTGTTTTTTTCGGGTCTTTTTCAGGACCTCCTCCTCCTCCAACCCTCTTGACTGTGACCAGTGTTACCTCTCGTAGTGTTGTAGTCTCTTGGCAAATTGATACCTCTACCATCCCAATCACTGGCTACATGGTGCGTGTTGTGGCTTCAACAACTGGTCAAGTTGTCTTCTCAGATGAGAATTTGCTTTCCAATTCTACAAATCTAACTCTGAGGGATCTTCAACCATTAGCTGACTACCAGTTCTTCATCAGTTCTGTGAACACAGCTGGTACTGGAGAACAAACATCTATCACTTTCACTACTATTACAGATGGTAGGTGGTCAATCTGACATGACCAAATTCAAGCATTCTGGTATTTTGATGATTCTAGTCACAATGCTATAATGCTTTGTTTCATAGCTGCATTTTTTGAGCTGCGGTTGTTGTTGAGTGGTGTTGGACAAAGTTGTAATAAATGGGTGGTAAGTGACTGATTTCTAGCTGGCTCGCTCTTATGGTGGCTATTTTACCACTAAACAAAGGGGTATCTAGGAACCTGCATGAATATAAAAATTATGTTCAAATGATGATTATGGTAATGATCTTTCTCTATAACTTAGGCTATAGATCGTGTGAGCTTCACAAACAAAATAGCGAGTGCAATTGTCACCAATGTTGAGGAGCGCTGTCAATGTGGGTTCACACGGAGTAACATAACATCAGATGGGTTTCGCTGCTTCTTTGGTTCCATTGATGCTGTGACCTATCGTGGAGAGATACATGAAACTGACACTGTAAATGTGTTTGATTTGATCCGCCACATTGAGGAGTGGACTTCTGATGGTGTGTCAATCCTTGTGGAACGGGTGTTCATTGAAGTTGACAGTACTTGTAGAGTAGCCATTGAATCACTTGATGAGGACGAGTGCTTGCCAAAGAGTGCTGCTACTACTACCGCTACCAATGTGTCTACAAACCCTCAAGGAGCTTCTATAGTTGCTATTATAGGAGGAGGAGCAGCTGCTGGTGTTGTAGTCATTCTTTTATTCATTGTCATGATGGTTATCATAATCTCTGCTTTGAAAAGGTGCAAGACTTCACATAATATGCTGAAATCTGGAGATCCAAAACAAAGGTGACACCTGTGGATCATTGATTGATATTTTAATATTTTTATTATGGAATCAATGCTATACTCTTAAGTATTTGATACAATTTAATAGTCTTCCTTTTGTTTTGTACATGTTATGCATATTATCTATAGGTTGGGAGTCTACGAGGATGTCACTATTCCTGCAAATCAAGCAGCCAGAGATGAGGAGCCAGCAGAGCATAAAACCATGGAGATGCATGAGTATGAAACATTAGATGCTTACAACAAACAGCTCAAAGTAGTTGATGTTGGAGACACCCAACTGGCAGACACCTACAATATGGCTACTTGTGAAGCATATGGAACGACAAAAAATAGACCTGTACCTGATCCAGCTTAAAAGAGAGTTCATGTGGAGATGACTTGAGAGGGAGCAAGAGAATATTTTTTATGACAAGACTGTAGTATAATTTTGACACAGATTACGTGTAGTTGTATTTCTTTCGTTGTAAGTATGAAATCAACTCTTGTTGAACCATGAATTGTTACAAAGTACAGTGATAACATTGTATATATGTACCACAAATCCATTATAATTTTCCCGCCATTTCACATGCGCATGCCCAGTTGATCTACACACAAACGAGGCTTGTAATGGGCTCAAACTTCAGTTCAAGGTGCACACTCAGCTTGGCTGCCTTGAGAATTTGCGTTTGATACGACAGCACTGCCACTATTAACTTGAACTTCGATCATGGCGAGTGTTCTATTATTTCTTTGCTCGTTTCTAGGTAAGTATACAGTAATCATCCGACTTATCATATTTAGGTTTTATACCTAATCTAAATACTATCTAATCATCAGCTAAGTATCTTCTACTTCGAATCTGCATGATTATTTGACTAGAAAGCACTGCCTAGAGCCTATTCACAGCATGCATGGTTTAGTTGAAATGGAGTATAGGCAGGCTATATATAATTTATATACATCTTGTTAAACCTCAAAATTGGATACCAAAATACATCACTGCTACGCTAAAAGCTTTACTACTGTATGCATATCAACTAAGAAGTTTATAATAATTATACCCTAGGGACTAAGGTCAGTGCAGTCATGCACTTCAGTTCTGTATGTAGATAAATGTGTGGGACAGTTACTACACATTCCTGTTTTGTTATCATCAGATGGCTGCCTACAAAATTAGTAGCTGATTTTGCCAGGCCCACACAAAGTCCATGAGCTTTGAATATTATTAAATTACATGCAGATTGATTCCAATTCAGCAACTATTCATAAAATATCTAGTAGGCTATATTGATTGATATATGGGCTTGATCCTGTTTGTAAATTGTGCATGACATATCTATATGTTAATTTAGCAGATGCATGTAATCATATGTACAATAGTACGTATAGCAGGAATGGGCCGACTGTCCCATAGACACAATACAAAATGTTTGTCACTATAAAAATCTAGTCAAACTTTTATAGTTCAATGTGCTCATAGGCTCTCACTGACAGAATACCAACTGCATGCAAGGCCTAAAACTCACAAAAACTTTTCTCAGCACTCTTAGAGAGCGCTAGTGGGAAGCCACCATATGGTGCTATTTTGTTTTCCTAACAATTACTTACTGTAGTTACGTACGTATTCGTAACTGATTCAGTTACTTGAAAAAGTTTCTCTAGGGAACCAGAATGTGTTAAGCCAACTTTGACAGCATAAAGTAAGTTCTCTTCATGGGTACTACATTCGTTTTTATCATACTCATTTATCATGAATAGGACTAAACAAAAACTAGAAAGCTTTAAAACTTTGTGTATAAATTCATGTACTACAATGCAGCCATATGCATTTTGTAGGTAGAGGTCAAAGGTCACTATCCAAGCGGCATTATTATGCGCATGCGCAAAAGCCTTCAGCATAATGAAATGCAAGTAGTTGCCACTCAAGCTTTTTTGTAGGGTCTAACCAGTCTCTAATAGGTAAAAAGTATTGAAACAAGGCATGGTCTCAGTTTTGACACATAACTACTTCATTTTTTATGTCTAACTCTTGGCCAGCAGTCCAGTTTAAGTTATGTACCTGTCTGTTGTGGTTTACTCCATTGTTTAGCCAAGTGATTATAGTAGAAATTATGGTACTATCAGTGTATAGATTATTGCAACAGGACACTGAAAAATCCATTTGAGGATCAAAAATAAAATGAAGTAGTAATGTGCTGAAACTGAGACCATATCTTGTTTCAATACTTTTTACCGCACTGCCCATTCCTACACTATTTTTTTGAAATTTTTAGTCATGCTAGTAGTTGTCAACTATGTAGGTGTACAAGCACAGACTCTGCCTATCATCACTTCTCTCCCTGAATCTCTCTTTGGAGCCAGTGGTGGAGTGCACAGTGTTGTAGAGGGCTCTGTGATACAGCTCTACTGTTCAGTGGAACCTGCTACAGCCATTGTTTCATGGACAAAGGATAGTGACCCAGTGATCATTGATGTACCTCATTTACGAGTGAGGACAAGTAGTAATGGCACTCACACTACCTCTGTGTTGACATTAGACAACTTCAGATCAGGAGACAATGGGACATACCAGTGTCAGGCTATGAGTGAGGGAGTCATAGAGAGTGGTAGCACAGTGGATCTTATTGCTGGTGAGATGCTGTAGAATCTGATTTTGAGCATGCTAATAACAATTGAAGATAAATCTGTTCACGATGTACCTTTACCTCTTACGCAGATTTTAGTTCTTCTGGATCTGGGTCTGGTGCAAGTGGTTTAGTTTTAGGACAACAGCCCATTGACAATGAAATAACTACTGTCAACAATGGTGCTACCATTCTCTCTGTTCTTCGTGACAATCGAACAGCTGTTTCTTTTGGAGACACCTTTAATTCAGTGTGTGTGGCCTATGGTGTGGCCAATTTTCAGGATGATGATAATATGATGAGTGGCTTCTCTTTGTTGACTCCAACAACTATTACAGTAGTGTGGATCAAAGATGGAGAAACTGTTGAGACCAGGGGAGACGTAACAGTTTCAACCAGTATAGTGGCTAACGGAGGGGTGAGTAGTGCTCTTCAAATAGTCAATTTCCAAGAGTCCAATGCTGGTGTGTACCAGTGTATCTTCACTGATCATAGTAGCAGTGATAGAGAGATCATCACAACTATCCCACTACGACTGGATACAGGTTAGTAATTTTTGATAGTGATTAATTTCGAAGTTTTAAATTTGTATTAGCTTGATTGTCCTTCTTCTAGGAGAAACATTGACTATAAGTAGGATCTCTCCTCAAACTATCATTCTTTGTCCTCCTGAGAAGTTAGTCATTGAAGTGGAGGCAACAGGACGATATGAGGCCATCTTCTGGAGTAGAAATGGAAACCTATTTAATCCAACATATGGTTCATTCCCTGTCAGATTTCCAAGCGATTTCTCTACATCAAGTGATTTAGTGAACTATTTTGAGATCTTTGTTCGTGAGCCAACCACTGAGAGTGACTTTGGAGTGTATGAAGTTCAACTTGATCCACTTAGCAATATTCAAACTCTTGTTCCTAATGGTGGCCAAGTTGACTTTGCTGTGATACAAGCAGGTGAAGTATGGAGGGTACACGTATGTTCACTTGTTTTCAATGCATGAATAATGCATTAATTTTGACCTACAGTTAATCCCAGTACAAGTGCCATTAATGGACCAATTGTAACAGCTCTTGAAGGAGGCTCTGTTGACATCTTCTGTACCTCCACTGGTGTCCCCACTCCCTCCATCACCTGGAGATTCAATGGAAATGCAACAACGTTTGAACAAGATGATAGCAATCGTGTAGATCCTAGGGCCACCATCATAGGTGGAAACAGACCAGTAACTGTTGAATTAGGAAGTATTACATCAGTGCTTCATATTGTCAGTGCCAGCTACCCAGACCATGATGGAGAGTACACTTGTGTTGGAGTCAATTCTGATGACAACATCAGTAGTGCATCCATCACAGTACAAATTCAAGGTATTATATTACAAAAAATTCCATCTACATTCCCATGCATATAATTATAACAGGTCTTTGTTTTGTCTGTTATAGTTGCTCCTGATGTTGAAGTCTCCTCTGATGTTCCCAACAATCGTATCAGCATTGGAGACACCATCACTCTCACCTGTAGGGTCATCAGAGGAAACCCTACCACCTATACCTATGAATGGGCTCTTCTAGGGAGTGGTGTAAAACTTCCTGAGACATCCAACATCCTTACTGTTTTTGTTGCCTCAACAAACCAGCTAGGGACCTATAAATGTGGGGTGACCAATGACGTAGGCACTGGTTATGGGAATATCACTATTGTTGAAGGAAGTAAGGCTTAGTTTTTATGAAGTAGTACACTCAATAATCCTCGTGCATACTGATTTGTTTTATTGATTGATTGGTTGATTTCACATCAATTTCACACTGATTAATTTTTCATGCATTAATAATTATCTATGTAATTTTCAGTACCTCCATCAGTAACAGCCACTGGTCCGTCCCTCCCTGTGGTAGTAGGCCGTACTGTTGAGCTGGTCTGTGTAGTGACTGGAGACCCTCTATTGACCATAACCTGGACCCATGATTCTGGTGGAGGGGGGACAGTGTTTACAGGCAATGAAACTACTGGAGGAAACTTCACTCTGACAGTGAACAGTGGTGACTATGGAAACTATTCTTGTAGTGTTACTAGTCCATTTGGATCAGCTAGTGACACCATCACAATCATACAGGCTGGTAGGTGTCTGATCATAGTATATCTCAAAACACTCCATTACTGTCTATTGTATTCATCTCCTCTCAGTTGCTCCTATGTTATCTCCTGACCAATCTGTGGAAGTGGTAGTTGGTGAGGACCTTGTTCTTACCACAACCATCACTGGATTCAACCTCCCCATCACAAATATTGACTGGACACAAAATGGAGTGCCTGTAGTTGGTGGTGGTCGTATCAGTATCAGTGTTCAAACTGGAATATCAACAACATTGACTGTTAGTCCAGTCAATGCTCCCAGTGATGGAGGGATTTATGAAGCCACCGTAACTAATGATGCTGGAAGTGATACCACAGTGTTCACTGTAGATGTTACGTGTAAGATCATGAATTTCTGTAATAATAATACGGTGTTAATTTTTCACACTTTCATGGTCAAAAAAAAGAAAAGAAAAAAAACAGTGAAATCTTAATCACATCATCTTTCTCTATACAGCTCCTGCTGTTATCCTTGACCCTGGCTTTGGAATGGATTTGACTCGTTCAGTAAATGAATCTACTGACATATCTCTCTCATGTGCTGCTAGAGGAGTCCCTGCTCCCACTATCACCTGGAGTCGTGATGGAGTAACCCTCCCAGGGACTGAAACCAGGATAACCATTTCCACTCCCTTATTGACCACCAATGATACCACTGGGTTTATTGATGTAACCTCTACACTGACAGTGTCCAACAGTATGAGATCTGATACTAATAACTACACCTGTGAGGCATCCAACACTGTCCTAGGAATGTTACGACAAGAACAAAGGACATTTGAATTGACCGTGAACTGTAAGTCTGAGAAAAAAGTCCTAAACTGTATTGACAGTTGATCCTTGTTTTATTTTCTTGCATGACCCTCTTCCTCCAGTCCCTCCCACATTCTCTGTGAGTCCAATGAACACCTCTGTTCTTTCACCTGCTATGGTAGAGCTGAGGTGTGTGGCTGATGGGGAGCCACTACCAACCATCACTTGGATCATGACTCTCAGCAATGGAACTGAACTTGATCTTTCATTGTCAACAGCAAATAGTATCGAAATCAAGTCTGTGACATCAGGATCGAACATAAACAGCACACTGACTATCAGCTCAACCAGTGCTCTAGACACAGCCAGCTACAGATGTAGAGCAGAGAGTAGTGCTTATGGAACTACTGATAGTGATCTTGCTTATGTGACTGTGTATGGTAAGAGATAGCTACATTGTGGCCGGATTTTTTTGCAAATGCTGTATATGGTAGATTGGGAAACTTTCGCTTGTTTAATTTTTGCCACTTCGACCAATTCAGTAAAGATCACGATACGTTCTAAATATTCACATGTTTAATCTTCGCCACTTGGCAGTTGTGTGTGTGGTGAAAATTTTTTAACGGGTGAAAATTTCCCGATCTATACGGTAGTCAAATGCATGTTATCTCTATCAGCAAGTTGCTGTCTAAGATAGTATTCATGATGCTCATTCTATGCAGTTACCCCAGTCATCTCTGATCTACTGGAGGGAGCTGTGGTAACAGTGAATGAGACTGAGGATATAACCATCACCTGTACTGCCAGTGGAGTCCCTGCACCCACCATCCAATTCATGACCAATGGAATGATGTTGGATAGAACTGAAGATGAGACGACAATTGGAACAACATTAGCTGAGAGAGTCCAACTACAACCTCCAATGATGTCAACACTCAACAGTGATGGGACACTAATGGTGTCTCGTTCACTCACCATCTTCAACCTAGAGGATGGAGACTCTGGCAACTTCACTTGCTCTGCTGGGAGTGACATCACTGAGGTGACGATACCCAGTGACCAAATCATGTTTCAACTCCTAGTTCAAGGTAAATGAGAGGATATAGTAATGGTTCATGATTTGATTGTTCCTATAATTTCTCTTTCAGTCTCTCCCAATATTGCAACTCCTCCTTTGGATGCAATGGTCACATCTCCTGAGACAGGTGTGTTCACTTGTGAAGCTGATGGTGTCCCCACTCCAACCATAACATGGTCGAGAAATGATACCACACTTACTGAGATCACTGATGCAATGGAGAATGTGTCAATTAGTTTCACTTCAACTGGTCCAAGAACCATCATGAGCACACTGATGTTTACAAACACTCAACCGATCCTTGCTGCTCAGTATCAGTGTACAGCCTCCAACCTCCTTGGGACAGTGTCTGAAACTGCTATACTGACAGTGAATGGTGAGTACCGTATAGTGGGTAAATTTGGCAAATTCACATTTTAGCATGATAGGTGATTTTAAATTTGGCGATTTAGCTCTGCCCGCTGCATTGTTTATATGCGCACACGTGTGCATGAAACTGTTTGGCGATTTGAAAAATAATTTGCCAATTCACCAAATTTACCCGTTATACAGTATTAGAGTTCGAAAAACACACATACACACACACACACACAAAAAAAAACAGATGTTGGTTATAATATATCCATCTATACCTTAATTTCCTCTCTTCTTTGCAGATGTTCCTCGTATTGTTATGCCAAATATGACTGTTTTTGGTTTTGATGAAAATACAAACAACACCATCACATGTTCAGCGACTGGCATTCCACCTCCCACAATCACCTTCTTCAGAATGATCCAATCTGATGGTACTCGTGTTCCACTCTCTTCCCTAAATGAGTCCCGTCTTGATATTGGAATGGAGGTCGAGACTGAACTCTCAGACAGTCGTGGAGTGCTACCACTTGTGACCCAATCAGTGACTCTATTTGGCTTTCAAGACACTGACACTGGGAACTATAGCTGTGAAGCTGTTAATGCAGTGGGGAACGACTCAGTAGATATAGAGCTACTAGTACGAGGTAAGTAATTGATATAGTTCGTGATTCTCTTAGATTCAAATCATTGGTGTGTGGCATGCATACATGCAAATTTAGACTAGAAATTTATGGTGGTGTATTTCTTTTTTTATTACACAGTTGCTCCCAACTTTGTTATGGAACCCAATGATGCTATGATTACTGAACCAACTTCAGCTACCTTCTTGTGCCAAGTATCAGGAGTACCTCGTCCTACCATCATGTGGGAATTCATCCCAAATGTTGATATACCAACTCCCATACCACTGACTGAAATGACTGGAGAGGTTGAGATATCAGAGATGGTGATTGGAGACAGAGAAAGGAGTAGTAATCTCACCATAGTTGGAGTCCTACCTTCTAATGCTGGCAGTTATACTTGTATTGCTGACAATGGTGTAGGAGTTGGAGGTAGAATCACTTCTACAGCTATACTGATAGTCTATGGTAAGTGGGTTATATGCTGGGTCATGCATTGCCTCATAGCTACGATGTTTTCCATGCAATATAGTGACTCCTATGATAGCAGATCTGACGAACTACACTGTGAATGAAGGAGACACAGTCACCTTTGAGTGTTCAGCCACTGGTATCCCTCCACCAACTATCACATGGCTCAGAAATGGAATGGAACTGAACACCANATGAATTCATGAGTGGAGACAGTGAACTGAGTACTAGTGGAAGTGGTGGTTTGACTGCGGTTTCTAGTGGAGATAGAATTACTGAGACTTCCAACGTGCTTACCATAGAAGTCACCTCAACAGATCAGCTAGGGACTTATGAGTGTGCTGTGACCAATGATGCTGGTACTGGAAGAGGAAACATCACTATTGTTGAAGGAAGTAAGTTGTATGTATTTGAATCCATTGTGTATTAAATTTTGCATGTATATGCTTGCTTACATAGTTCGTTATCATCACATAATTATAAACCTGTAGATTTAACTATACTATTAAATTTTCATTTTCAGCACCTCCATCAGTAACAGCCACTGGTCCACCCCTCCCTGTGGTAGTAGACAGTACTGTTGAGCTGGTGTGTGTAGTGACTGGAGACCCTCCATTGACCATAATCTGGACCCATGATTCCGGTGAAGGGGGGACAGTGTTTATAGGCAATGAAACTACTGGAGGAAACTTCACTCTGACAGTGAACAGTGGTGACTATGGAAGCTATACATGTAGTGCTACCAGTCCATTTGGATCAGCTAGTGACACAATCAACATCATACAGGCTGGTGGGTTATTTATGATCAAGTTTTCCACAAGCAAAGATTACTTTGCTGTTCCATTAAAGTACTATTATAGATTTAAGCTAGCAAAATTTAAGGCTAAAATTCTTATTTATGATCTTCACACAGTTACAGAGTTTCTTCCTCCTCCTCCAACCATGTTGACTGTGACCAGTGTTACCTCTCGTAGTGTTGTAGTCTCATGGCAAATTGATACCTCTACCATCCCAATCACTGGCTACATGGTGCGTGTCGTGGCTTCAACAACAGGTCAAGTTGTCTTCTCTGATGAGAATTTGGCTGCTGATACTTCAATGATAACGTTGATGGATCTTCAACCCTCAACTGACTATCAATTCTTCATTAACTCTGTAAATGAAATTGCTGGTACTGGAGAACAAACATCTGTAACTTTTACTACTATTACTGACGGTAAGGCAGTTTAATTGCTCCGAGTTTTCCATTGAAATATCCTTTTTTCCCTCTCAAACAGTTGCTTTCTTTCAAATTCGTTTACACTTTAGAGGCACTGAACAAAGTTGCAATAAATGGATTGTAAGTCAAACATATCCTTATTCACTTCACATAAGTAAAGGATTCTTCCATAACTTTTTTCTTTAGGCAGTTGATCCTGAAAATCTTGATGAAATAACAAATGAAGTTGCCAATTCCATTGTCGCCAATGTTGAGGAGCGCTGTCAGTGTGGCTTCACACGAAGTAGCATCACATCAGATGGGTTTCACTGCTTCCCTGGTTCCACTGATACTGTGACCTATCGTGGAGAGATACGTGAAACTGAGACTGTAAATGTGTCTGATTTGATCCACCACATCGAGGAGTGGACTTCTGATGGTGTGTCAATCTTTGTGCAACAAGTGTTTATTGAAGTTGACAGTACTTGTACAGTAGCCATTGAATCACTTGATGAGCAAGAATGCCTACAGCAGAACCCAATCCCTTCCAATGGTATCAACATTGCCATCGTAGGAGGAGCTGCAGCTGGTGGTGTCGTATTGCTATTTATTTGTATTGTTGTCATCATTGTGATCACAATTGTTTGTGTTAAGCGTCACAAGGCATCATACAATCCAAAAGATGCAGCACATGACAGGTATATGGTAATAGCCAGCAGCCGCCTTATGCTTAGTTATGGCATTGTATTTCCCCCCTAGATATGAAGGATCTAATGATGTCAATCTCTCTGCAATTCAAGCAGCCAAAGAAGAAGGAATGAACGAAGGAAAGGTGGAGATAGTGTCACATCAATATGAAATGTTTCCGGTTGGTCAAAACAATCAAGCCAATACTGAAGACACTCATGATCAGCTGGCTGATATCAACATGGCCTCTTGTGAAGCGTATGGAGCAGTTCCACAATCCTCATCAATTCCCGAACAGGATGATTATGAAGTGCCAAGTTTACAACCAATTTATGATGACATTGTACCAAGAGGAAGTGCAGAGCCTCCTTCAATAGATAGTGGTGTTGGGAGGCAGCAAGTACATGAAGAGTATGATTATTTAGAATACTGACTCAATAGTTGAAACTTCCCCTCTAGTTGTTGATTTGTTGTTTATTCAGTTTGTTATTGCACTCTAGTACACAAGAGCTAGTTAAATTTCCCGCCAAAAACATGAATCTGACGTCATGATATTGTGCAATTCGCTTTTTTTTACTGGTTTGCTATCATGGTGGCTACACGTCAGAGAATGCCTTATATCACACTACTGGCTCTTCTCTGGTACTGTTCTACCTTTAGTGCAACTCAAGGACAAGGTTAGTAACTTACTTGGTTTTGAGGCAAAGTTCAAGTAAATTATTCCTGACCTAGCTACACAGCATAATTTGTTGCAAACTTCAATAACAGTTAGCTACTACATTTTCCTTTTTTGTACCATATCAGTTTCTATGATTTCACTCAGTCTTGGTTTTGGTACCACACCTCTGGCTAACAACATTGAGGTGGTCATCACTGATATTGGAGATACAATAATTGATGGTGAAACGCCTCTGGTCTGTTCCACTACCTTGAGACCATGTTGTTCATCTCCTGATAGACGTGTTGGAGAGTGGTACTATCCTAATGGAACTATGGTACCTAATAGTGCTGCTGGTCAGAGTTTCCATCGAGGCAGGAGTGATGATGGTGAAGTTTTTCTGAGCAGAAGGAACAATGCCATGTCTCCACTTGGAACATTCACCTGTGAGATACCTCGAAATAGTTTAACAGATCTTCAGAGATTGACAGTAAGAGGTGAGTAATTAGTTATTACTATTACAACCATAAGTCCATTAGTGACAACTGAAGCATACATTCCATTGATTCCACTCATAAATATTCATGCATGCACTGCACAAACACTGCACAAACACTGCACAAACACTGCACAAACACAATAGTCGTTGCAAATAAGCCACAACCTACAACTGAGCCCATCAATGAGCAGACAACAACAATCACTTCTCTGCCTGAGTCTCTCTTTGGAGCCAGTGGTGGAGTACACAGTGTTGTAGAGGGCTCTGTGATACAGCTCTACTGTTCAGTGGAACCTACTACAGCCATTGTTTCATGGACAAAGGATAGTGTCCCTGTGATCATTGATGTACCTCATTTACGAGTGAGGACAAGCATTAATGGCACTCACACTACCTCTGTGTTGACATTGGACAACTTCAGATCAGGAGACAATGGGACATACCAGTGTCAGGCTATGAGTGAGGGAGTCACTCAGAATGGCAGTACAGTGACATTCAATGGTAATAGCATACCGTATAGCTGGAAATATTGACGGTCAAAAAATTTGACGGTTTGCTCCACAGAACGTAAAATAAAAATATTGACGAATTTAAATTTGATGATTTGTGAGTGCGCATAATACATTCATATACGGCACCCAAAATAATATTGGCGGATTTAAATTTGACGATTTGGACTTTGACCGTCAATCCGTCAAATTAAAATCCCCGTCAATATTTCCGGCTATACGGTAATAATAAACCATGAACGCTATAATTATATTCAAGGTCTTTTCTTAACATGTAGCCTTTGGTTCTATGGACTCTGGTGCTTTAATGTTAGGACAACAACCAACTGACAATGAAGTAACCACTCAAAATGGTGGTATTACAGAAGTTTCTGCTCTCCGTGACAACCTAGCGCTGTCAATGTGGCTTCACACGGAGTAACATCACGTCAGATGGGTTTTGTTGCTTCCCTGGTTCGACTGATGCTGTGACCTATCGTGGAGAGATACATGAAACTGAGACTGTAAATGTGTCTGATTTGATCCACCACATTGAGGAGTGGACTTCTGATGGTGTGTCAATCTTTGTGCAACAAGTGTTTATTGAAGTCGACAGTACTTGTACAGTAGCCATTGAATCACTTGATGAACAAGAATGCCTACAGCAGAACCCAATCCCTTCTGACGGTATCAACATTGCCATCATAGGAGGAGCTGTAGCTGGTGGTGCTATATTGCTGATTATTATCATTGTTATCATAACTGTGATCATAATTGCTTGTGTTAAACATCACAAGGCATCATACAATCCAGAACATGACAGGTATATGGTAATAGATAGCTTATGCAGCGGCCGCCTTATGCTTAGTTATGGCATTGTATTCCCCCCTAGATATGAAGGATATAATGATGTCAATCTCTCTGCAATTCAAGCAGCCAAAGAAGAAGGAATGAACGAAGGAAAGGTGGAGAAAGTGTCCCATCAATATGAAATGTTTCCGGTTGGTCAAAACAATCAAGCCAATACTGAAGACACTCATGATCAGCTGGCTGATATCAACATGGCCTCTTGTGAAGCGTATGGAGCAGTTCCACAATCCTCATCAATTCCCGAACAGGATGATTATGAAGTGCCAAGTTTACAACCAATTTATGATGACATTGTACCAAGAGGAAGTGCAGAGCCTCCTTCAATAGATAGTGGTGTTGGGAGGCAGCAAGTACATGAAGAGTATGATTATTTAGAATACTGACTCAATAGTTGAAACTTCCCCTCTAGTTGTTGATTTGTTGTTTATTCAGTTTGTTATTGCACTCTAGTACACAAGAGCTAGTTAAATTTCCCGCCAAAAACATGAATCTGACGTCATGATATTGTGCAATTCGCTTTTTTTTTACTGGTTTGCTATCATGGTGGCTACACGTCAGAGAATGCCTTATATTATCGCACTACTGGCTCTTCTCTGGTACTGTTCTACCTTTAGTGCAACTCAAGGACAAGGTTAGTAACTTACTTGGTTTTGAGGCAAAGTTCAAGTAAATTATTCCTGACCTAGCTACACAGCATAATTTGTTGCAAACTTCAATGAGTTAGCTACTATATACATTTTCCTTTTTTGTACCATATCAGTTTCTATGATTTCACTCAGTCTTGGTTTTGGTACCACACCTCTGGCTAACAACAGTGAGGTGGTCATCACTGATATTGGAGATACAATAATTGATGGTGAAACACCTCTGGTCTGTTCCACTACCTTGAGACCATGTTGTTCATCTCCTGACAGACGTGCTGGAGAGTGGTACTATCCAAATGGAACTATGGTACCTAAAAGTGCTGCTGGTTGGAGTTTCCATCGAGGCAGGAGTGATGATGGGGAAGTTTTTCTGAGCAGAAGAAACAATGCCATGTCTCCACTTGGAACATTCACTTGTGAAATACCTCGAAATAGTTTAACGGATCTTCAGAGATTGACAGTAAGAGGTGAGTTATTAGTTATTACTATTACAACCATAAGTCCATTAGTGACAACTGAAGCATACATTCCATTGATTCCACTCATAAATATTCATATGTACACTGCACAAACACCATAGTTGTTGCAAATAAGCCACAACCTACAACTGAGCCCATTAATGAGCAGGCAATAACAATCACCTCTCTGCCTGAGTCTCTCTTTGGAGCCAGTGGTGGAGTACACAGTGTTGTAGAGGGCTCTGTGATACAGCTCTACTGTTCAGTGGAACCTGCTACAGCCATTGTTTCATGGACAAAGGATAGTGTCCCAGTGATTATTGATGTACCTCATTTACGAGTGAGGACAAGCAGTAATGGCACTCACACTACCTCTGTGTTGACATTGGACAACTTCAGATCAGGAGACAATGGGACGTACCAGTGTCAGGCTATGAATAATGAAACCACTGAGAATATTAATGGAAGGACAGTGACACTAAATGGTAATAGCATACCGTATAGCTGGAAATATTGACGGTCAAAAAATTTGACGGTTTGCTCCACAGAACGTAAAATAAAAATATTGACGAATTTAAATTTGATGATTTGTGAGTGCGCATAATACATTCATATACGGCACCCAAAATAATATTGGCGGATTTAAATTTGACGATTTGGACTTTGACCGTCAATCCGTCAAATTAAAATCCCCGTCAATATTTCCGGCTATACGGTAATAATAAACCATGAACGCTATAATTATATTCAAGGTCTTTTCTTAACATGTAGCCTTTGGTTCTATGGACTCTGGTGCTTTAATGTTAGGACAACAACCAACTGACAATGAAGTAACCACTCAAAATGGCGGTATTACAGAAGTTTCTGCTCTCCGTGACAACCGAACAGCTGTTCTTCATAGAGAGACTATTGATCCTAATTTAACTCCTGATGCTGACAAACTATTAAGATGTGTGGCTGGTCATCAAGGTGATGATACAATGAGCTTCCCTCCATCAATAGTAGTGTGGATCAAAGATGGAGAAACTGTTGAGAATGGAGGAGACATAACAATATCAACCAGTATAGCAGTCAATGGAGAAGTGTCTAGTACTCTTCAGATAGTCAATTTCCAAGAGTCCAATGCTGGTGTGTACCAGTGTATCTTCACTGATGATAGTAGCAGTGATGGAGAGATCATCACAACTATCCCACTACGACTGGATACAGGTCAGTGCATGTTACTGGTATGATAAAACATTATTCCTTTGAGTACAATGCCATACTTCATTCTCTATAGTAAGATATATGGTCATGCTATACATTGGTACAAATTGTAATCAAAATTCTACAGGAGAAACATTGACCATAAGGAGGATCTCTCCTCAAACTATCATTCTTCGTCCTCCTGAGAAGTTGGTCATTGAAGTGGAGGCAACAGGACGATATGAGGCCATCTTCTGGAGTAGAAATGGAAGTCAGTTCTATTTAACAGGTTTATTCGCTGTCAGATTTCCATTTTATTTCCCATCATCAAGTGAGCTAGTGAACTATTTCGAGATTTTTGTTCATCAGCCAACCACTGAGAGTGACTTTGGAGTATATGAGGTTCAACTTGATGCATTTAACTGGGATCAAACTCTTGTTCCTAATGGTGGCCAAGTAGACTTTGCTGTGATAAGGGCAGGTAAATTATTCATATGGTTGAACATTTTTTAATATAAATTATGAATGCGTGGTGCAATGACCTTGACCTACAGTTAATCCCAGCACCATTACCACCAGTGGACCAAATGTAATAGTTTTTGAAGGAGGCTCTGTTGACATCTCCTGTACCTCCACTGGTGTCCCCACTCCCTCCATCACCTGGAAACTTAATGGAAACACAACAACTTTTGAACCAGACAACATTAATCATGAAGAAGCTAAAGCTACAATTGGAGCAGCAAATCAAGTAACTGTTGAATTAGGAACCATTACTTCAGTACTTCACATAGTCAGTGCCAGCTACCCAGACCATGATGGAGAGTACACTTGTGTTGGAGTCAACTCTGGTGACAACGTCAACAGTAGTGCATCCATCACAGTAAAAGTTCAAGGTATGACTAGTGTATTAAGAAGACCAGATTTATTTAGTACATATAATTCATAATACCATGCATGCCTCTATCTCAACTTCTTTGTAGTTGTTCCTGAAGTTCAAGTCACCTCTGATGCTCCCAACAATCGTATCAACATTGGAGACACCATCACCCTCACCTGTAGTGTCATCAGAGGAAACCCTACCACCTATACCTATGAATGGACTCATCTTGGAAGTGGTGATAAATTTACTGAGACTTCCAGCATTCTTACTGTTTCTGTTACTTCAACAAGCCACCGAGGAACTTATGAATGTGCTGTGACCAATGATGCTGGCACTGGAAGAGGGAATATCACTATTGTTGAAGAAAGTAAGTCAAATGATCAGATAATCATGCATGTAAGCTGCATACATACACATGTGCATAATTATACTGTAGTCACTTATTTATCATGACTTTCTGTATAACTAGTACTATTTTCTATTTCAGTTCCTTCCTCTCCTACCATTGTGACTGCCACTTCACAGTCCACATCTATCTCTATCACTTGGTCACAACCTGAAAGAGATGTTGTAAAGAGATATGAGATATTGTACACCTTCCTAGGACCATGTCCCAACACTATTAACTCCATTACCACTACTGTTGATGGTAGTAGAAGACAACATACTATGACTGGATTGGAAGAGTTCAGCAACTACCAAATCACAATCATAGCTGTGAACAGAGAAGGAAGGAGTGATGCTGCTAGTACGCAAATGAGAACACAGAGTGCAGGTCTGCATACATACAATTATGTCCCAAGCATGCTTTCAATTATGCAGTGTGATCGATATGAATTCAAAGTTCATCTTTAGATGTCATGCCCATTCATGAATAGCTCCATCCAGCCCTCCCCAATCACTCTCTTTGCTGGCAGCAACAATGTTTACCATCACTGTACAATGGGAGCCGATTGAGTGTCTGGATAGAAACAGTGACATTGATTTCTACCGAATTAAATATGGACCGACTTCTAGCAGTGAAAGAGAGACAGAATATCAAGATACAAACACCAGGGTGTTTTCTCTCAACGGTGGCTTCTTTACTCCTAGGATGAGTTACACATTTGAAGTGGATACCATTAATGTAGCTGGCCTTTTTTCAAGTCCAGCTGCTTCTATTGCTGTGGAAATACCAACGCCTGAACGTAAGTAGCATTTGTTATTGAATGTACCCATGTAGCATGTATGTATGTATGCATGACATTGTGCCAATTATGGTTTCATTATTGTGATTAATATCCCATAACAATAGGTGTTAGTTTTTACCATAATGGTGTGCTCTATGGCAACAACAGCATTGTGACACTGGATGAGATTGGTGAAGACAGCGCTGCTCTGTTCTGTCTCACGAACAAGACTGACTGTTGTAGTGTTGAGCAAGGAGGTAGTGCTATTGGAGAATGGTTTCATCCTAACAGTAGCCGTGTCAGACATGCCAACTCTAATGATATCTTCTACCGAGATAGGGGTCCGAGTTTTGTTCGTCTTCAATGTAGAAACAATGCTCAGAGCACTGGAGTCTTCCGCTGTGAGGTACCTGATGCAAGTAGAACTAACCAACAACTCTATGTTGGAGTGTACCCTGTGACCTCTGGCTCTCCCTCCATCACTGACTTAGTCTACGATCAATCCAGCCTCTCTCTGACCTGTACCTCTACTGGTGGTCCTACTACCACTGTCTCTTGGAGGAAGAATGGTGAACCAATTGGGGTTGATGGAAATACATACCATCAGAGTCAGAGGATTGTGAATACTGCTACAGCCACTTATGTGAACATTCTGTCTAGTAACAACAATTCTAACTTTGTAGGCAACTTTTCTTGCAGTGTTGAAAACACAAGAGGACATGGAGCTGCTACAATACTTCTAGCAGGTATATATACATGTACCAGATTCTATACAGGTTCATGCAATGCATGCATGCTATATGCATGATGTTTTCCATGCAGGTGTGTCAATTCAAAGTGATCAGTTTATTGTTGGAATGTCAGCCAACCTTGCATGTTCTAGTGATATACTTGTGGATCGTATTGAGTGGTTGGACAGTGAGAGAAGAGTAGTAGCCACAGCAACGTCAACAAACTACCTTGAGTTAACATTCAACCCAGTCAATGACAGTATCCACAGTTCAGTCTATACCTGCCGAGTAACCAAAGGTGGATCAATGAATGAAGATAGAACTGCAGTTGCTGTAACTAGTAAGAAGAGAATAAGATATTACTATGGTAGTTATTTTTAAGATCCTTATATTTATCTTTTACAGTCCCAGATAATGCTATCACTGCTACTCCCAGTGTCTCAGGCTCTGCTATTGCTGGACAATCTTACACTTTGACCTGCACCATTTCCACACTGCCTGGGCTGACCAACAACCCTGCTGCTAGTTGGACCTACCCCAATGGAAGGGAGTCCACAACCCCTACAATCACATTCAACTATCTGAGGACATCACATGCTGGACAGTACGTCTGTAGAGGAAGGATTACATCACCAGCATCAGAGGGAACCCCAATTACGGATGCAGCTCCATTCAATGTTGAAGTTCAGAGTAAGCTACGTTGCACTCAATTCTGAATACTAGATCATAATTTGTTATTGATATCTCAATCTTTAGTTCCAGCTCCTATTTCTGTGGTCCTAACTGCCTCTCCTGTTGGTAATATCTTTCCTACTGGTTCTTCTCTCACTCTGACCTGTTCCATTAAGTTGAGTGGAGCAGTGGATACTCCAGTGACTGTGAACACTGTGTGGAGTGGACCATCTGGGACATACTTCAATTCGGCTACCTATTTAGCTACGAGAGTGACTGCCTCACTGTACACCAGTACAGCCACAATCAGTTCAGTTGGGACTAGTGACTCTGGAGACTACACCTGTACAGCTACTGTCAGTTCATCATCTCAATACCTGACTTCTAGTAATAGAGTCTCAGGAAGTTACACCCTTGAAATCATTGGTATGTAACTAACTATATAGCTATAATAGCTGCACGGCTACTATAAATGTTCTACACTCTTCTCCAGCACCTGTCATCACTGCCATGGTCAGTGGTGGTACTCCAACTGTTGGAGACAGCTACTCCCTCACCTGCACTGTTACTGGAGCTGACCGACTCACCCCCATGATAACCTATCAGTGGTTTAAGGACAACACTGTGATCTCAGATGAAATACGATCAACTCTCTCCTTCTCTTCTCTCAGTCTCTCTGATGCTGGACGGTACAGATGTGATGTCAATGCTAGGTTTCGCTACCTAAATAGACTTATCCCTGCAGTAAGCAACACACATAACCTCAATCTTAAAAGTGAGTGTATCCTAATAATTGCATGGCATTGTCATAATTATGTTTGAAGTGTGGTATTAATATTAATTTTGTGCAAGCTAAGTTTTCTAGATTAACAAATGCATTTTGTGATATTTTTTCTCTGATCAGTCCCCTCACCTACTACTATGACTGTTAGCTCCTCTCCTGGTGATGACAGTGGCTCAAGAGGCTCCTCTCTCTCTCTGACCTGTTCCATTGAGTTGAGCGAATCAGTGGACATTCCAGTGACTGTGAACACAGTGTGGAGTGGACCATCTGGGACCCAGTTCAATTCAATTGCTAAAAAGACTAACCCAGCTTGTAATGAGGCCTGCACCTACACCAGCTCAGCCAGCTTCAGTTCATCAGTGTCCACTGATTCTGGAGAGTTCACTTGTAGAGTCACTGTCTCTTCAACAGCTCCATTTGTAGAGACCAGCACCGAGGCCACAGGGAGGAAAAGGGTTAAAGGTATGGTACTAGCCATGCATGAAGGTTATATCAGTGCATCATCTCTATGCATACACCTGTTCACTATACAGATGTTCTCCAGAGGATTCAACTGAAGATGAGGCGCACTGAGGATTGTATCTCCTGGAACGTAAGTTCGTACAATTTTCATTCCATAACAACATGCCTGCCTGTATAAATACTCATGCATATTAATATCATTCAGTCATTATTTTTCTAAAAAATATTCAGGTCGACAGGGCAAATGAGATTCGTTCCTACATCTTTGGTGAGCTTCAACAAGCCATCTTTTCAAGGTGCCGTTATGAGCTGCCCAAAGAGAACCTCTTCAATGGAGTGTTCAGTTGCCTTGGCTCCCATGAGGAGACCACCTACAGGAGCACCATCGTTGGCACACAGACAACCACTGCCACACAGCTGGAGGAGTGCCTCCAAGACTGGGTGACCTCTGACCCCACTCTCACCATCCAGTGGTACACTGTGAAACTGGATCAAAAGTGCCCAGTCAGCATTTCCTCCCTGGGAGATCCAGAGTGTGGAGGGGAGAGGGATTGAAAAAACATGTTAAATCCTTATACATTACTAAATTAGAAGTTAGCATGTTTATTTCCATAAAATAATAGATATCTTGAGTGTGAAAAACTATTGTAAAAGCTCCTGCCAATATTTATACAACAGCAGCTTGCCATTGAGCTCAAAATTGGATGCACCAAATTGGGGGTGGGGCTGAGTGTAAACTTGACGTAATGATAGTTCGCAGTGCCCGCCCATGCGCTAGGCCACATCATGTGGTGTAACTGAAATGAATTCATATCACAGAACAGATCCAATATACTAGAATCGACCATCTGTGCAAGAGAGTTCTGCATAGTAGATTCATAGCTTTGCTGATCGCTCTCTAAGGCAATTAAAAGCAGACCACTAACTATGGTTTATCTTTCACTCCTGTTGCTTCTTTGTTGCTGTACCACTCTCACCGCTTCCCAAGGTCAGTTACTGTCAGTCTAAGCATATTTATTGCGTGATGATGGCATTTCATCACCAGCCCTATGTCTACTTTGGCAGTTTCACTCAGTCTTGGTTTTGGTACCATCCCCCTGGCTAACAACAGTGAGGTGGTCATCACTGACATTGGAGATCGTAATGATGGTGGACTACCATTGGTTTGTAGCACTGCCTTCAGACCATGTTGTTCATTTTTTGGCAATCGTGCTGGAGACTGGTACTATCCTAATGGAACAATGGTACCTAATAGTGCTACTGGTTGGAGTTTCTATCGTGGCAGGAGTGATGATGGTGAAGTTTTTCTGAGTAGAAGAAACAATATTACATCTCCACTTGGTACCTTTTATTGTGAGATACCTCAAACCAGTCTTGTTGATCTACAGAGATTGGCAGTAAGAGGTAAGTTTCTGATATCTATATTTTGCTGCAAAATTATCATGGTGGATCTAGACACTGCATAATAGCATGATAATTATTATACTGTACTGTAGTTGTTACAGTAGCTACTCCTGACAACTTGACCACCTTTGGAGCCAGTGGTGGAGTACACAGTGTTGTAGAGGGCTCTGTGATACAGCTCTACTGTTCAGTGGAACCTGCTACAGCCATTGTTTCATGGACAAAGGACAGTGTCCCAGTGATCATTGATGTACCTCATTTACGAGTGAGGACAAGCAGTAATGGCACTCACACTACCTCTGTGTTGACATTGGACAACTTCAGATCAGGGGACAATGGAATGTACCAGTGTCAGGCTATGAGTGAGGGAGTCACCCATAATGGCAGTGCAGTGGAATTTAATGGTATAATTAGTCTGATTGCCCCATGACTTTGTATAGAAGTTTGTTATTGCTTACTAGTGAGCAACCAATCATGAGTTTACATAGATTTTCAGGCCCATTAAGTTTAATATACTCAATTGTGTTCAACTTGACGTGTTTTGTCATTGAGTATTATAATGTTCATCATTTTCATTTAAATGCAATTAATTCATTGACAGTGTTTAGCTCCACAAGCTCAGGTGCTTTAGTGTTGAGACAGCAACCCACAGATGCTGAAGTAACTACTATCAACAATGGTGCTACTCCTATTGCTACTCTTCGTGACAATCGTACAGCTGTTTCTCTAGGAACCACTTTTAATTCAGTGTGTGTGGCTGGTCATCAAGATGATGATACAATGAACTTTTCTCCATCAACAGTAGTGTGGACCAAAGATGGAAGAACTTTTGAGACTGGAGAAAACATAACAATTTCAATTTATTATACAGCAACAAATGGCGAAGTGTCCAGTACTCTTCAGATAGTCAATTTCCAAGAGTCCAATGCTGGTGTGTACCAGTGTATCTTCACTGATGATAGTAGCAGTGATGGAGAGATCATCACAACTATACCACTACGACTGGATACAGGTATAATTGTAGCTGATTGCACAGAGCTTACGTAGTAACTATAATTGAGGAAGTTTATCTTGCATGCATTATGTGTATTCTCATGGAGAATTTTTGCCAGAGATATTTTATTACAGTGACTGTAATTTTTTTGCACAAAATAGGAGAGACTTTGACCATAAGGAGGATGACTCCTCAAACTATCATTCTTCGTCCTCCTGAGAAGTTGGTCATTGAAGTGGAGGCAACAGGACGATATGAGGCCATCTTCTGGAGTAGAAATGGAACTCAATTCAGCACAAGTGTGTCTAGTTCTTTTTCTGTCCGATTTCCAAATATGTTCCCAACATCAAGTGAGTTAGTGAACTATTTTGAGACTTTTGTTCGTGAACCAACCACTGAGAGTGACTTTGGAGTGTATGAAGTTCAACTTGATCCACTGGACCCAAATGTTCAAATCCTTTCTCCTCCTGGTGGTCAAGTGGAGTTTGTGGTAATACAAGCAGGTAAAGAAACCACGATACTATAGTACTAATAGTTTGATTGGCTAGTGTAGGATGACACTGTATACCATATAGCAGGAAATATTGACAGTCAAAAAATTGACAATTTGCTCTGCAGAAAGTAAAATAAAAATATTGATGAATATAAATTTGATGATTTACGTTTGCACTTAGTACATGCATATACAGGGACCAAAATATTGGCGGATTTAAATTTGACAAGTTTGACTTTGACTGTCAAAAATTAAAATTGACATCAATATTTCTGGCTATACAGTATATAGAGAGAAATTATTTTGATCAAATTGTAGTTAATGCCAGTACAACTGCCATCAGTGGACCAACTGTAACGGTTCTTGAAGGAGGCTCTGTTGACATCTCCTGTACCTCCACTGGTGTCCCCACTCCCTCCATCACCTGGAGACTTAATGGAAACACAACAACTTTTGCACAAACAGATACTATTGTGGATCCTGATGCCACCATTGGAGTAGCAAATCAAGTTACTGTTGAACTAGGAAGCATTACATCAGTGCTTCACATAGTCAGTCCCAGCTACCCAGACCATGATGGAGAGTACACTTGTGTTGGAGTCAATTCAGAGAGTAATGTACTTGCCAGTAGCAGTGCATTCATCACAGTTCAAGTTCAAGCTGGTATTACCAGACTGAGTCTTGGTTTTGGTGCCATACCTCTAGCAAACAACAGTGAGGTGCTCATCACTGATATTGGAGAGGCAGCAATTGTTAGTGAAACCCCTCTGGTCTGCACCACTCTCTACAGGCCATGTTGTTCATCTCCTCCATATCGTACTGGAAACTGGTACTATCCTAATGGAACAGTGGTACCTAATAGTGCTACTGGTTGGGACTTCTATCGTGGTAGAGGTGATGATGGAACAGTTCGTCTGAGTAGAAGGAACAATGCCATGTCTCCACTAGGAACCTTTTACTGTGAGATTCCTCGAAGCAATTTTTTTGATCTGCAGGGATTGGCAGTAAGAGGTATTATTAAAGTTTAATTCTACTAAATATTGCTCACCATTCTATGTTTACATTCTATAATATTGATGATTGAATTCACTGTAGTTGTAGCTGAATCTGAATTCTTGACTACTTCTGAGGGACCAATTACACAAAGCTTAACTACTCCAACCACGACTGAGGAGACTCAAACTTCATCATTTACAACTGAAGCTGCATCACTTACCACTGTAACTGAGCCACTTACATCAGTATTCACAACTGAAACAACTCCACCAATTCCAACTACAGCTACAACATCGACTGAAACTGTGACATCAGCCTCTACAACTGAGGCATCTGCTCTTACTGATGAATTTACTACAACAACAGATTCCACAGAAGCTCCCACAAGTATGTAAGATTTGCCATTTAAAGTATAATAATGCTATTCTGTGTGGACAAACAAGTCACAATGACACTGCAATGCGAAAGCAGGATGGTACATCTTTATCACAAGTATAGTAAAAATTTCATAAAAATTAGCAGTGTAGGAATGGGCAGTGCTGCAAAAAGAAAGGAAACAAGGCTGGGACTTTAAATTTCGGCACATGACTACTTCATTTTCATTTTCGATTCCTCATGTATCCGGACATGTACATGTAGCATTGTGCCATATCAATATTTATTTTATATGACTATTGATAATATAGAATCATGATTAAAATTTGGATTCCAATTAAGTCATAAATAAATTAGAAGGTATACAGGCAACCNCACTGAGGATCCATATAAGGGATAAAAATGAAGTAGTCATGTGCCGAAATTTATAGTCCTAGCCTTGTTTCCTTCCTTTTTACAGCACTGCCCATTCCTACACTGTTAATTTTTATGAAATTTTTACTATACTTGTTTGTTCACTTTTTTCAACACTAAGGTGCTCAATTGCAATGGACTCTAAGCTATCAGAGACTGGCCAGTCTCTACAAAAAGCATGAGCTACTGCTTTCAAGTACACTGGATGCGCATGCGCATTAGATGCATGCAAACCACGTGGTCTGTTGATGACCTTTACCAACATCAAGATGGCTACATGCAAGTACAGTATTTTATACCAGAGTTTTAAAAATGCCTAGATTTTGTTTGTTATATAGCTTTTAGGCACCAAACGAGTATAAAAGGACGTAGTTCGGATGAAGTCAAGTTGCACTGTACAGTTAAAGCTGGCTGAATGCCTTTTGTTTGTCT
Source organism: Tethya wilhelma (assembly GCA_964030475.1). NCBI lineage: Eukaryota > Metazoa > Porifera > Demospongiae > Tethyida > Tethyidae > Tethya > Tethya wilhelma. The sequence goes on along the minus strand of CAXIPT010000001.1, from coordinate 20,087,401 downwards.
GGAAATCGCGTTCAAGTTTGTCAGTTAGGAAGGAAGGAAGGAAGGAAGAAGAAAACAAAATTGCACTGTTCTGGCTTCCCGCCAGCGCTCTCTCCAGAGTGCTCTAGAAAGTTTCTGTGAGTTTTGTTGATGCATGCAGTTAGAAAACTATCCAAGGGAGGCTTTAATTCATGTCTGAAGGCTTAGCTGTCATTCTCTGAAAATTTATGAGCATAAACATTTTGTATTGTGTCTATGGGACAGTCGGCCCATTCCTACTATACGTACTACCGTACGTATGATAGATCAACAAAGTACACAGAAGCCTATTGAGCAGCTTCTAAACTGCACAATAAACTGTTCAAAATCTTTCTACTGTAATGAAGATAGCAACACGTTTGTGTGCTCTCCAATTTGTTCCGAGTTTAAGGAAAACTCAGAAGAAACTACCTTAATTATTGACATTCTTGTGATTGTGTTTGCTTCTTATGGAGTACTGTGTGCTATAGGAGTATTGATTATTGCTGGAATACGACGGAAGGACATGTACATAAGTTATACAGAATTGGTTTATTTGAGCTACAATTTTAGATACATGATTGCAGGTTTTTTTCTTATGAATTCAGGTTTGTGTTCCCAACATCTATAGTAGTGTATGAAGTGATCACATACCTGTTTTTGGGTGAGTAAGGTCTATATACATGCATGACTGCATGCGGGGAATTGTTTCTTATCACATTAATTTTGAGAAATTTTATGTCATCACTAGCTGTTTTTGTATTATTATTTCATACTGGCAGCAACAGCTGTGCTGATAACATACACTGATAGAGGAACATTGTATTGTGGTCACCAAGGTTTACTGGAAAGCATACAAAATCCAACTATCTTCTGTACAATTACAGGTATATCAATTATTCACGGCCGTATTTTACTAAATCTTGCAAATGGCACCTTTAAATTAAGGTTTAAAGTTGAACATGGTGTCATTAATCTCTTTTATAGGCATCATTTTCTACTATACTTTGAGTCAACTAGCAATGTGGTGGATTCTCCATGTATCACTGGTGTTTTGGAAACTCAGATTTCCATTTCATGCCCACTCCTTTGAAAAGACTAAGCTCCTCCATATTTTCTGTGTCTTACTAGCTCTCATACTACCACTTGTACCAGTCATTACTACTATAGCTAATTCTCGTATCAAAGCCAACAGATCTGGTACTGAAATAACATCTATTGGTTTCGGAATGACACGATTTCCTCCGATATTGTGCTCTGGGACAGACAGAGTTGTCACTTTCTATTCCCTGATTCTGCCATTGGATATCATCTTGTTTGTTGGATTTCCACTACTAGCAACCATATTCTGGATTATGCATAAGGTGAAGAGTGTCCTGATTGAGTATTAAGCTCACAGTGAATCCCTGCATGCTATCCAAAAGGCTTCTTGTTCTCTTGACTATATTAATGTTACAGCATAAATCCTTTGAATTTATTGTATCACTGATGTACATGCACATGTAACAAACAGAACCATGTCATCAGCAAAAGATCAGAAGGCTCAACAAGATTGGGAACAGCCAAGAAAAAGATCCTGGTAGTCTTTTGCTACTATGTCATATTCTCCATTTTGTCACTGTCAGCTTTTACGTTTGCAATAAGGAACTCACTCACCAATCTCAGTGTGGTTACAAGCTACTTCTTGTGTGAGCGAAATGGACATGACCCAAACAATCCATGTGACAGAAGTGAGTTGGAAGGTATCGGCCAACCCGAAGTGGCAGCATTGAGTTTCTTTTTGGTGGCCATTTTTCCCACCTCCAATCTTATTTTCACCATAAACTTTCACCAAACTATGGAAATACTCAATAGATGTTCTAAATCACTCCAAAAAAAGTTTATTAGTTTGTTTTAGCTATAATTTATAGCATATTAATGATGATGCAATGGCAGATCATCAGATTCTATTCAGTGCATTTAAAATTAAATTAATCCACACACATAAAGATAATTATTAAGTATGCTCATCATAGTCTATTTAGTTGTATGATTGTCCTCCCACTGAAAAACAATAAGCCCTTGGGAGTTTTGTACAAACTTTTGTAAAGACATTCATGACATTTCTGCTTACAAGTCTACGTACGTACGCCAGATACGCCCAGCAAATAATGCTGACGTCATTTCCCGCTCAATTAATTTAGTGATCATGACATGCGCAATCCAATGAGACAATATTTCTGTGGCAGTGGCAGTGATAAGCTCTTGATTCAGAGGTATTCATCACTGCACTGTAGCTGATCAGCAGACTGTGAGTTTTGCTTATCTTCACTGTAAGTCCTAGCTAGCCATACTGTGCATATTCATGAGAAAGAATGCACACGTGTGCAGTGACCCATCCTTAAGTGGAATCATATCTCTCACTGTGTAGTCTTCAGATCAATGAATAATCAATGATACAGAAAATTGTTTACCTTGTATGAGCTAGGCTACAAGAGGTGTTCAAAGCAACAGAACCCAGCAAACGGCGAAAAAAAACAACAACCACTACAAGTGCAAGTAAGAGTTTTATTCAGTGAAGAACTAGAAGATAACCACTCAAAATGGAAGACAAATTGAAACCACCCTCTTTGGAGCTAGAGACAAGGACAGATGAAATTAATGGAACATCTTCAAGCATCAATCTCATTGCAGATGACAAAGAACTGACAGAGAGTACCAGTCTGGACAGCAAGCCTGCTACTGGCAAGCATCTAACGAACACTCTAGTGAAATCAGGAACGTTAGATGAAAAGCCAGTTCTGGGAACAGCCAAAGCTGAAGCTCGATACAAAATATGGCTCCGTGGTGAATTAGTGGGTGTTGCAGTTGTTGTCATTATCGTATGGGGACTCTTTCTTTTGCCAATTGTTTTCTATCACCTACCAGTGGTAAGTTACCAACAGAACTATTATTGACAATGCATGGATTATGTGTGACCAGTCTGGTCCCAGGCGGTATAACTACTAGCTAGAGACTCCGTATACAATCATCCATGATCTCGTACAGGCTCATTGCTATGTTAGGGATCTTCAGAAGTAGTTGATTCTGTGAGCAAATTAGTACATTACACTATATTATAAAACAAACGATTATGTGTCAATAGCTGACAAAGGCTCACGGACCAAAACGTCCTATTATAGTGCTATGTAAATTTGCAAAGAATCAAAACAATCATCCATGTTGATTAATGTATAGGTATGAGTATGTGGGCATGTTTAGTGTGAGCTCTTTTTGCTACATTTTGTAGTTAGGACAAGAATGTACTATGATTGGTAGCTAGCCATGTAGCTTGGTCTAACAGACTACTGGTCTACTCAATGTGCTCACATTCTATCAAAATTTGTAGTGTACATAACAAATTAGGAGCCTAGTGCATTACATAAACCTGGGAGTATGGATTGTGCTAGCCGACTTAAACTTAACAACATTGATCTCTATTCTTAACTCTCTAATACTTATAACATGCATGACTATTGTATGTCTTTCCCACTGTCTATAAAAATTCAGAGTGGTTCCTCAAATGACAGTCCTAATGATACAATGGCACCAGTTGGTGAAATGTGTTCTCCAGTCATTACGTACAATGGAGAAGTATGCAGACAAGAACTGAGTGCCCTCACCAGCTGTTTTCCTGAACAACAAGATGGCACTGTTCGTATTCAGAGTGATGAATCGGACAATTTTCGACCCTTGTTAAGTGCTTTAAATGTATTTGGTAGCGACGAATGCAAGGCTGCTGCACTTCCATTTCTCTGTGTCTACTTCTTTGGTCTATGTGACAGTAGAGGGAAGTCATACAGACCATCTTCAAGTCAGTGTGTGGAGATCAGTACTGGAGTGTGTGCTAGAGAATGGGGACTAGCAAGCAACTTCCCCGACGTGACTCTTCCAGAGTGTTCCTCATTTCCAAACAAAACTAGACTCATGGAGTCGTGCGATAGCACTGAAACTGGAACAGCTGAAGGTATATACACATATGCACAGTAACCATGATTAATTCAAGCATGCAAGAAACTGACAAATCAAAGGGATTTCTCATATTTATTGCTTATTACTTGCTATATAAATTTTATGTATTCATGCATTGTACAAAATCCTTTATAGATAATACTGATGCTACACAAGCTGACACACCTACAATTCCTACTATGAGTTCTCACTTACTGAATCAGACTTGCACATGTCGTGACGGTTTCTACTGTAACAATGGAAGTAACTTTCAGTGCTTTCCACAGTGCGGCAGTTGGAAGCAGCACCCTGAGCCAGCTAGCACCATCATTGATGCAATAGTGATTGTGGCTGCTGTAATAGGCATTGTAGCTGCAACGGCAGTTTTAATCATCAGTGGAATTAGATGGAAGAAAGTGTACGTCCTAAATAACATCATTATTACAGCTTATCAGCTTTAAGAAATAATTGAAACTAATTTTCAAAGTTAATCATAACACGAGTTCGCTTGAAAGACATAAAACCGATAGTTAATGTGCATGATTCAGTATCATCATTAATTTTGTACAATTATACTTAGAGTGATGATATTTTTGTTACAGGTTTGTCTTTCCTTCAATGTTTGTTGTGTATGAGACCATAACATTACTGATACTGGGTGAGTTCATTGCACGTTAGTATAATTGGACACATAACACAAGCTCAAATTTTAATGCGAAAGCATACATGGTGTTTTGTTTTCTGTGAGTACAGCACTCTTTGTCTTGATAACTTATTTTGATCGGACGGGACTTTACTGCAGTTCGAATGATCTTCAGGAAAGTATACTCAACGCGGCACCTTTTTGTGTGATATCTGGTTAAACACTCGGAAAAACATGCTAGTCTCCCGTAGTGAGTCATCCACCACAGTGAGAGTACATGGTACGTAAAATTGTTTGTATAAATGAACATTTACAATTTAGCTCAGAGTCTATAGGGTGTATGCAGTAAGTAATATTTAGTGCCTTCATCCATTTCTTTTCAGTTCCTCCTACCATTCTTCCTTTGGATGATGATCAGGAGATTATCGTAAATGAGACAGAATCAGCTATACTCAGCTTCAGAATCGATCGAGTGGCACCTCCAATCCAACTTGAAGACATACAATGGATCTACTCTTTCCAGTTTCCCTCAAATCCTTTCAGCACTGAAGGTGGAGTTGCCTATGATAACATAACCAGTGTAACAAACCGAACAGGGTCTTCACGACTCTCTTTTTCTCAAGACCTACTTTCTCTTACGATAGACAACATAGTTTTAGCCGAAAGAATTGAGGCATCTGATGAATTTGTGACAGACCAAGGGAGATACTTTCTAGTTGTTGCTCACCCAACAGGAACCTGGTACTCATACATTGATCTGATTGTGAAAGGTATGTCTACATTAGCTTCTTCGCTAGCTACTTATATTGTTGTGCTTACATTTTCAGGTCCTCCACTTATCTTCAGCAAGCCTATAGACAGAACTGTCATTGATGATAGCAGTTTAGCAAATGTTGTTTTTCGATGCTCTGCTGTTGCCTTCCCACAACACTCTGTGTCTTGGACTTTCACAAACGCTGAAGGAGGTCAAACAAACACCATCTCTACTTCTAGTGCTGCTGATAGCTCCAAGTATCAGATAATCAGTGACCCAGAGAGTGATAGGTTTGGAGAATTGACTGTTTTGGACGTCCGCTATGAAGACAGGGGAACGTACACATGTACAGCACAGAACATACTTGGTTCTGAAACTAAGACAGCTTCCTTGGTTGTTCTTAGTAAGTTCCCAGCAAATAGAAAACCATGTATTAGCATTGTATTGACCAATCTGGCTGTATGACTAACATCAACTGTGATATTATATGTTTCAGGACTTCCTCCTACTCCAACCATGTTGACTGTGACCAGTGTTACCTCTCGTAGTGTTGTAGTCTCATGGCAAATTGATACCTCTACCATCCCAATCACTGGCTACATGGTGCGTGTTGTGGCTTCAACAACTGGTCAAGCTGTGTTCAATGTATCAGCTGAGGACTCGAGCTTAACCTTGAGGGATCTTCAGCCAGCGACTGAGTACCAGTTCTTCATCAGTTCTATAAACACAGCTGACACTGGAGAACAAGTGTCCACTCGTTTCACAACCATAATAGGTGGTAAGTGTATAGTGTATACACACATGTACATGTATCAGTACTCAGTTGTCACTATCGTGAAGAATAGTATTACTATGAGAACTTTCTATTCATGTTAATACAGTTCAACTATTTCAGCTGCGGTTGCTATTGAGTGGGGTTGGACGTACTTGTACTGAATGGGTGGTAAGCATAAACTTTCTTTGATCCCCATGTACTGTCACCATTATAGTAACTGTTGATGTATTGCCATATCTTACTAGGCACAGGATCAAGCTGGTGCTGAGCAAGCCATAGATGAAGTAGCCAACTCCATTGTCACCAATGTTGAAGAGCGCTGTCAATGTGGGTTCACACGAAGTAACATCACATCAGATGGGTTTCGTTGCTTCCCTGGTTCCACTGATGCTGTGACCTATCGTGGAGAGATACATGAAACTGAGACAGCAAACGTGTTTGATCTGATCCGCCACATCGAAGACTGGACAACTGGAGAGATTCTTATCCGAGTGCAGCGACTTTTCATCAAAGTCGACCCCTCTTGTAGAGTAGCCATTGACTCCTTCACAGAAGAAGAGTGCTTGCCACGAGAGTCCATAGATCCAGGCGACGATGGTGGTGGTTCTTCTGCAGCTGCCATAGCAGGAGGTGTAGTAGTGGCTGTGATAGTTCTCGTATTGATCGGACTCATCGTGGTTGTCATAGCGATCATCCTGTTGACTCGCAAAAAGTCGTACAAACTGCCAGACACAAAGACCACGTAAGCGGATCTATAATATTATGTATCATAATATGCACAATGTATGTATAATGAGTGAATGAAAAGTAATGAAGTATTGTAGATTGAAAATCCAAATTTGATTGTCTCGACTATAGATTCAATTATGCTCAAAATGGTCGTTCTGATACCATCAAGAAAACCAAGGAAGATGAGGAGCCAGAGTATGAAACAGTGGACATGACTGTCTTTCCAAGAGATTACGAGATACCATTGCCAATGAACAGTTGCAATGAAGGCCACAAATCTGATCCCTCCAGATCAAGCCACAAACCTCCGTTGACAACTGGCACTAGTTTCGAGTTGACTCAGTGTCTGGCTTATGAAACTACATCACTAGGAGACTCAAGCACTCAAGAAGATATGAAGAAAGCTTCTCCTTCAGTTACGAAAAGCACTCAGTCTCCTGAAGTAGACAAAGACATTGAAGCAAAGGTGATAAAGAACCCAAAGCCCATGCAAGAAGAAGAGTATGAGTACATAGCACCATTAACAATGATACCATCCGAAGCAGAAGTGATAAAGAACACACAAGCCATGGAAACGGAAGAAGAAGAATACATAGAACCATCAACAGTAATACTCTCAGGTTCACAAGAGAAACCTTCAGACTCTAACGTTACTAGAAATGGTGATTTGGAAAAGGATGAAGAAGTGAAGGTTACCATGGATACAGAGGAGGAGGCAGTTGATGATTACGTAGCAATGGTATCTCTGACTGAAGAGAAAACTTCTCCTGAGGGTTCAGGAAAGGACAGTAAGAATGAAGTTGCTACGGAAACAATTAAACAATAGATACTAACTTGCTGATGCATTATTGTTGTGCACGTTTTTATAATATACGTATGACAATAACTTGTGTCAAACTTAATGGTGTAATTTTTTGGTATGTATGTAACGTGACATTAAACCATATTGCTATAGACTCATTCTAAACTTATGAAGGGGACATCAATATGAGTTAACAGATGGGGTGTCTGATATCTACCTTAGTGCTTGCTGACAGTGAGAGTGTGTCATTGTAGCTATCTCACTGAATTTAAATACTTGAACTCAACTTGTATTTTTTTTAACGCTGAAGTGAGAACCATATTTTGACCCACTATTACAGCCACCTAGTCCAACTGTAATGGGGGCCATGCAATTAAGATTAGGCAATTACATGAGAACAAGCATCATGATACCATGCCAGGCTTCACTCACTTGTGTAACAACATTGAGTTGAGCAACATGTCGAAGAAATTTGCCTTCCAATTAGTCAATATCTACACTGATAACTTATTTTGACATTTCCTTTCTGTGCTGGGAAGCTGTATGGCATGAGTATACAGTGAAGTTTATCACAAATTTGAAAAGCCTGCCCTCAATCTGAGTCACACTGCCACTGATGGTGACATTTGGCTCATCAAGGCTGTCTTGGTACGATTGCTGAAACTTACTATCTGACATACTGTAAGTTTCAACAATTAGTACGGTACCTTTACCATACCAAACAATTACAGAAATCATTCTTTCAAGACTTACTTGAATGTGTGACATTATCTGAAGATTTGGGTTCAGTGTCATTGAAGATATGCCGTTGAGTTCTTCGTGTTGACTGCTGAGTCTCAATCTTTTCAGTAGACTTGAAGCTATAGCATCAGTCGCTGGGTCCTGTTTCAGCCTATGGTTCTGAAAAGAGACTGGGCAAACAATTGTTCTAACTTCAGTGTTGTTCACTCATATTGGCGCCATACCCATGGCCCACCATGTAAGAATCAAATTTTAGTTTTGTGTTGTGACGACCCATTCAGTCTACTGAGCATGCGCAGATCCAAAGGGGTTTCGTTGCTTCCCTGATTCCACTACTGATACTGTAAATGTGTTTGATTTGATTCGCCACATTTAAGGAGTGGACTTCAGAAGAAATTTTCATTCAAGTACAAGCAGTACCAGTTGTTTTCAAAGTAGACAACTCTTGTAGAGTGGCCATTGATTCCTTTACTGAACGAGAATGTTTACCAAGAATTCCACCAGACAATGACAATAGCATAAGACTAGCAGCAGAAATTGGTGCAAGTGCCGGACTAATGTTAACATTGATTTCAATTCTTGCTATTGCCATAAAGTGGAACCTAAGAAAATTACAAGTCACCCAGAAATGGTATGTTAGTGCCTATACATGCATGTGCAGTGAAAGTGCTCTTTTGACTCTAGTCTGCTGTTTAACTATGGAACTATAGAACTATAGATTTATAAAATTAATATGAAATTTTTAGCCACTCTCTTTATATATATTATTATTATAATGTTAGTGCTGATGAAGAAACAAGACAAGATCCTGTATATGAGGATGTTGAAATGATAAGCTTACCAACCCCAGCTGCAGAATCTGATGGTTTAAATCCACACCTAGTACCAGCCAACCTGCCATCTATATCCTGTGAAGAAGAAGGAGCAGAACTAAATTTTGCATACGGACATCCAGAAACTAATAATTTACCACCAGCTACTACTGCCAGTACAGCAGTTGTGCCTGTGGTGAATGGGCATGAGGATCATGCTGTCTAATTAGTGTCTCCCTGTCTGGCCTATGAAGCTGGAACAGCTACTGTCTCCAGTTCTTAACTTACACCGAATCCTTTTATTGAAGAACAGTAGCCAGCTGTGTAACTTATGTCCTCTGAAGGCTGAATAATTATGTGTGACGACCCGTTCAGTGTAAGTCGAGCTCGATCGAGCAAATGTCAAGTGCGCATGCGCAGAGTAGGCCAGAATGACTTCGCTATTGCTAAGCCAAAATGGTACTTCACGTACGATGTCTCTTCATTTTGACTACATATTACGTCTTAATGGACAGCCACTGTAGCCCAAGTAAGTAATAAATAATGTAAGATAGCTGGATAAAGTATAAAGCTTGCTCTATATTTGTAAAGGGTCGGCATGGGTACCAGACTATAGTTCAATGATTCAGCTACTAGACTATAATTTATTTTCGAGGCATGTTTTAATGTTACTCTAGCTGTGAAGTGATCATTAAATAAGGTGGCAGTGTGTGTCTCTTTTGCGACCATATCCTAGCTCTCAATTTGCTCCTTGTACACTGTGTATAGGGATGATATCATATAGGCTCATTGCTATCACAGTATGTAGTGTAGACTGCTAGTTATTAAGGGATGTTACCTTACCCTTGGTGACTGTAGTGTTTCTGGCACAGATGAGAGAGTGTTATGTTTGAGAATGTAACAATAGATGCAGTACATGATGCAGTCTACAGCTGTTGAGTGTATGTTGGAATTGGTACTGGTGCAATAGATTCTGCATGCCCTTTCTCTGTTGTGATTGTTGATTGAGCTTAGTTTGCCTATAAAACTTAGCCTAGCCCGCCTGTTTGTATATATAGTATTACGCATAATCACAATAGCATTATGTTACCACTCCCAAGCTGCTAGTAGCTTTGCAGGTGTATGACAAATGGTACAAGAAGTTTGGGAAATCACGGTTGGATTTTAAGTGGATTTGATAATGATATAACTTGAAATTGTCACTTCTCAATGCTTTAATCAAGTTACTTTCCAAGTTTGTGTGCATGATCAAAGGTTATTGGAATGCTTTCCCGTGTGCTATAGTGTTCATGGCTTTCCCAACGTTTTTGCACCATTCACAAAAATTGTAAATACAACTTTCCCCCCAAGTGTCACTAAACTGAAATCACAACACTGTATAGCTAACACACCATAGATCTTGGTGTATACTTTTTTTACATGCACATGCAGCTCTGCCCAGTATAACATCACCACCAGCAATGACAAGCTATAACCTCACAGCCAGTTCAAATCGACCTGAAACTCTCACCATTCCCCTCACCATTGAGCCCGGTCTACCTCCGGCCACTGTTGAATGGACCAAGGATGGGAGGATCATTGGTCAAGAGACCACTCTCGTCGTGCCAAACATTGATGCTGAAGATAGAGGCATCTACAGAGTGATACTTTCAAATATTGCTGGCACTGTTATGAGAGATTTTGAGGTTTACATTCAATGTAAGCTTGTGGTCATAGCATTTATTACAAGATACACACGTACTGGCAGTGACACACCACACACACACCACACACACACACACACACACACACACACACAGCT
>CAXIPT010000001.1:20049732-20075214 GCA_964030475.1 Tethya wilhelma | reverse complement strand
ACACACACACACACACACACACACACACACACACACACACACACACACACACACACACACACACACACACACACACACACACACACACACACAGCACTCACACATACGCATGCACATAGTCTTAGAGGTCCAAGTGTCACCACCAGTTCAAAGAAGCAATGGAATATTAATAGTCTGTGAAATGGTTGGCTATCCTGAGCTCAGCTTCAAGGGATGGACCACTGGAGATGGGCAGCTTCAAAGCTTTAGGCCGATAGATACAGATACAGTAATTCACCAAGAGATGTTTCAGGATCGAATAACCAGCATGTTGACTGTCAGTCAAGATGATTGTATTACCTCTGGTGGGTACACATGTGTTGCTACAACATGGAATGGTGGTAGAGAGAGCGCACATTCTATCAGGACTTGTTCAGCTAGTAAGTCATATTATTGAAGTTGAATACATCAATAAAATAATGTAATGTATTCATTGTCATTACATTCTCGGTTTATTGACATAAAACTTTTCAGGTCCTTATATCTTCATCGAACCCCTAGACCAGACTCTCATTGATGATGGTGATTTCAAAAATGTTATTTTTAACTGTTTTGCTGTTTCCTTCTCTCAACACTCTGTGTCTTGGACGTTCACTAACTCTGAAGGAATTCAATTAAACATAATCTCCACTTCTGCTGCTGCCAATACTTCCAAGTATCAGATAATCAGTGACCCAGAGAGTGATAGGTTTGGGGAATTGACTGTTTTGAATGTTCAATATGAAGACAGGGGAACATACAATTGCATAGCAGAGAACAGTGTTGGAGAAGAAACAATAGGAGCTTACTTGACTATTCTTAGTAAGTTTCCACCTTATAGAGCCTTGCTGTTTGAAGTGGCTGCCATGTATGTATGTACTGACTATTTCAGGACCTCCCCCTCTTCCAACCATGCTGACTGTGACCAGTGTTACCTCTCATAGTGTTGTAGTCTCATGGCAAATTGATACCTCTACCATCCCAATCACTGGCTACATGGTGCATGTTGAGGTTTCAACAACTGGTCAAGTTGTCTACTCTGATGAGAATCTGTCTGGCAGAGTAACAGTAGCAATTCTGAGAGGTCTCCGACCGTCAATAGACTACCACTTATTTATCAATTCTGTGAACAGAGCTGGTACTGGGGAACAAGTGTTCACTCAATTTAAAACTATCGAAGATGACTGTAAGTCATTATAATATTATAATAATTATAGTACTTTAATTGCACACAATCATGAGAGCAACAATATAATTATTATTATTCCCTTCATTTCATACAGATCTACTGTTTCAGCTACGTTTACTTTTGACTAATATTAAACAACTTGAATATACGTGCAATAAATGGGACATATTTCGGATATTTTTTGGTGCTGAGCAAGCCACTGATGAAGTAGCTAACTCCATTGTCACCAATGTTGAGGAGCGTTGTCAATGTGGGTTCACACGAAGTAACATAATATCAGATGGGTTTCGCTGCTTCCCTGGTTCCACTGACGCTGTGACCTATCGTGGAGAGATACATGAAACTAACACTGAAAACGTGTTTGATTTAATCCACCATATTGAAGAGTGGACCTCAGGAGAGGTTTTTATTCAAGTACAAGTGGGACTAGTTCTTTTCAAAGTAGACAACTCTTGTAGAGTGGCCATTGATTCCTTTATTGAAAGAGAGTGCTTGCCAAGAATTCCATCAGACAATGACAATAGCATCAAACTAGCAGCAGAAATTGGTGTAAGTGCTGGAGTAATAGTAATATTGATTGCAATTCTTGCTGTTGCCATAAGGTGGAACCTGAGAAAAGTACAAGTAACCCAGGAATGGTATGTTATTGCCTGTGCATGCATGTGCAGTGAATGTAGCCTCGTTCCTAGGCTCCTTCTTCGCAAATATTTTCTTTGAGAAGAAAATATTTGCAAGGAGGAGCCTAGAAGAAAATATTCGTGGAGGAGGAGCCTAGGAACGAGGCTACAGTGAATGTGCTCTGAATCTGCTGTTTAAATTAATGGAACTAGAAGTTAATATAATAGTTTATTATGAAATCAGTTTTTTAATTGCTTTCTTTACTTCTAGTTACTATTATAATTTTGCTAGTGTCAATGAAGAAACAAGACCAAATCTCGTAATATATGAGGATGTTGAAATGATAAGCTTACCAGTCCCAGCTACAGATCTCGAATCAGATGTTTCAAATGAATTGAATCCACACCTGCCATCTAGTGTTGTAGCCAGTGATGAAGAAGGAGCAGAATCAAATCCTGTAATAAAGAGAGAGGATGGCGAAATGATAAGCTTACCAACCCCAGCTGCAGAATCTGATTGTTTGAATCCACACCAGCCATCTATAACTGGTGATGAAGAAGGAGCAGAACCAAATCCTGCATATGGACATACAGAAACAAATTTGCCACCAACTGCAAGTGCTGATTCTAGTAGTACAGCAGCTGCTGTGCCTGTGGTGAATGAAGAGGATCATGATTTCAAATTATTGTCTCCCTGTTTAGCCTATGAAGCTGGAACAGCTAGAGTCTCCAGTTCTCAACTCACACCAAATCCTTTTATTGAAGAACAGTAGGCCTATCTGCGATGTAATTTTGTATCATGATTTATGCATGACAATGTGGTATTACAATTATTGTTTTTGTATACTATAACATAAAAAAATTACAAGGGTTATACATGACCTGCATGTATTGTTTACGTTAGGCATTATAGCACATACAACAAGCTAAGTCTTGATAACACTTTTACAGAACTTATGTCCTCTAAAGGCTTCATAATTATGTTTGTTTTACATTTTTTAGTCTTGAGAAGTGTTAGACACCAAAGGAAAATCATTGTTTTCTGTCAATAAAAGTTTTTTTTTCAAAAAAATTGATTTTTCAGAATTATTTACAGTATATTAGATTTCATGTATTATAGTTGTTAGTCCCCTTTTTTTCTTCTTTAATTTTAACGACACCAGCATAGTGTTTTTAAGTTAGTGATACAACTTAAATTTGTGCGAATTTTAGTAATGCTGTCCGTGGAAAATAACATAACCCACTATCTTTATAATACTATTATACATAATACCTGTATGGTATTTTGATCTCCAGCATAGCCATTTCATCTCCAACTGGAGTCTACAGCTGTAGTACCTAGAGAGATTGGCATGAAAAAAATTGTTGACGATTATTAATCAGACAGAGGTCAAGAATTGTGCCTCTTGAACTAGAAGCACACATACATGATCGGACAAACCATCCAGCATACTTCAGATATGCTCCACCATCTTAATGCCGGCAGAGGTTCCATGCCGCCTGATCTCTCAGTCAGCTCTCCTAAGTCCTTGACTCGGAATTCCATAGCAAATAGCACATCTATAATCTGGTTGTCAATCTCATACTCTGGAGGCTCTTCACCAGCATACCTTCAAGTTCTCCAGCCATGACCTCACCTAGGTGAATCACGATGGTAACCGGTATACCATAGATAATCGGAATAGACTCAACTTCAGGCAACTGAACATACATGATAAGTACCTATAAAAAATTTATATGAGCAAATCAAGACCAGAAAAATGTCAGGAAAGTAATGTACGTAATGCCAAACTTTAGGATACTGTCGTTTCTTTCATCTCCAGCTCCTCCATATAACTTGAAGTTGCTACATTACATTTCTGTGGTATTGGTCGTCGTTATCATTTGCTAGCAACTGAGATCACAATCGCTAGACTCTGAATCACAATTAAATTTAAGGATGTGGTTTCATGTGTGGTTTGTAATCATAAAAGATAAAGTATATAAGGTAGGGCGGGGCAATTCGGGCAGCGGGGTAATTCGGGCACTTCCGAGTTCTCACTCACAGTAAGCAAAAGCCAGCACATTTCAAGGAAAGTTTGGATCATCAACACATAGGTACACTACCTACCTACAACTACTACTAATCATGGGTCCAGCTGATGCTTCTTTCTCGTTGTAGCAGGGGCCAATCTTTCCCTATTTTCTCGTTGGATCAAGATTTTTTCCCAGAAAACTTTATATAAACTTGAATAAAAGACTTCTAGACTTATACACACACACAATAACTACTCTCAACTAAACTTGGGTCTGTTTAGAAGGTCTTGAGTCGATTTCATGATGCTAGCTACTTTGGGAGATCGTACAGTTATGCTAAAAGTTGGTTTGGTATGAGCGTATTTGCCGTAAAAGTGGGCGGGGCTGCTGGAAGGGTAGATGCTCTCTCAGCATTTGGAGGACAGTTTTTTGCACAACTAAAGTCTCTTGAGGCAGAGTGTGCCAAGAAATTAGAAGAGTAAAACTATTTGAAACAATAATAATTATTATATATACGCATCAATCTACAGTCATGTGTTATAAAGAGAATAATATTTACTGATTGCTACAAAATTTCCTAAATTTTCTTTAAAACTAGCAACAAAAATCAATTTTGGTGTGTGCTTGTGTACGTGCATACGTGCAGAAATATTTAAATTTTATCACTGCTTCTTAGTAACTGCAATCCAGTATACAACAAGAAAAAAAAAAGGAAGAAAAAAACGAAATCCCAAACACTGCTCCTAGTGTCAAAATGCTAGAGTCACCACCATACCATCTTACATATCATTCAGCTCTGCAAGTGTGCTATCCAACTCTTGTTTGACCTTTTCGTAATTTTCTTCCGCCCTTTCTAAGTCAGCTGTACCAAAGAATAATATTATAAGGTAAAATTAATGATAGCTAAACTGGAAGACAAACATTTATTAAGTTGCACAATAAGGGCAAGAAAAGATTTTCATGGATTCAGAATAATCCACTCTGTCTGTTTGTATCAAGTTACACGATAGAGTTAGCAATTTAAAGGAGATAAGATCGAATTTCATGATTCAAGTGTGGCTTTGTCGAGCAGGCAAGCTGGTAGGTGTATACATTATGATCAACTGATTCTCATTGTGAGGGTTAGTGGTCACATGCTTGGAATGCAATTAATGGACTTGCCAGCTCAGCAAAGGTGTGCTCATTGATCATTGCACTGCCAATGCACTACAGCAATATAGTTTTTGTGCTTCAAAACAGTCAAAATTATCACAGCCTCAAATCTCAGCAACTACAGCAGCAAAATATATATTATTATTTCTACAAGATCATTCAGATTTATGAACATAAGTACCATCAATTTTGTTGCTTGAGCTGCCTTTGAGATTTCGTGGGACAAACAGACCAACAGACAAAATGACTAGTATAATTACTTACATTATACAACAAAAAACAAATAAAAAGTAAAGGAAAGTGTTCATTGAACCACTTCTTGTAGATCTTCAGCTAAACTGACTTGCCCAGCATCAATCAGACTCTGGATGAGAGTCTCCCATGTGGTCGGTGAGTCACAGTCACTCTCTCCATTCAGCCATCCTGTCAAGATCTCTCTGCAGGCACCCCTTACATCCTGGACGTGGTTTCTCTTAACCATGTCGATATCAATGGCTTTGAACCCTAATGAAAAGAGATGGCTTTTGCGATGTCGATCTTCTGTCATTATAACAGCAAAACCAATGTCTTCACTGGAGCATTCAGAAACATTTCAAGTTTTGTGCTCTTTGTTTGCAACTTCTGCTAATTAATTACTGTGCTTCGATCCATGTCAAAAACCCGTTTTATGGTTTGGTCAGCTTCTTCCTCTGAGAGACATGATCATGAGTTGGTTAGTTCACGACAAAAGCACCTTTACACACATGGTCTGACATTCGGTGTAACTTGGTGAACATAGCCTTGTGCATTGCATGAATACTTAACTGGGAAAATTTTGGTTGTAGTATGTTGACCACTCTCAAGATATGTTCTAGCATTCTTTGGTAAGTTAAGGTTATACACGGGCATTTTGATTGCAAGCTTAGTTGTTCAATTAGAACATTACTGGCAGTATACCTAATTAATATTCATAGCATTTAGCAACAGCAAACTAATTACCACACTAAGTGGTTGCTATATATACTTTGGGCATTCTAGCTCTTTATACAGTCAAAAGCAGTGCCAGCTGTGCGTTTACTGATAGGGACCACCAAACAGGGTGTACTCAAAGTAATTTAAAGATACCTCTTTACAAGAGCTCTCCTGTGCTTTCAGAAGTTTTCTGTAACATAAAATCAACATTTATGGACAGCACCAGCATGGAGTAACATACAGAACATGTGCAAATGTAGCTCCTTTTTTTTTGTACAAAACTACAAGCTTTCCAAGAACTATGAATATTAAAGAGAAAATGGGTTTTTGAATGGTATTATAAACTACTCTTAATGGTCCCAGATGGCTGAAATATCATAAAATGACACAAAACAATATTGCGCATCAGTTGACATAAATAAAAGTAGACAGATGACCCAGGGTGTGCTTGTAACCAATGTAGAGTTGAGTTTGACAGACACGGTGTTTTGCACTTGATTTGGAGCTCATATCTAAAACAGTTTTAGTATCTCCTTATCAGTTCATTGGACCACCTCAGAGAGTGCTAGACTGGATAAACAAGTGAAAGAAAACAAAACAAAGACACATCTGACAATTACGTGCACATAATTTAACGTATATAAAATACATTTTATATATAGCTGATTGATATTTACAAATAAAAAAAACATTGGAAATGTAATGAGACATAGGAATGGCCAAATCGTAAAAAGAAAGCAAACAAGATGGAATGGCTGTTTGAGTGTGTGCAGCGCGGAATTCTTCCTGTGTGGGCTGTATGTAGTAGTACTCTCTTTCCATGTTGAGTCCCTCATGTTGCCCATATATTCTATCAGGGCTTGTTCAGCTAGTAAGTCTTATTATTGAAGTTGAATACATCAATAAATGTATAATATAATGTACTCATTGTCATTGCATTCTCGGTTTATTGACATAAAACTTTTCAGGTCCTCATATCTTCATCCAACCCCTAGACCAGACTCTCATTGATGATGGTGATTTCAAAAATGTTATTTTTAACTGTTTTGCTGTTTCCTTCTCTCAACACTCTGTGTCTTGGACGTTCACTAACTCTGAAGGAATTCAATTAAACATAATTTCTACCTCTGCTGCTGCCAATACCTCCAAGTATCAGATAATCAGTGACCCAGAAAGTGATAGGTTTGGGGAATTGACTATTTTGAATGTCCAATATGAAGACAGGGGAACATACAACTGCATAGCAGAGAATAGTGCTGGATCTGAAACAGTAGGAGCTTACTTGACTATTCTTAGTAAGTTTCAACCTTAGAGCCCTGCTGTTTGAAGTGGTTGGCTATGTATGTATGTATTGACTATTTCAGGACTTCCTCCTACTCCAACCATGTTGACTGTGACCAGTGTTACCTCTCGTAGTGTTGTAGTCTCATGGCAAATTGATACCTCTACCATCCCAATCACTGGTTACATGGTGCGTGTTGAGGAATCAACAACTGATCAAGTTGTCTACTCCGATGAGTATCTGTCTGGCAGAGTAACAGTAGCAATTCTGAGAGGTCTCCGACCATCAATAGACTACCACTTATTTATCAATTCTGTGAACAGAGCTGGTACTGGGGAACAAGTGTTCACTCAATTTAAAACTATCGAAGATGACTGTAAGTCATTATAATATTATAATAATTATAGTACTTTAATTGCACACAATCATGAGAGCAACAATATAATTATTACAAGTATAGTAAAAATTTTATAAAAATTAGAAGTGTAGGAATGGGCAGTGCTGTAAAAAGCCAGGTAACAAGGCAAGTCTCTGAATTTCGGCACATGACTACTTCATTTCATTTGCAAGTTTGAATTCCATCATTATTTCGGTCATTTGGCTCATGAGTCAATGCAAACAATCACTTGACTAATTTGTATGGAGTAGCAAGCATATAGAATGTAGGTACACAGTAACTTATGAGAGTTAGATCCAAATTGGCAATTTAAAATGAAGTAGTCATGTGCCGATATTCAGAGACTTGCCTTGTTACCTGGCTTTTTACAGCACTGCCCATTCCTACACTTCTAATTTTTATAAAATCTTTACTATACTTGTTCATTCACTTTTTTAAACACCAAGGTGCTGAATTACATGGAGACAATCACACAGCAGAGACTAGTCAGTCTCTATAAAAAGCAGGTGTGCGCATGCGCATTATATATGCCAAACCACGTGGTCTATTGACGACCTTTACCTACATCAAAATGGCTAAATAAAAAGTACAGTATTTTATATCGAGAGTTTCAAAGCTGCCTAGATTTTGTTTGCTGCCTTTTCGCCAGCAAACGAGTACAAAAGGACGTACTACAGATGAAATAAAGTCTCACTATATAGTCAAAGTTGGCTCAATGCCTTTTGTTTGTCTGGAAATCGTGTTCAAGTAAGTCAGTTAGGAAGGAAGTAAGGAAAAAACTCACAGAAACTTTTTAGAGCGCTCTAAAGCGAACGTTGGCGGGAAGCCACAACAGTGCAATTTTGTTCTCCCTTGGTGCATACAGTTAGAAAAACTGCCAGTTTGAAGACTTAACTAACTTTCCTTAAAAGTTTATAGTCTAAGCATGAACATTTTGTATTTTGTCTATGGGACAGTTGGCCCATTCCTACTATACCATTCCTACTATACGTACTACCGTACGTATAATTATTCCCTTCATTTCATACAGATCTACTGTTTCAGCTACGTTTACTTTTGACTAATATTGAACAACTTGAATATACGTGCAATAAATGGGAGGTATTTTGGATATTTTTTGGTGCTGAGCAAGCCACTGATGAAGTAGCTAACTCCATTGTCACCAATGTTGAGGAGCGTTGTCAATGTGGGTTCACACGAAGTAACATAATATCACATGGGTTTCACTGCTTCCCTGGTTCCACTGATGCTGTGACCTATCGTGGAGAGATACATGAAACTGACACTGTAAACGTGTTTGACTTAATCCACCATATTGAAGAGTGGATTTCAGGAGAGGTTTTTATTCAAGTACAAGTGGGACTAGTTCTTTTCAAAGTTGACAACTCTTGTAGAGTGGCCATTGATTTGTTTACTGAAAGAGAGTGCTTGCCAAGAATTTCACCAGACAATGACAATAGCATAAGACTAGCAGCAGAAATTGGTGCCAGTGTCGGAGTAATAGTAATAGTAATATTGATTGCAATCCTTGCTGTTGCCATAAGGTGGAACCTAAGAAAAGTACAAATCACCCAGGAATGGTATGTTATTGCCTGTGCATGCATGTGCAGTGAATGTAGCCTCGTTCCTAGGCTCCTCCTTTGCAAATATTTTCTTTGAGAAGAAAATATTTGCAAAGGAGGAGCCTAGAAGAAAATATTCGTGAAGGAGGAGCCTAGGAGCGAGGCTACAGTGAATGTGCTCTGGATCTGCTGTTTAAATTAATGGAACTAAAAGTTGATATAAGGTTATTATGAAGTAAGGTTTTTAGTTGCTTTCTTTACATCTATAGCTACTATTATAATTGTGCTAGTGTCAATGAAGAAACAAGACCAAATCCCGTAATATATGAAGATGTTGAAATGATAAGCTTACCAGTCCCAGCTACAGATCTCGAATCAGATGTTTCAAATGAATCGAATCCACACCTGCCATCTAGTGTTGTAGCCAGTGATGAAGAAGGAGCAGAATCAAATCCTGTAATAAAGAGAGAGGATGGCGAAATGATAAGCTTGCCAACCCCAGCTGCAGAATCTGATTGTTTGAATCCGCACCAGCCATCTATAACTGGTGATGAAGAAGGAGCAGAACCAAATCCTGCATATGGACATACAGAAACAAATTTGCCACCAACTGCAAGTGCCGATTCTAGTAGTACAGCAGCTGCTGTGCCTGTGGTGAATGAAGAGGATCATGATTTCAAATTATTGTCTCCCTGTTTAGCCTATGAAGCTGGAACAGCTAGAGTCTCCAGCTCTCAACTCACACCAAATCCTTTTATTGAAGAACAGTAGGCCTATCTGCGATGTAATTTTGTATCATGATTTATGCATGACAATGTGGTATTACAATTGTATACTATAACATAAAAAAAATTACAAGGGTTATACATGACCTGCATGTATTGTTTACGTTAGGCATTATAGCACATACAACAAGCTAAGTGTTGATAACACTTTTACAGAACTTATGTCCTCTAAAGGCTTCATAATTATGTTTGTTTTACATTTTTTAGTCTTGAGAAGTGTTAGACACCAAAGGAAAATCATTGTTTTCTCTCAATAAAAGTTTTTTTTTCAAAAAAATTGACTAGTGCCTAGTTCCATGCTGTGAAATTAAAGAAATTCTAAATTAACTTCTATTTAGCTCATATATCGATCATGCAGATAAGTGAGATAACTAACTTGTACTAGACTTTGACTCTGTGTTTATCAATGGAAAAACAAAATGACAACAAAGATACTGAAAAGGCTAGGTACCACTGTGTGTGTATGACAGTGTGTTGTGTAGTCTTGACCACCCCTTTCTAGGCATTCTGTTACTGAGCATGCGCAGATCTGCAGCAATTGCAAGCCCAGTTCACTGGCCAAAATGGCAGTTCACGTACAATATCTGCTCATTTTGATGACATATTTGCCCATGGTGCTAACGGACAGTCACTGTAGCCCAAGTAAGCAATACCCAACGTAAAATGTTAACTTACTGTAGTGCATGAATTATACTTCTCGTGTTTCACAGTATGTTGGTTTGTTGATCTGCTATATAAGCATATTCTAAACCATGTCTAATCATGGATATTATAGCTCTCGTGGTCTAATTAATTTTTTGTGGCAGGTTTTAATGTTAGCTTTGGTCGTGAAGTGATCATCCAAGAAGGTGGCAGAGCATGTCTCTTCTGTGACTACCAGGCCAGCTCTCAATCAAGTCCTCAATGGTATCGTGGTACATCAGTCATCACTGATGGTGGGGCCCTACTTGATACTTGTGACTGTGAAGTTAGTGGTAGAATGCTGTGCTTTGAGAGCATATCAACGAGTGCAGTAGATACAGCCTACAGCTGTCGAGTAACAGTTGGAATTGGCATATTTGATATCTGCTTTTTCTCTGTTATAATTGCTGGTGAGCTGAACTGTCTATGGTAATAATTACGTAAGTCTATAGCTATAGTACTAAAGGTTATACCCCACATCATTGAGGGCAACTATTAAGGACATAAACGTCATGTTGTGGTAATAGCAACTACCTGAGTGCATGAAAAGTACATTCCTGTGTACCACATAATTTAGTCTATCGAGCTAGACTACACATAATTATGTTCATGACAAATTTCCTGTTTACCTCATAATTTTGGTTGCCCTAAAAACCTCAACATAATGACTGTATAATTTGCCTGATGATGCTGCCTCTTGAAAATTTTGTACCAATACACAAAGGTCATGTGCATGGGGAAATTTAAGTGGTTAGAGGACTAGTGCTGTAAACATTTGCATGTATGACCATTTAAAATGTTAACTCTTTTAGGACTTCCTCCTCCTCCAACCATGTTGACTGTGACTAGTGTTACCTCTCGTAGTGTTGTAGTCTCATGGCAAATTGATACCTCTACCACCCCAATCACTGGCTACATGGTGCATGTTGTGGCTTCAATAACTGATCAAGTTGTCTTCTCCGATCAGAATCTGTCTGCTAATACTTCAACGCTAACATTGGTGGACCTTCAACCATCAACTGAATACCAGTTCTTCATCAGTTCAATTAACACAGCTGGTACTGGAGAACAAGTGTCTACTCAATTCACAACCAGCAATGATGGCTGTAAGTGCAATTGATTTTGATTGTAGTAATCATTGTACCATAATGTTATACATACTGACAGATATTCTCCTCATCTTTATAGTTCTACTATTTCAGCTACGTTTACTTTTGATTGATGATGAATATACTTGCAATGAATGGGTGGTAAGTATCATTATAATTATAATAATTATTATAGTGCCTCTAACCAAATCTCTATTATTATTATATTTAGTGACCCTAATAACTATGGATTTGTAATACGTACATGATATCATGTAGAGATTGTTAGATCAAGCAGCTGCTGAACAAGTGACTCATGAAGTAGCAAGTACAATTGTCACTAATGTTGAGAAACACTGTCAATATCGATGTGGCTTTACACAAAGTAGTATCACATCAGATGGGTTTCATTGCTTCCCTGGTTCTACTGATGCTGTGACCTATCGTGGAGAGATACACGAAACTGACACTGCAAACGTTTTTGATCTGATCCACCACATTGAGGAGTGGACCGCAAAAGGAGTTTTCATTCAAGTACAAGTGGTACCAGTTCTTTTCCTTGTAGACAGCTCTTGTAGAGTGGCCATTGATTCCTTTTCTGAAAGAGAGTGTTTACCACCAGACAATGACAGCAGTAGCATCAAACTAGCAGCTGGAATTGGTGCAAGCATTAACGGACTAATGTTAATAGTGATTGGAATTCTTGTTGTTTTCATAAAGTGGAACCAAACAAAACTAAAAGTCACCAAAAAATGGTAAGTTATAATGCCTAGCTGTGCCAGTACTAGTGTGCTCTGCATTGTGTTATATTATGCATGGATCAAAGGTAAATTGAACAACGATTCAATATGCTTGCATGCCTAAAACTTTATATTATTTATGTATACATGATTATAAAATTTATAATTATTGTAGTTTTACACATTCCATAATTGTGCATCTATATAGTGTTGAAGAAGAAACGGGATCTAATGATGCTGTATATGATGATATTGAAGTAACAAACTTACCAGCCTCAGAATCTGGTGTTGCAAATCCACACCAGGACATGACACCTAGTGTAAGTGTATCCATCAGTGAAGAAAGTATAGCACCAAATCCTGCATATGGGCACCTAGAAAGGATGAACTTACGACCAGCAGCTGCAGCTACAGATTCCAGCACAGCTGCAATGAATGAAGAGAATCAAGAGTTCGAAGTGACTCAATGTCCAGCCTATGTGACAGTTTCCAATTCTCAATTCACAACGAATCCTAGTATTGAAGAACAGTAGCTAGGCTACAGGCCTGCATAACACAGTGTCATGTATGTACTGAATTCACATTTTCAATTTGTAAAAATTATTAACTTTAATCTTAATGTTTTTACCTTAAAAATAAAACAATGTAATATGCTATAATTATACACAATGTCATACATTGAAGTACATAGTTACAATGAAAGACTGAAATGTAAACCAAAAAAGTGATACTTATCGATAGAATTATAAAAATTAATTTGAACAAGTAAGAAACATAATTATACTACATTGCAACTTTTAATAAATTACAGTCATCATCATTGTTCCTTTGGTTCATCAGGGGGTTGAGGTGGTGTTTCAGCTGTACCTCTCATGCCAGCAGTAAAGTGAGACGCCTGCTGTCTCAAGTTCTCAAAAACTCAGAGTCAGGGTTGTTTCTTTGCATTTCTTGAGCTGCCTTGGCTACGTCGGCCTAGAAAGAAGACATGTATAAGCCACAGAGGAATATTAAAAGAAAAGGTAAAATGTTATTGGTTTGTTTAGCCTCTTACATCATGCTTGCAATGTTGCTTGGATTAGGTACACCACCTCCTTGTAACATCATACAACTGGCACTGTGTGGGTTGGTTTAGAATTGATTGTTTGTGATGTGTTTGATTATTGTGTTATAGGCAATAATAGTTCCGTGGAGCTCTCATGGTCAGTGATGCTGAGGAATATTGTTTCTTTGCATTCCTTGAGCTGCTTGGGCTTTTGCAAATAAGGGAATTCACAATTAAATCATATGTTGTAATAGTGATAGTATTCATGTGTCATGCATATGTGCATGGTCTGATTGCATAAAATTCCTTTCATGCACATATATAGGCACGTAGTAGGTTCGTTCTTGTTATGACATGATCAGGGCTGTGCCTCATTACCTGATGCTTTATTATGGGCCATGACCCATGCTATGGAAATGTCACTACATCAGGCCCCCACCAACACATACAATCAGTATCTTGTACATTCTTTTGCCTTTCGTTTCACATTTCTTCCACTTGGGTGCATTTGAAGTAACACCAGTAACCGTGCAGTTAGCGCCAGAGCATGAAGTTTCTGAGCATGCGCAGATCTAGATTTTGAGCAGGCAGATCGAGAGCGCAAACTACGTGACCAAAACTTGGCAAAAGCCAAAATGCTTCTACTGCACGCACGATGTCTGTTCATTTTGATGACATATTTGCCCACGATGGTGCTAATGGACAGCCACTGTAGCTCAAGTAAGCAATGAATAAATAATTGATGTATAGGCTAGCTATGATCAGAAGCTGTATCTAGTAAGTTAACTATTGCCATGGCATTACATAAATTTTGTGACAGATTTTAACGTTACCTTTGGTAGTGAAGTGATCATTGAAGAAGGTGGCAGAGCATGTCTCTTTTGTGACTACCCCAGCTCCCGATTAACTCCTCAATGGTATCGCGGTACCTCAGTCATCACTGATGGGGAATTACCTGACCCCTGTGACTGTGAAATTGATGACATGAATGCCAGGATATTGTGTTTTGACAGTGTAACAATGGATGCAGTAGGTGATGACTACAGTTGTCAAGTACAAACTGGAATTGGACAAGTTGATGAGTGTCCATTTTCTGTCATACTTGCTAGTACGTGAGTTTATTATATTCTGCATGCATAGTAAAGTATAGCCTTGCATATGTGTACCAGACAGACCCTCATACATGCATGTACTAGATGTCATGGGGTCTCTTTTGTTAAAATCTAACAAGTAATAAATTTTTCTGTAAAGATTAAGCAGTGTAGGAATGGGCAGTGCTGTAAAAAGTGATGAAACAAGGCAAGCCTCTGAATTTTGGCACATGACTACTTCATTTTCTTAGTCTATAGATCCATATTATTCAATGCATTAGTTAGCTTATACATGACTGAGTCAATGGTTCAAGCAATCACTTGGCTAATTTAGATGAAGTAATTAAACAGGCATGCATGTATGCAATTATACATTGCATGCATGGTACCATAAAATGAAGTATTCATGTGTTGAAATCAAGCTTAGTCAGTATGGTGGTAAACCATATGAGTTTTTTAGGTGCCACTAATCAGTGACACTCTGTCAGAGACATTTGATCTGTCTCAACTATACAGTTATTAGCTATAAGTACAGTGTTGATAATTTATAATTTGGTGTGGGTGAGATCTAAACCATCAGTATTTTTACACACATAACTGTGCTCTTTGATCTCACACACTCATTCTCAAATGAATAATAGTTCAACCCAGTATAACGTCACCACCAGCAATGACTAGGTATAACCTCACAGCTGGTTTAAATCGACCTGAAACTCTCACCATTCCTCTCATCATTGAGCCCGGTCTACCACCGGCCACTGTTGAATGGACCAAGGATGGAAGGATCATTAGTCAGGAGACCACCCTCACCATGTCAAACATCGATGCTGATGATAGAGGCATTTATAGAGTGAGACTCTCAAATATTGCTGGAACTGTTATGAGAAATTTTGAGGTTTACGTTCAATGTAAGTTTTTTTGTATGGTCACACACACACACACGTTATTATATAGCTGCAGCTAATCTGTTGGAAGTTTATATTGTCACACTGTGACATTTTTTGCAGCAATTACGTGCTCTACACTACACACTAGACTAAAATAAAACAAAACACTTGAGAGTTTATATTCCCACTATATAGACTATAAGTAATACAAAACACTTTAAAAACTACTTGAACTATTACTACTGTTGCTTAGTAACTCAATTTCAACAAACAAATACACATATATACGGCACTCACACATTGTACACAATATTTTTAGTTTTAGAGGTCCAAGTGTCACCACCTGTTCTAAGCAGCAATGGTATGTACGAAGTAGTATGTGAAATGGTTGGTTATCCTCAGCTCAGCTTCATAAAGTGGACCACTGGTGATGGTCAGATGATTCAAGGATTCAGCTTGCTGACTCACAGGGTAACATTCGAGGATCGAATATCCAGCACATTGAGTGTTAGCCAAGCTGATTGTATCACCTCTGGTGGGTATACATGTTTGGCTACAATAGGAAATGGTGATATAGAGAGCTCAAGCTCCACAGAGGCCTGTTCAGGTATATAGTTAATTTAATCATGTCATTAGCACTATGTAACATAATTGTAAGTACAAGCATACTTTGAGAGTATATACATGTAATTGTCCAATTAGAATCATAGCTGTCACAGTCAACATATTTTAAAATCCCTTTTGATCTGTTTCAAAGTAAATACTTTTCTTATGTCAGTTATAATGTGCCAACATGACAGTCTTATTATTATTCAGTGCTTTTTATAGCCCTGTCTATTCCTACATTGCTCATTAATTTTTTAATGATATTTTAGTACTTCTAATAATATTATAGTAATTAAATGTACTAACATAATTGATATTGGACAAATGCATTGCCAATTGCATTATCCATGTTTATGGAAGCTTGCAGTTTATGTGTACTATATGATTCTAAAGTCAATATACACGGTAGTTTAGCTAAGCTTGTGATGGTCATTATGTTTCGTAAACAACAAGCATGCTCTTCATAACCATTTATTGCTTGTTCTCAGTTGATGGATTGTGATGTTGAAATTTTTAGGTCCTCCATCGATCTTCAGCAAGCCTGTAGACCAGACTATCATAGACAATAGCAGTGTTTCAAATGTTGTGTTTTCATGTTCTGCTGTTGCCTTCCCTCAACACTCTGTGTCTTGGATGTTCACAAATTCTGAAGGAGTTCAAATAAACATCATCTCTACCTCTGCTGCTGCCAATACATCCAAGTATCAGATTATCAGTGACCCAGAAAGTGATAGGTTTGGGGAATTGACTGTTTTGAATGTCCGCTATGAAGACATGGGAACATATGCATGCACTGTAGAGAACAGTGTTGGATTTGAAACGAGAAGAGCTTCCTTGATTATTTTAAGTAAGTCCACCTGCATAATATTATATGGAACCATACAGATGCATGCACTATAAGCTTAGGGGGAATATGCTGCCACTAAAACTGGAACAGTAGGCATACCCTAGAAGCAGGCCTAGGCATTATTTGGGAATAAATTATAGATTAATTTTCTGTACTGCTTGACCCTTGACCCTGCCAAATCACATGGTAGACAAAAAATTAATTAATTTGCTTTGGTTTCAGCAAACATTGCCTTGCAAGATTATATACCTATAGGAATTTAAACTGCCAAGTTCTAATTGTGTGCAATGAATGCTTGAACTTTGACAAAAAATTTATAAAATACAAGCATTTTTAGGTGAAATAGAAAGCATAATAGGTGATATATATGGAAGTGCAGAATAGAATGATTATAGATAAATTTAAAGGCATAATCCCTCTAAGCCTAGCATGCACTGATTGTTTGTAAGTGCATGGACATTAGTTGCAAGTGACAATAATCATCAACTATTTCAGGACCTCCTCCCACTCCAACCATGTTGACTGTGACCAGTGTTACCTCTCGTAGTGTTTTAGTCTCATGGCAAATTGATATCTCTACCATCCCAATCACTGGCTACATGGTACGTGTTGTGACTAATTCAACAACTGTGGGTCAAGTTGTCTTCTCTGATAAGAATTTGTCTTCTAATTCAAAAAATCTAACTCTGAGGGACCTTGAACCATCAACTGACTACCAGTTCTTCATCAATTCTGTGAACACTGCTGGTACTGGAGAACAAGTGTCTACTCAATTCACAACCAACAATGATGGCTGTATGTGCAATGTAATTTTGGTTGTATATCATTATACATTATTAAACGATAATTGTTATTCTCATTATCTTGATACAGTTCTTCTGTTTCAGCTACGTTTACTTTTGACTGGTGACAACTATACTTGCAATGAATGGGTGGTAAGTATTATTGGTAATTATTGCCTTGAACCACTTGGTTTCCTCTTTTTACAATGTCCTAACATCTTGCATTTATAGGGATTAGCTGCTGATGAACAAGCCACAGATGAAGTAGCCAACTCCATTGTCACAAATGTCGAGGAGCGTTGTCGATGTGGCTTTATGCAAAGTAGTATCACATCAGATGGGTTTC
Source organism: Tethya wilhelma (assembly GCA_964030475.1). Classification (NCBI taxonomy): domain Eukaryota; kingdom Metazoa; phylum Porifera; class Demospongiae; order Tethyida; family Tethyidae; genus Tethya; species Tethya wilhelma. Next base: position 20,057,135 of record CAXIPT010000001.1, on the reverse strand, counting down.
ACTGCTTCCCTGGTTCCACTGATGCTGTTACCTATCGTGGAGAGATACATGAAACTGAGACTGTAAATGTGTTTGATTTAATCAGCCACATTGAGGAGTGGACCGCAAGAGGAGTTTTCATTCAAATACAAGTGGTACCAGTTCTTTTCCTAGTAGACAGCTCTTGTAGAGTGACCATTGATTCCTTTTCTGAAAGAGAGTGTTTACCACCAGACAATGACAGCAGTAGCATCAAACTAGCAGCTGGAATTGGTGTAAGCATTAACGGACTAATGTTAATAGTGATTGGAATTCTTGTCGTTGCCATAAAATGGAACCAGATGAAACTAAAAGTCACCAAGGAATGGTATGTTAATGTCTGTATATCAGTGTGCTCTGCATTGTGATGCATATACTTGGATTAAACTAATTTTATTATGTTGAATCATGTATAATCAATATGAAGTTTTGAGCATGCAAGCTGTAAGCATTGAATTGTTGTTCAAATAGTTATTTTCCTTTACACATGCCACATGTATTATCTAGTGTTGAAAAAGTAATGAGACCTAATGATCCTGTATATGAGGATGTTGTAGTAACAAACCTACCAGCCTCGGAATCTAATGTTGCAAATCCACACCAGAACAAGACACCTAGTGTAAGTGTAGCCATCGATGAAGAATGTATAGCACCAAATCCTGCATATGGGCACCTAGAAAGGATGAACTTACCACCAGCAGCTGCAGCTACAGATTCCAGTACAGCTGTGATGAATGAAGAGAATCAAGAGTTTGAAGTGACTCAATGTCCAGCCTATGTGACAGTCTCCAATTCTCAATTCACAACGAATCCTACTATTGAAGAACAGTAGCTAGGCTACAGGCCTGCGTAACACAATGTCATGTACTGAATTTACATATTTTGATTTGTAAAAATAATAATTATATTTTTTGTTTAACATTTTGTTTTTGTTTTACCTTAAAAACAAAACAATGTAATATTATAATCATACCAATGTCATACATTGAAGTACACAGTTACAATGAAAGACTGAAATGTAAACCAAAAAAGTGATATACTTATCAATAGAATTATAAAATTAAGAAGCATTATTACATATACTACATTGCAACTTCTAATAAATTACAGTCATCATCATTGTTCCTTTGGTTCATCAGGGGGTTGGGGTGGTGTTCCAGCTGCACCTCTCATGCCAGCAGTAAAGTGAGACGCCTGCTGTCTCAAGTTCTCAAAAACTTCAGGGTTGTTTCTTTGCATTTCTTGAGCTGCCTCGGCTACACCGGGCCTAGAAAGAAGACATGTACGCCACAGAGGAATAAAAGAAAAAAGTAAAAATTTATTGGTTTTTTTTAGCCTCTTACATCATGCTTGCAATGTTGCTTGGATTAGGTACACCACCTCCTTGTGACATCATACGACTGGCACNTTTTGATTTGTAAAAATAATAATTATATTTTTTGTTTAACATTTTGTTTTTGTTTTACCTTAAAAACAAAACAATGTAATATTATAATCATACCAATGTCATACATTGAAGTACACAGTTACAATGAAAGACTGAAATGTAAACCAAAAAAGTGATATACTTATCAATAGAATTATAAAATTAAGAAGCATTATTACATATACTACATTGCAACTTCTAATAAATTACAGTCATCATCATTGTTCCTTTGGTTCATCAGGGGGTTGGGGTGGTGTTCCAGCTGCACCTCTCATGCCAGCAGTAAAGTGAGACGCCTGCTGTCTCAAGTTCTCAAAAACTTCAGGGTTGTTTCTTTGCATTTCTTGAGCTGCCTCGGCTACACCGGGCCTAGAAAGAAGACATGTACGCCACAGAGGAATAAAAGAAAAAAGTAAAAATTTATTGGTTTTTTTTAGCCTCTTACATCATGCTTGCAATGTTGCTTGGATTAGGTACACCACCTCCTTGTGACATCATACGACTGGCACTGTGTGTGTGTGTGTGTGTGTGTGTGTGTGTGTGTGTGTGTGTGTGCGTGTGTGTGTGTGAGTAAATGTGTATGAAATACATACATAAGTATAATTATAAAACTTGTTAACTCACAAATCTTGAAAACCAGGATTTGACATCAATGTAGTGGCCTATAACATACAATCAAACACATCACAAACAATCAATTCTAAACCAAATCACTATGACAATGATTCTCTTACCATATTCATGAAGGCTGGATTCTGCATCATACCAGCAAGGCCACCAAAACCTGCACAGGCAAGCACAAACAAGCAATAACTTGGGACCATAACATTAATGGTTAAAGTTAGTCCAAAATTATTATACCTGGGAACCCCCCTGGGGGGAACTGTGGTTGTGGCCCCCCTGATGCCCCCTGGGATGAACCACTATCCTCTGTAGTGGGAGGTTTGTCCGATTTTAGTTGCTCTTCGACCATTCTCAGATTTGACTTGTAGTTTTCATTGTCAGGATCAAGCTCTATAGCCTGGAGTGGCAGTGAGAATGGGTAAAATCACAATTATGGACTAGAATTAATCACCACACCTTTCTAAAGCAGTTTTGGGCATCCTCTGGCTTTTCAAGCAAACTATACACATACCTGAAGTGTACAAATACCACAGTTGATGTCACTAGGACTGACATTGTATATTGACGACCTCTGCCCATCAATGTGCTCAAAAGGTAATAGGTCGTCATAAAAAAGTAACCTACCCAATGGCTACTGAATAGCAACTTACCCCATTCTACCATAAGCTCTAGCATATGATGGATCAAGTGACACAGCCTTCTTGCAGTCCTCTAAAGCTTTCTGGTTTTCTGATATCTTAATGTAAGCTGCTGCTCTGTAGCAAAGAAGAAAACAGTGTCATGTAATTGGTCGAGAACAAAAAAGTCTCTCCCTTCAGCTTGCCAACCTGTTACAAAAGTAAGCTGCATTTGTTGAGTCCAGTTCAATAGCTTTTCCATAACACTCCACTGCTTCAACAAAGTTGTTTAACTTCAGCTGATTATTACCTGACAACAATCAGTGCAATACATAGGTCAAGACTCTCACAATCAGCTTTTAGTCTAACAGATGGTTGCTACAGATGTTGAATTTGAAACTTTTTAAACAATGAAAAACACATCTCCAGTGACAGCTGCTAAGGTACGCCATAGATAATAATATTATACGTACGGAATATAATTATTATCTATGGGTACATACAAAAGTAGATGATGAAGGGTGCCCCCACCAACATACACGTACTATGGTCAGTACTAGCCTCGTACCAGGCCACACCCTCTTTTAGTGTTACACACTAACTTGAAGAGCTGGGAGGAGCCTGGGAACAAGGCTAGGTCAGTACTACCTTGTTGTTTATATTCTTCTGCCTTTCGTTTCAGATCTTCTTTACTTGGTGTATCATTTGAAGCAGCTTGTGGTGGTGGTGCTGATGATGATGATGATGATGGAGGAGGAGCATTGCTAATGGTAGCCATACTATCAAACAGCTCCTACAGGTCAAATTAAGATAGGGGAGTCTCTTTATTAACAGTACGGGTGCTAATAAATGTACCTCCAGTGTTCGTTCAACTTCATACTTCTGTCTATCCTCTGGAGCATTCAGATCAATCTCGTAAGCAGCACACAGACACTGCTGAGCAACTAAAGAGACATGAGACCATACTCATTAAATTGTACGGATCTCTGGATGTAAGTTCTGTGACTCAGATTATGTATGATCATGAATATTCATATAGCTTATGATCCCTATGGTATGGTCAATATCACAGCAGTGCAATTATTTCTCTAGCTAACAATAGCATCCATCTCACCCATAATGCCTTCACTGGCATCGTCTGGTAGGTCCCCCCTCTCCACCTGGTCTTGGAGGTGCCTCACTATGGCGTAGGCTATCCGACGATCCTTATCGGTCACTGACATGATGGAGCGATAGAGTTCCAGTAGGGCACGATATATATCTATAGAGCAAATCAATGATACGCCAGATGAGCTCTTCAACTCTGCTTATCGTCTGTTAGCTTTGTCTCTGTCAGTGTACGTGTCACGCCAGCACATAGTTCAAAATTTCTTTATTTTTCGCCTAATTAGACAACCTAGGATCTGGACTCTAGACCGTAAATTCAAATTAAGTGAAAAGCTGTGAAAGAGAAAAATGGCTGCTCACAAAGGCGATAAACAAGAGCCACCATCTCAAGAAGAAGACAGTGGCAACAAATTTATCAACGATGGAAGTTTTATGGAGCTATTCAGAAAGAGAATGGAGGAAGAAAAGAAGAAAAAAGAGAAAGAAGAAGCCGATAAGACGAGAACTAGTAGTTCAGGAAGTTCAACAGCAACTGGCAAAACTTTGAGCAATAACTCTCAAACAGCACCGTCTAGTGTGCCACCTGCCAAACCATACCAGGTCACTGCATTAAGCAAAATCATATTTGGGAGGGTTAGATTCACAGCTCCCCCTAATTTGTGTTGAAAATTGATCTTGACAGTACATAGTGTACTATATTAAAAGTGCTGGTTGGCATGTAGGCAGATCATTGCTTATAAATCACCCCCTTTTTCCGTAACAGTGCTTAATTCAAAACAGATGTGGGTTTATTTGTGCCTGGCGAGGGAGTCAGGGTGGGGTGTGATACGATTAATTGCCCTACCAATCATTTTTTTGACAAAAAATTCACCCCCTTTCCCCTCCCCTCCTTGATCTCCTAGCAACAGAGGTGTACAGTTGGTGTGGTGGGTAATGGGGTGACAACTGTTTGAATTTGTCGAGTATCTGTTACTTGTAGGGAATAATTGGCAAAAGAAAAGCACTCATGAAATCCATCGAGCTGAGAGAGAAGAGAAAAAAGCGCCGAGAGGAATTGGAGGTTGTCTTTCTTTAAAGTTAATGTTTATGATTATTTCTTTGTTCAGTTTGACCACACTCCTGATAGATTTGCTGTAGTTTAGTGTTGTAGTAGCTGGGCTTGAAATGGCTTAAGTTTCGAATTCATGTCTATTAGCAGGTGTCCATTTNGCATTCGTCGAGTCCAGTTCAATAGCTTTTCCATAACACTCCACTGCTTCGACAAAGTTGTTTAACTTCAGCTGATTATTACCTGAGAACAATCAGTGCAATACATAGGTCAAGACTCTCACAATCAGCTTTTAGTTAACATTAGTCTAACAGATGGTTGCTACACAGATGTCGAATTTGAAACTTTTTAAACAATGAAAAACACACATATCTCCAGTGACAGCTGCTAAGGTACGCCATAGATAACAATATTATATGTACAGAATATATTATCTATGGGTACATACAAAAGTGGATGATGAAGGGTGCCCCCACCAACATACATGTACTATGGTCAGTACTAGCCGCGTACCAGGCCACACCCTCTTTTAGTGTTACACACTAACTTGAAGAGCTGGGAGGAGCCTGGGAACGAGGCTAGGTCAGTACTACCTTGTTGTTTATATTCTTCTGCCTTTCGTTTCAGATCTTCTTTACTCGGTGTCTCATTTGAAGCAGCTTGTGGTGGTGGTGCTGATAATGATGGAGGAGGAGCATTGCTAATGGTAGCCATACTATCAAACAGTTCCTACAGATCAAATTAAGACAGGGGAGTCTCTTCATTAAAGTATGGACTGCTAATAAATGTACCTCCAGTGTTCGTTCAACTTCATACTTCTGTCTATCTTCTGGCGCATTCAGATCAATCTCGTAAGCAGCACACAGACACTGCTGCGCAACTAAAGAGACATGAGACCATACTCATTAAATTATACAGATCTCTGGATGTAAGTTCAGTGACTCAGATTATGTATGATCATGAATATTCATATCGCTTATGATCCCTATGGTATGATCAATATCACAGCAGCACAATTATTTCTCTAGCTAAAAATAGCATCCATCTCACCCATAATGCCTTCACTGGTATCGTCTGGTAGGTCCCCTCTCTCCACCTGGTCTTGGAGGTGCCTCACTATGGCGTAGGTTATCCGACGATCCTTATCCGTCACTGACATGATGGAGCAATAGAGTTCCAGTAGAGCACGATATATATCTATAGAACAAGTCAATGATACGCCAGATGAGCTCTTCAACTCTGTCTATCGTCTGTTAGCTTTGTCTCAGTCAGTGTCACGTCAGCCAGGTATTATATGATACGAAATCGAGGTAAGGACCTACTCAAGAAGACCCAAAAATGTAATCAAGAAAAAAATTAACCCCTCCGCTACTGAATAAGAGTCACTGGTGCCCACTGACCGTTGCTGGGTGCTGCTGAGCTGGAAGCTGAGCGGTGGGAGCTGGAGACCGCAGGGGGAGCAGACTGCCAGTGTAGCCTCTTCCCAAGTAAACAGCCTACGCTGACTAAAGATGGAAGACTCCAGGAAAGGAGAGTAAAAGGAGAAGAACAAAGCAGAATCCACTGTAGGTCAACTGTAATAATTAATAATTATTCCTCTAACTATATAGTTGTATTATTAAACAAGGGATGTTCAATTAAACAAACTGTTTTTCATTTCAGTTTACAGATATTCAAACACAGCTGATGTTAATGGTATCTCTTAGGACCCCTTCAAAGGCGGATTGGTACGACCAGTTCAATACTGAGTTATTGGTTCTCATTGTCTAAGTAAGAGTGATGTAAGCAATGTTATAGTGTATTTTTATCTTCTGTTTCAGTATATATTCTTGTTCCTTTATAGCAATGAACGAGCGGAGCATCAGTGATACTGGAAATTGCTGTGTTGGCCGTCCCTAAGGACTCGCGGGTCTCCTTCGAAAACCAGTTAACTCTTAAAACGAGCAACTTTACACCCAAACTTAGAGGTTAGTAACCAATAACATTATACCATTTCATTTTTAATATCACATCTCTATTGTTTACAGAGGCAGCCAATGTTAATGTCGTCTCTTAGGACCCGCACAACAGTGATAGGCAGAATGTCCCTAAGGACTCGCAGATCTCTTTTGAAATCTTTTCACTGTTAAGATGAGCAACTTTGTAGCCAAACTTAGAGGTTAGTAACCAACAACATTATACCATTTTATTTTCAATATCACCCCTCTACTGTTTACAGAGGCAGCCAATTTTAATGTCGTCTCTTAGGACCCGCACATCAGTAATGGGCAGAATGTCCCTAAGGACTCGCAGATCTCTTTTGAAACCTTTTTACTGTTAAGATGAGCAACTTTTTAGCCAAACTTAGAGGTTAGTAACCAACAACATTATACCATTTGATTTTCAATATCACTCCTCTATGGTTTATGAAAGCATCTAATGTTAGTGTCGTCTCTTAGGACCCGTACAGTAATTATTGGTTTTCATTGCCTAAGTAAGAATAATATAAGCAATTTTTGTACTGTGTTTAAAACTCCTTTTTCAGTATTTGTGTTGTTTTATAGTATTGATCGAGTGGAGCATG
>CAXIPT010000001.1:19992134-20049654 GCA_964030475.1 Tethya wilhelma | reverse complement strand
ACAGTAGAGGAGTGATATTGAAAATAAAATGGTATAATGTTGTTGGTTACTAACCTCTAAGTTTGGCTACAAAGTTGCTCATCTTAACAGTGAAAAGATTTCAAAAGAGATCTGCGAGTCCTTAGGGACATTCTGCCCATCACTGTTGTGCGGGTCCTAAGAGACGACATTAACATTGGCTGCCTCTGTAAACAATAGAGATGTGATATTAAAAATGAAATGGTATAATGTTATTGGTTACTAACCTCTAAGTTTGGGTGTAAAGTTGCTCGTTTTAAGAGTTAACTGGTTTTCGAAGGAGACCCGCGAGTCCTTAGGGACGGCCAACACAGCAATTTCCAGTATCACTGATGCTCCGCTCGTTCATTGCTATAAAGGAACAAGAATATATACTGAAACAGAAGATAAAAATACACTATAACATTGCTTACATCACTCTTACTTAGACAATGAGAACCAATAACTCAGTATTGAACTGGTCGTACCAATCCGCCTTTGAAGGGGTCCTAAGAGATACCATTAACATCAGCTGTGTTTGAATATCTGTAAACTGAAATGAAAAACAGTTTGTTTAATTGAACATCCCTTGTTTAATAATACAACTATATAGTTAGAGGAATAATTATTAATTATTACAGTTGACCTACAGTGGATTCTGCTTTGTTCTTCTCCTTTTACTCTCCTTTCCTGGAGTCTTCCATCTTTAGTCAGCGTAGGCTGTTTACTTGGGAAGAGGCTACACTGGCAGTCTGCTCCCCCTGCGGTCTCCAGCTCCCACCGCTCAGCTTCCAGCTCAGCAGCACCCAGCAACGGTCAGTGGGCACCAGTGACTCTTATTCAGTAGCGGAGGGGTTAATTTTTTTCTTGATTACATTTTTGGGTCTTCTTGAGTAGGTCCTTACCTCGTTTTCGCATCATATAATACCTGCGTCAGCATGCAATGCACATAGTTCAAAATTTCTTTATTTTCCGCCTAATTAGACAACCTAGGATCTAGAGTCTAGACCGTAAATTCAAATTAAGTGAAAAGCTGTGAAAGAGAAACATGGCTGCTCACAAAGGCGATAAACAAGAGCCGCCATCTCAAGAAGAAGACAGTGGCAACAAATTTATCAACGATGGAAGTTTTATGGAGCTATTCAGAAAGAGAATGGAGGAAGAAAAGAAGAAAAAAGAGAAAGAAGAAGCCGATAAAAAGACGAGAACTAGTAGTTCAGGAAGTTCAACAGCAACTGGCAAAACTTTGAGCAGTAATTCTCAGACAGCACCGTCTAGTGTGCCACCTGCCAAACCATATCAGGTCACTGCACTAAGCAAAATCATATTTGGGAGGGTTAGATTCACAGCTCCCCCTAATTTGTGTTGAAAATTGATCTTGACCGTACATAGTGTACTATAAAGTGCTGGCTGGCATGTAGGCAGATCATTGCTTATAAATCACCCCCTTTTTCCGTAACAGTGCTTAATTCAAAACAGATGTGGGTTTATTTGTGCCTGGCGAGGGAGTCAGGGTGGGGTGTGATACGATTAATTGCCCTACCAATCATTTTTTGACAAAAATTTCACCCCCTTTCCCCTCCCCTCCTTGATCTCCTAGCAACAGAGGTGTACAGTTGGTGTGGTGGGTAATGGGGTGACAACTGTTTGAATTTGTCGAGTATCTGTTACTTGTAGGGAATAATTGGCAAAAGAAAAGCACTCATGAAATCTATCGAGCTGAGAGAGAAGAGAAAAAAGCGGCGAGAGGAATTGGAGGTTGTCTTTCTTTAAAGTTAATGTTTATGATTATTTCGTTGTTCAGTTTGACCACACTCCTGATAGATTTGCTGTAGTTCAGTGTTATAGTAGCTGGGCTTGAAATGGCTTAAGTTTCGAATTCATGTCTATTAGCAGGTGTCCATTTTGTGTGTGTGTGTGTGTGTGTGTGTGTGTGTGTGTGTACATGATCTGTATGTGTTTGCAATAGTACTGTACATCTAGCTTCAAAGCTTACCACTATGCACTAAGTCTACCTTTCACAAAGCACCTGCTTGATTGTGCCTTCTACATGTGTGCTCTGATATTTGCAATTTCAGACTTTACCTACATACAAACGTATGTTATTTTGTTTGCTACTTTGTGTGCAGTATAACTGTCCTTTTTCCACAGCGATTCCAAGTTAATTTTTGTGCTTCAGTAGTTCTATTAGTTTGCTTGTATGAACTGATATAAGTAACCAAATACGTAACTGCCCAGTTTTTTTTCCCCCTCTCCCTTTCCACCTTTCCTGATTAAATAATTAAACAGGAGCAGCAGAATGAGGAGGACAAAGAAGCTAGGAGTTCAGCCTGGAAAGCTTACATGGCTGAAGTGAAAGAGTATGAAGCCAAGAATTGCACAGATGGGGATAGATTCAAGCGGCCCCTGGTTAAGTAGTAGGTACTAGAGACACCAGATATCATTAAGAATATTATACATGATATACAATAGATATTATCATTGCGTATATAAAATTATCATTCTTGGTTATTTGTCTAATCATTGTTGCATAATTTTTATGATAAATTTGTTTTGTTTGTGGTTTTATGTATGTGTGTGTGTGTTATATGTTGTAATTGTTATTGCATTAAGATGCATCATCATAATGTGCCACAGCATCTGTTTTTGAGTGTGTATATGTATGTATGTATATGTATTTCAACATTTGTCTATAATGAAAGAATTTTAATAATGGGTAATGGTCAGCGTGTGGTTGCACACGGACTAATTGCAAATTTACTTCCGGTAAGGCGTGGCTTCCTGGGTAAATTGCCAAGTAAACACGTTTACTAAAAAAGCGGGTTGAGCACCAAAGGCAAAAAGAAAGAAAGAAAACACAATGTTGTGTAGCTGGAGCAGATAGTATTAGAGCTAGTCAAGAAGTGCACTTACTCCTTACCTTCAAAACGCTTCCAAGAAGAGAGGACACAATTCGTAACGTCATGGATGCCCAAGATTCGGCTTCTGATGTCCATGTACAACTTCGAAACCACCGCATGAGTGTGGAGTCGTATGAGCGCTCAAACGGCACAGACAGACCTCGAATAAGACCCAGGAGCGCCTCCTACATCGCTCTACGGTCGGCTGTCTACCAAATAACGTGTCTAAACGACTTCAATAGGGAGAAGATAGGCTCTGGGTTCTTTGCAGATGTTTATAAGGTAAAATTCCTTTTCATGTTTCCATGTTCAATAGGAACTTTTGGGCTGTGTTGGGTACTATGTTAGAAACTGAAAAGTTATTGTTTGGAGCAGAAGAGGAATGTTGTAATTTTCAGCATGCAATGGCCTCTGTAAAGACTCTAAAGAGGATTGTTTTTAGCTGATAATCTCTTAACGAGCCATTGACAGTCACAATATCATCCCCTAACTCACACCATCTGGATATGTGTGTGCATAGATAATATACTCTGTTCAGAGTTAGATAATATACTCCAATCTATGGTGTGTGTGTGTGTGTGTGTGTGTGTGTATGGTCTACAAGAGAGTATCAGAAATACGTGCTACATAGTAGCTCTATAGGCCATAGGAGTAGCCGACTAAAAATGAATTTCCCTTATAGATTTTTATCAGTACGGTTTACCATTACCGCACTTTTGAATACAATTAAAAAGTATCCTGTGTACCAGTATAGTGCATGGTTAGTGTTATCTATAAGTTCATGGTGATTCTGTATCAAGCGTTTGAATCCACCGACCTCAAATCGATGTCTGTCCTTTCTTTCAGGTGCAGCACAAGTCGACAGGTGAGGTCATGGTGCTCAAGATGAACAAGAAGAGACAGAACAGCAAGAAGATGCTCAGCGAGATCCAGCTCATGAACCGCCTCTCTCATCCCAACGTCTTGAAGTGAGTTTGAGCATAGATTATCTATGGTTTGAGCCAACACTTAGAAATTTTTACTGCCCTATTTTAGGTACATGCACACGTACATACTCGCATACTCGACTCAGTTTTGGGTAAATGTGCACGTGTAGCTTTATATTGTGTTTGTCTTGGGCTCTTTGAGTTTTTGTGTTTTCTTTTTGATTTTGCAAACTGTGTTTGGCCGAAGGGTATTTGTTAGTGTGTGTGTGTGTGTGTGTGTGTGTGTGTGTGTGTGTTCTTCTCGTTCCTGTCCACCCATTAGTGACACTCACTGCACACACAATGTTGTGGTATTTCTCTCAATGAGGTTCCTTTGTGCGTACATGAAACCTTCAATGCATCGATAAAAAAAGGATGTCACTTTACATCTGATTGTACTCAATGTCCAAAACAGATCAACAGTGTGTGTGTGTGTTTTGTGAACACTTGCTGTTCTCTCACTCATCCATTCAATGGTGTTTGTAGACAGAGATAGAGAGAGGTAGAAGGGGGAAGATCGAATGAATATGAACACTGTTTCTCACTTCCTTTTGCGGGGTCTGCTACACAGACACAGTTCTATGTGTTGTACTGCACTCACAGCATTTAATGCACACTGTAGCACATGTACTTTGGCATCACTCTTTGTGGATTGATCCAGCTCGCTTGATAAAAACAGTGCAATACTTTCCTGCGCCAATCTGCACTTCAAGCACACACATACATACACACACACAAGCTCCATTTCTAGTTATCTCAAACCAAAAGTCTGGCTATAATATCAAGTATATTGCAATCGTAATTGTGTTGTCATCAGTAGATGATAGATAGAGGGGAGTTTCTGTTTCATTCTGTTACTCACGCAAACTTTCAACCCTGCTGCTGCTGTTTTCGTTTGATCCACCTTGTAATGGAGTGGGTGTGTGGGTTGTAGCTGAACATGCCGGGTTGTTCGTTTGTGGGTTGGCGGCTGATATCAGACTCTTTGTCTGGCCATTAGGAGAGGGAAAGAGAGAGAGAGAAGGTAAGTAGATGTTGGGTAGATTTTATGAATGATGTTTGTTTAATGGAACATTCTTGGGATCTTTCGAGAGATTTTGTCATTAGGATAATGAATGATTAATTATTGTGTAGTATCATATTTGAGGAGGTGTGTGTGTGTGTGCGTGCGTGTGTGCATGTGTGTTTGTGTGTGTGTGTGTGTGTGTGTGCGTGTGTGGTGTAGTGAGTGTCGATCATCTCTCTCTCTCTCTCTCTCTCTCTCTCTCTCTCTCTCTCTCTCTCTCTCTCTCACTTCCTTTTGCCAAGCTCACCTATTCATAACCATTCAAGTCCCTATTTGAAAATTTGCCTATTGATTTTCACTATAGCCATCCCATTACTGTATCCCAGACAACCACACACTACAGTACAACTCTAACATGGTTTACCCTAAAACACCAAACCGCCATACCTTGGCTAGACAAGAGCGTCTTAATAATGCTTATAATTTAATGCCAAACCACATATTGTGTGCTACTTAATATTTGACAATGGCACTGAAATTTGATTTTTTACTTTGTTTGGCTTGACCTGGTATGTTATCTTGCAATCTCTTCAGGTTCAAAGGATCATGTGTACATGAGGGTCATCTTCATGCACTGACAGAGGTGAGTCTCTCTCTCTCTCTCTCTCTCTCTCTCTCTCTCTCTCTCTCTCTCTCTCTCTCTCTGGTAGTGAGGGTCTCCTTGGTGGGTTGCTGTCTCTGATCGCCTTCTTCTTCAACCACGGGGAGGCTACACGTGTCATGTGGACTCCTCCCCTCAGGGAGAGCTTTGCGATGCCGTTCTTTCTATTGCAACTCTTGGTACTCACTCACATTTTTAGGTAAGAATATTACAGCTGGTTCTTATAGGAAATGATCATATCTCAGCCTAGGAAGGTCGTATGAAGCTGGGATTGGTACCANCTCTCTCTCTCTCTCTCTCTCTCTCTCTCTCTCTCTCTCTCTCTCTCTCTCTCTCTCTCTCTCTTTCTCTCTCTCTCTCTCTCTCTGTATGTGTGTGTGTGTGTGTGTGCAACTTTTTCAAGTTGTGAAATTTCATGTGTGTACTCATGCACGACTTTTTACGCATGACTTCAAAAGTGGATCTTTCAACAAAAGACAAAAATAGTCAAAATAAAATTGTAGTTTCTAAACACCATGGCAACAATTATGTCGTATCCAGGAGTGTGCCCCCTGGCAATGAAGTGATTATTATTTCGACACCTCCAACACAAACGGCAATTATCCCCTTATGAAAACAGGGGCTTACTTGTTAACATCTGTTGCCGTGACTCTCGCCCTACATAAACAATGGACTCTATTTGGTTGACAGTTGTATAAACACACATCAAACAATTTGACAACCAAAAGAATCACTCGCACACACACACACACACACACCACACATTATTCTACAGTCCATGTTTCTAACCAAGAGTTGTACTAGGTTAAACCTTTTCAATCATGGCTATCAAGCCTTGTCAATTATTCTCTATTTTCCTACAAAGTAGAACTCAATGGTAGTTTAAATTAGTCAGAAACATTGTATGTTTTTGTATACATATCGATCTTCAAAGACTTGAGTATGTTTTCTCTGTGTGATTAACAGCTTAATCGGAACTAGACAGCTTTTCGTTTAGCCTCCTGGCAACATTTATGCAAAAATTTATTTTATAAAGACCCCTCAATTGTGTATGCCCATTGTAGGATAATTCAGATTAATAATTTTAATAGTCCATTCGTGTTTACCGTTGGCACCTTCTCTCACTCTCTCTGCCAAGAGTGAGATAAACAATAGGAGAAGGTTAGTTTCGGTAATTTGTTAAACTGGTCATATATATCGTGATTTTTGTAACATCTCTTAAAAGATTTAATCAATTTAGCGACCGGTGCGTAGCGTGTCTTTGGTTGTTGTTGTTGTTGTGTGAGTTGTTGACTGTAGAACACTTCAACACTCCCTCTTCCTTTCCTTCCTCTTGTGTGAGTGTTTGTGCAGGAAGCTTTAGTTTTGCCGTAGGGTGTGCTTGTGATAAGTGTGTAGCAATTGTGTGTGTGTGTGTGTGTGTGTGTGTGTGTGTGTGTGCGTGGGTACATGCGTGTCTGTTTCTGTGTGTATGTGTGTCTTAAAACACAACACTGTTTATTCATACCATTTTTTGCAATTCAACAAGTCACAAAAGAATTTTCATTTTTGAGTTCTAAAACACTCACAGATGTTGCCCTACCTCTCGACTAATATCCTCATCATCTGCCAACGTTTTCACTGCCACTTTGTCCAGTTCCCAGTGTAAACTGCTAACGACCATTCCTTCAATGTTTCAAACAGTGCGTCACCTTGTGGTGTGGATTTGTCTAAACACTTTCATGCTCTTCTCAAATCTCTCTTAGCACCAATCTAAACTGTTTACGCTAAAGTAATAGCTGTTAGCACTGTGCTTTGGTGTAATTGACAGAGAAACAGGCCTTTTGTAAAGCTGTGGACATTTGTAGGTTTGTGTAAACTTTGGCTTCGAGGTGTTTGTTCCTGAGGTTTTTGAATCTTGTATCATGCATGCTGTGCTGTGTTTTGTGTGTGTACTGTATACATGTATGGTTTGCAGCAAAATTAAAACCTACAGTCAAACTAGTGTAAGAGAGAGAGCTATATTTTCCTTTTAGATTGCTTCAATTTAGGGGGGGTAACCTTAAACTTTACCTAGTCATTATGTTAGTTGTTTTTGCTTCTCTTATTAATGGAAAAACCATTCCAAAATATTAAAAAAATTCCCCTCCAAATAGAATTCCCACCAGCTGGTCTCTAACTGGTACCCTCCTCCACACCGAGTTAGCTGTTGACAACACATCACTAATGCCTACATGGATTTGGTACAGAGTCTGATCTTCTACTCCATAGCAATGCCTCAAATTGAGTGTCAGCTACAACATTCACCAGCCTTATTGGATCGCCAGTTGTAAACATTGTGTCCTAAACTTGGCAGCTGCCATTGTCTCCAGACAGACTGGTTTTGATAGAAAGTCAAGCTGGTCTCTCGTTCTAGAAAGACCTAGAAATTAGCGCTATAATTATAGAGCACTGGCAGTTGTGTCAAATTAAATAACTTTCGTATGGTAAAAATGTACAGAGCAATACGGAGAAACAGGCAGCTGTCATTTACTTCAGTATGGCAGAAATTACTAATTCTAGACTCACTTCCTAATACTTCTTGTTTTGATGACGTCAACTGCAAGGGCTCCATAGTGTAGTCTGGATCTCTTTCAAGCCAATACAAATCTGTGCATAGCAGTCAAATATACAGCACAGTAGTTTGCACAATTTACGACCATTAAGTTCTTGCTTACACCACATCAACCAAGTCATTCCTTAGCTGCAATCAGGTGCATAGAATGCTTTTTCTTTGGTTCGCTTGCATGCCTAGTTGCCTGTCACTCAAATCATATCATCTGTAGCTGAAGGCCATGACTGCTCTTGCCATAAATTTAATTTGTGTACGTAAAAATGTCATAAAAATCTTTGACTTTCCTTTCGCACTATCCCTATTGCATGCACCATTGAGCCTGAGGTATGTCACTAGCCCAACTAATGAGTGGCAGCTGTGTCTTCCGTCTGTGGTTGGGGGTCAACTAGGGGTGTCTGATTCTGGGAATAGTTTTCGGTTGAGAGTGTGTGCGAGAGTATTTCTGTTTTTACCTCCTTAGTTTCGTTTTAGAAGTTCAAATAGTGTGTGTGCGTGTGTGTGTGTGTGTGTGTGTGTGAGTAAGTGAGTGAGTGAACATGTGGCATGCATGTTGAGCATGTACGCTTGTGCATGCATGTCTCTGCATGCTTACACTTGTATGTGTGTGTGTGCATGCACAAACTCTGAACTCCTCAAACTACTTGTTTATTCTTTTTTTTGTAACTAAAGTATCATATTTTGTTACAAATTTTTCCGTAAAATACCTTTGAGAGAAACCATAGGGCTGGGCTGGAAAATTAGCCTACTGCAATTTCTTTGAAGGCTTTGTCTCCCAAGATTTAGAAAAATATAAACAGATATTGCATTATTGCTTTGTGGTGAATTGATGAAGAAATTGATGCCTTGTTCTTGAACACGAACTAATGCTCTTAGCTACAAGCGTACATCAATTTATCCAGTGGTATACCCATGAATGCCCTCTATGCAGTGTACCTGTTTAAGTGTGCATTGTGTATTCAAGTGTTTCGTACAATGGGCCATATGGTAGCCTCATTCCCAGACGCTCTCTCCCTTCGAACAGTAACAAAAGAAGATTCAAAAAAAGGGAGAGAGAGCCTGGTATGCGTAATCACGTTATGTGAATTATCTTCAATTCATGAGTCTTTTTTGTTTCATCTTCAAGTCTTTTACCCTGTGTATGTGGAAGCCATCACTGCCCCTTGTTATAAGTGCTCTTAGTAAACTGAAGCTCTATGTGGCGCACTGTGTACATAAATAGAGTTCATACATGCTATTCACCCCTAGTTTGGCTAATTCAATCAACTGTCACCTGTAGTAGTGTTGGGTTTTCTGGCAACTGCTTTATGTGGTTGGTAGTAAACCAATCATATCAGCTATATTAAGGATAAAGGATATTGTAATTGTTTTACCAATGTATGTGTGTAGATGTACCTTTTGAAATGTTTTGTGGTCAAAACCATCATCAAATTGATCTCTCTCTCTCTCTCTCTCTCTCTCTCTCTCTCTCTCTCTCTCTCTCTCTCCACACACACAGTACATCAATGGTGGATCGTTAGGTGAGCTACTCCACTCCAGTTCCGTGGAGCTCTCATGGTCAGTGAGGTTAAAGATTGCCAGAGACATAGCAAGAGGGATGGCCTACCTCCACTCCAAGGGAGTCTTTCACAGAGACCTCAATTCATCTGTGAGTTTAGTTATTAAATTTTAACTCTACAATTACTTTTTTTATTTATTAAGTAAAAAAGAGTTTTAAGCCAAGAGTTGTGTGTGAGCTAAGAAGGCTGTTTGCCATTGAGCTTGAGAGTTTAACACTTAGCGGACGGGTTAAATTAATGACCTTTGAACCCAAAATACGGGTACAAAATTTATACGCGTGTGCAAGCGTAAGTGCAACTTCAGCACATTTTTTTGGCAGGAAGCTTGTATCTGTGAACTTTGAACTAGCTGTGCAGACAGGTAAGGTATTGCCCAACTTAGATATGAGCTACTAACATAAACCTTGAAATAGGCGTGGCGCTATAGGCTCATAAAGCGACAAAGGTCACGATCACGACCATCGCTTTTAGTAGCTTGTTTTCTCCAGAGTCCTACAGAGCACAAGGTTAGTACTTTATATATAACTGCAGGGATAGCTAGGCTATAAGGCTATACCATCGCTTTTGGGATTTAGTTAGGCTAGCTAGTTTTTCGCTCATAAGTCTGTCATGGTCGCGTTAGGCGCGATCGCGATTTTCGGTTTTAGTTTCTCGTTTTCTCCATGGTCTTAGCTAGTAGAGGCTTAGTACTTGCTATGTCAGTGCAGCAATAGCTAGACTATATGACCATAGCATCGCTTTTGTAACTCTGTTCAACTAGCTGACAAAAAAGCCTAAGACGCTAAGCTTTGTATTATAATTATACGCGTCACGGAAACGTGACAATCGTCTTCCGGAAGTGGTACGTATTAATAATTATGTCACGGATTCGTGACAATCGTCCTCTAAGTGTTAAGACTAGAGTTAAAAGTTGTAGAGTATGTGTATAAAGTATGTGTACTGTACATCAATTTGTGTACAGCAATTTGTTTCTTGCAACATTTCAATGTACAGCATGCAGACATTGAGGGAAGAAATATGTTGCTTAAAATAGAAAGCCTCTCTTATCCAAGCAACTTGTTGCTTCTCTATGTCAATGTGTACATGTATGAGGCTTTGTGTGGGGAATTTTGTGCACGTACATGTACACACATTCTTGAATGAGGAGGAAAGAGGAAGAAGAGAAGCAACCTTAGATATTGGGTAGGGATTTGAAACAGTCTCCAACGTTTGATCCTTCTTATCAAATACCCCATCTCTCTCTCTCTTTCCTCTATACCTAATCACACGGAAAAGATGCCGTCATAAAATTTAGCATCCCAACAATGTACTCTACTCCAAGCTTTTAAATTCTCCCAATCACTTTCCAATAATTAACTATTAAAAAAACACTTTCAAAAACACCATTCCCAGGTGCATAAATTGTCACTCATTAAGCTCATTTCTTACCTATTAAAAATTAATAAAAACCTAATTATCTTCTAATATGCATAACGTAGGAGTATGTAGAATTATAATCATGTGTGAGTAACGCAACGCTAGGTATGTCAACTGATCCCCGTCGTACTAATGACTCTCCTGCTCCACCTCTCATCGGTCCGGTAGTCATTGATTGAGACGAAAATGACTCAATCACCGACCGAGTCTAACTATGTGCCACACCCACACGTGGCCGTGTCAGGGTACAAGTCCAACGGCCTTCCTTTGCGACGCTTTCTAAGAATATTTATTTGTTTACAGGTGACGCTGCTTTCGTTAGCGTATTCACTGCTTTAATGCTTTGTTTTGAATATTCACGACCTAGTTGAAGTGCTACATGTATGCTTTTAAGCTTCGTGTTTTATTCATAGAGTAGAGCAATAGTAGAGATAATTGAATCTTCCGTTCTCTCCAGGTGTTGCAGTAGACTATCATATTTCTTACTGTAGGTAAATCAAAACTTGGTTTGTCAGTCAGTCACACCATTTTGTATACATATAGTGAGTGTAGCGTACATGTGTGACTTGTACTGTGTGAGAATTTGTTCGAAACATTAGCTGTTGTCTTGGTTGCGTCATATCTCAGGGCATATAGATAATATAGGCCTTCTGTACCTCTAGCTGTGGCTGAGAATAAGATTGAGTGATAGTACAGCTACAGTATATAGGATTTATACAATCGCCTTGTGGATTGGCTGTTCTTTCTAGCCTAAGAGATGGTTGTTGCATACCTGGTCAATGATTTCATTCCGCTCTGGGTACAAAGTGGAAAGACAGTGTACTGTTCAAACTAGCCACGTGGTATGTTGGTACATATTTGTATGTGGTTTTGTAATGTCTCTTCCCCCTCCCCCCTCCTTTTATTAACGGCTATAATTAGATTGTGTGCTATAAATAGATTTGCTTACNAGAAGACAAGCAACATCAAGAGCATTGTGAGAAGCAGACTTGTTTGGTTGAATTAATGCAGTCAGAGCAGCACCTAAAACACCGATCAGGGCTATGATAGGCACAACATAGAGAGAGAGCACGAATTCAAAAGCTAAGAGAGAAATAATTCGAGCCAAAACTTGAAAAGCTGCAAAGTACCTCCAGTCGCGAGGTTCATGACGATACAGACCAGTGTAGACATCCATGAATGTGTGTAAGGCCTGGCACCGTAGACCAGTCATGTTCAATAGCCTTTGGAGCCATCGACAAGGGTAGAGGCAAAATAGGAGCAGAGGACAGAATATGAAGAGAGCAAGAACGACAATTGCAATTATTGCATAGGGAAGGTGATCTGGGCCAAATATTTCAATAGTGGCATCATAGTACAAGTAGGAGCCATTCCCGGTACTGCCAGCACTGTTGAACAATCGTGTTGGTACAAGAAGGTCAAATGAAACTCCCAATAGTTTGACGTACGATAAAAGGAGGAAGGTGGCAAAGACTTTTATGAGAGATGTTTGTACGTTCCAGTGTCTTCGAAACCGTTTGAGGCACAAATAAAACGGCTTCCACAAAAAAGCAACAATCTTGAAATTACGAAGGTGCATCCATACCAGTGTGTAAGTGATCAGTGTCAAAATGACAGGATAGAAAGCAATGATATAATCCATGGCTATTATTTGCAAGATATTCATCTCAGGATGGATGCAAAAAGGATTGTAGAGTGCTCGAAAGAAGTCAAGATTCCAGATTCCAAAGAATGAGATAACCAAATACGCTAGTTTTTGGTTCCTTTTGAATGCTACAAATTCAATCATTGAAGTAGAGAGCCTCAATTGTACAGGCATGGATAAGATTTGACAGCAAAACACGTACATGTTCAGTCGACCACTCACAGCATTAATTTCAAAGATCATGACTATGAAATAGAATATGGTAAGTGGGCCCAAGGCTATAGCAAAGTACCATATCCAGCCTTTATATCTTGGTTGTAAACATTTTATACATTGAATAAAGTGATAAGAATACACTGGCAATCCATAGCCAGGCTCACATTTTCCACAAAGCCTTCCACTGCGATGTAAATGAGTTTCATTGCCAATGCAAAGTGCTTCTCCTGAGCACATTTGTTCGTTAATGACTGTACCATTACTGATCCTTGGTAAGGTATAGTAGAGTTTTTTGTAAGGAAGAGTACATGTGATAATGCAGTACCCTACCACTGCCCTGTCCAACTCCTCATCGTAGTAGAGACAGTAGCAAGCTTGAACTCTCAAACTTTCCCGATTGCAAAGAACTACATTTCTGAGGTCACTGGCACACTGACAATTACTGGCTGACTTGGACCATATTGGACACTTATCTTCCAGCATTGTAGCATTGTTTGATTCACAATACACAGAGTGTATCACTATCAGTAGTACTGACCACCAAAAGAACACGCTAAAATGTAAAACCATCTTTCCTTATACTTGGCGCTTCTACTGACTCTTGAAAACAAATATTGCAGAGATATTCATAATTATTACCAATATATATGGAAGTATAATGTACTTTAAAGCTTTCATAACTGAATTCTAGTGTTTTCTTTCACTTAGAACATTTTCAAAATAGAGATCCTCCCAAATAGTTTATGCCAAAGAGAGGAGACTAGAGGGTGATTCTTGGAAGACCATTGCGTTATTATTAACAGGGAGTGCCACAAATTAGCCTCTTCGCTAGTTTTTTTCCTTTCACATGCAGTTGTGCATAAAAGCAAACTCTATAATGTGACCATACAATATACAAGCTTTGGTGTATTAAATTTTTTAAGACATGCAATATATTAATGCGATCACACTCAATAAGTGTCCTGGATGTGTTCAGTACTGTGTGATGGTATATGTCCTAAATTTCTTTGAGGAAGCAGAGGTGGGTAGTCTTCTTCATTCATCATGCGATCAGGAAGGGACTCAGTAGAATCATGTCTCCTCACAACGTTAGGCAACAGAGAGTTGAATTTAGCAAGACACACTTGTTTGATGTTGAACTTTTTGCAGAGGTATTTGCAAAATAATATGAAAGGATACAGCAATGGAGTAAACAGAATCAAGTAGGCCATCTCTTCTATAATGAAGGGTACCCATTCATCAGCAGAAACAAAATTTGAAAACATTGTAGCTGCAAAAAAACCATATCCTGCAGCCAATCCAAGAAGACAGGCAACATCCAAAACATTGTGAGAAGCAGACCTGTTTGGTTGAATTACAACTGTCAGAGCAGCACCTATAACACACATCATAGATATGATAAGCACAACATAGAGAGAGAGCACAAATTCAAAAATTACTAAAGAAATGATTCTAGCCAAAACTTGAAAAGCTGCAAAGTACCTCCAGTCGCGAGGTTCATGACGATACAGTCCGGTGTAGACATCCATGAATGTGTGTAAGGCCTGGCATCGTAGACCAGTCAGGTTCAATAGCCTTTGGAACCATCGACAAGGATAGAGGCAAAATAGGAGCAGAGGACAGAATATGAAGAGAGCAAGAACGACAATTGCAACTATTGCATAGGGAAGGTGATCTGGGCCAAACATTTCGATAGTGGCATCATAGTACAAGTAGGAGCCATTCTCGGCACTGCCAGCACTGTTGAACAACCGTGTAGGTACAAGAAGGTCAAACGAAACTCCCAGCAGTTTGACATACGACAAAAGAAGGAAGGTGGCAAAGACTTTTATGAGAGATGTTTGTATGTTCCAGTGTCTTCGAAAGCGTCTGAGACACCAGTAGAACGGCTTCCAGAGAAAAGCAATAATCCTGAAATTACGAATGTGCATCCATACCAGAATGTAGGTGATTAGTGTCAAAGCGACAGGATAGAAAGCAACGATGTAATCCATAGCTATTATTTGCAAGATATTCATCTCAGGATGAATGCAAAAAGGATTGTAGAGTGCTCGAAAGAAGTCAAGATTCCATATTCCAAATATGGAGAGAACCAAATACGCCAAATTTTGCTCACTTTTTTTTGCTATACATTCAATCATTAAAGTAGATAGTCTCAGCTGAACTGGCATGGATAAGATTTGACAGCAAAACACGTACATGTTCAGTTGACCGCTGGCAGCATTAATTTCAAAGATCATGACTATGAAGTAGAATATGGTAAGTGGGCCCAAGGCTATAGCAAAGTACCATATCCAGCCTTTGTAGCTTGGTTGTAAACATTTTATACATTGAATAAAGTGATAGGAATACACTGGCAATCCATAGCCAGGTTCACATTTTCCACAAAGCCTTCCACTGCGATGTAAATGAGTTTCATTGCCAATGCAAAGTGTTTTTCCTGAGCACATTTGTTCATTGATGACTGTACCATTACTGATCCTTGGTATGGTATAGTAGAGTTTATTGGGAGGAAGAATACATGTGATAATGCAGTACCCTACCACTGCCTTGTCCACCTCCTCATCATAGTATAGACAGTAGCAAGCTTGAACTCTCAAACTTTCTTTACTACAAAGAACTACATTTCTGAGGTCACTGGCACACTGACAGTCAGTAGCTGACTTGGACCATATAGGACACTTATCTTCCAGCATTGTAGCATTGTTTGATTCACAATACACAGAGCTTATCAGTAGTGCTGACCACCAAAAGAACACAAAATGTAAAACCATCTTTCCTTATACTTCGGCACTTCTACTGAGATATTCATAATTATGCATGATTGTATATGAAATCTTTGAGCACTATAGCTTTCATAACTAAAGTATAATAAATTATAGTGTTTACTTTTGTGTTATCTTTCAAGATAGAAATGCCCCCAAATAGTTTATGCCAAGGAAAAGTAAACTAGAGGGTGATTGTTGAGAGACCATTGCGTTGTTATTGTTGACAGGGAGAGCCATGAATTGGTCTCTTCGCTAGTTTTTCTTTCACATGCTGTCATGTATATAAACAAACTCTATAACATGACCATACAATGTACAAGCTGTGGTGTATTAGTATTATGACAATATAATAATGATTGAAATCACACTCAATAAGTGTCCTGGATGTTTTCAGTACTGTGTGATGGTATCTGTCCTAAATTTCTTCGAGGAAGCAGAGGTGGGTAGTCTTCTTCATTCATCATGCGATCAGGAAGGGACTCAGTGGAGTCATGTCTCCTCACAATGTTGGGCAACAGAGAGTTGCATTTAGCAAGACACACTTGCTTGATGTTAAACTTTTTGTAGAGGTATTTGCAAAAGAATGCGAGAGGATACAGCAATGGCACAAATAGAATGAAGAAAGCTATCTCTTCAATAATGAAAGATACCCAGTGATCAGCAGAAACATAATTTGAAAAGATTACAGCAGCGTAAACACCATAGCCTGTGGCCAATCCAAGAAGACCAGCAACATCAAGAGCATTGTGAGAAGCAGACTTGTTTGGTTGAATTACAACTGTCAGAGCAGCACCGAAAACACCCATCAGAGATATGATAAGCACAACGTACAGAGAGAGCACAAACACAAAAACTACCAAAGAAATGATTCTAGCCAAAACATGGAAAGCTGCAAAGTATCTCCAGTCGTGAGGCTCATGACGATACAGTCCGGTGTAGACATCCATGAATGTGTGTAAGGCCTGGCATCGTAGACCAGTTAGGTTCAATAGCCTTTGGAACCATCGACAAGGGTAGAGGCAAAATAGAAGTAGGGGACAGAATATGAAGAGAGCGAGAATGACAATGGCAACTATTGCATAGGGAAGGTGATCTGGGCCAAACATTTCAATAGAGGCATCATAGTACAAGTAGGAGCCATTCCCGGCACTGCCAGCACTGTTGAACAACCGTGTAGGTACAAGAAGGTCGAATGAAACTCCCAGCAGTTTGACATACGACAAAAGAAGGAAGGTGGCAAAGACTTTTATGAGAGATGTTTGTATGTTCCAGTGTCTTCGAAAACGTGTGAGGCACAAATAAAACGGCTTCCAGAGAAAGGCAACAATCCTGAAATTATGATTGTGCATCCATACCAGAGTGTAAGTGATTAGTGTCAAAGTAACAGGATAGAAAGCAACGATATAGTCCATAGTTATGATTTGCAAGACATTCATCTCAGGATGGATGCAAAAGGGATTGTAGAATGCTCGAAAGAAGTCAAGATTCCAGATTCCAAATATAGAGATAATAAAATATGCAAACTTTTGCTCCCATTTGTATGCTATACCTGTATATTCAAGCGCTGAAGTAGATAGTCTCAGCTGAACTGGCATGGATAAAATTTGACAGCAAAACACGTACATGTTCAGTCGACTGCTGGCAGCATTAATTTCAAAGATCATGACTATGAAATAAAATATTGTAAGTGGACCCAAGGCTATAGCAAAGTACCATATCCAACTTTTGTAACTTGGTGCTGAACATTTTATGCATCGATTAAAGTGATAGGAATACGCTGGCAATCCATAGCCAGGTTCACATTTTCCACAAAGCCTTCCACTGCGATGTAAATGAGTTTTATTGCCAATGCCAAGTGCTCCTCCAGAGCACATTTGTTCATTGATGACTGTTCTATTACTGATCCTTGGTATGGTATAGTAGAGTTTATAGTGATGAAGATTACATGTAATAATGCAGTACCCTACCACTGCCCTGTCTAACTCCTCATCGTAGTAGAGACAGTAGCAAGCTTGAACTCTCAAACTTTCCCGACTGCAAAGAACTACATTTCTGAGGTCACTGGCACACTGACAGTCACTGGCTGACTTGGACCATATTGGACACTTATCTTCCAACATTGTAACATTATTTGATTCACAGTACACAGAGCCTATCAATAGTGCTGACCACCAAAAGAAGGTGCTGAAATATAAAGCCATCTTTCCTTGTACTTGAGCTTCTACTGACTCTTGAAAATGAATATTGCACCGATCCCCATGACAATAATTTATTATTATGATTGTCTGTAAGTGTAATATATTTGTCCCAATTGTTTGAGCACTACAGCTTTCATAACAGAAAAAGTGTTTACTTTCTTGTTGGGACCATCTTCTTTAAAGATAAAAAAATCCTCCAAAATAGTTGGAGTCAAGGATAGAGGTAACTATACATAGGGTGGTTGTTGGGAGACCCATTTTTATCAAAAGGAACGGCCATAATGGGCGAAGGGTCAGTAAAAACTCCTGTTCAGAAAGGGGAGGGGGGAAGGGGGGGGGGAGCCTGGTCAGAAATATCACGTGAATGACGTAGGGATATAGACAAGTGACATACTGTGAGTGTATAAGGTCAAAGGAGAGAGACTGGGAACAATTTTAGTGTAGTCTGTGAAGCAGTAGAGTACACCCACTAACTGCAATGGTACTCACTTGATTCATGCGTGATTAAGTAGGACCATGTGAGTTTTGATTGTTAACTCTACGCTCCATGCTTGTGGTCAATGCACTGAGGAAGTAGAATCAGCCGTTTGTCTAGACACTAATTATAAACAGTTGATGCAATCACTCAAGTATAAGTGTGAGTGAATGCATGCATGTAGAATGCACATAAAGAAGAAAGCCTTCAAACTGATACACACACATATTATGTTTTTTCCTTGACAACAGTGGGGGTGGCCTGGTGGCTTGTTCAACAATGACTCGGTTTGCCAACCCATGGGTAGGTGGTTCGAGTCCCTCCAGTGTCGCTGGTATTTCTTACCCATTTTCTCTTGATAGACACTGAAAAAAAAAAAAAAGTTCAGTTCCATGTGGACTGATGCAATTTGATCACTAATTGGTACATTCTTCTTAACTTTGTTGGTTAGTNCACACACACACACACACACACACACACACACACACACACACACACACACACACACACACACACACACACACACAGTACATCAATGGTGGATCGTTGGGTGAGCTACTCCACTCCAGTTCCGTGGAGCTCTCATGGTCAGTGAGGTTGAAGATTGCCAGAGACATAGCAAGAGGGATGGCCTACCTCCACTCCAAGGGAGTCTTTCACAGAGACCTCAATTCATCTGTGAGTTTAGTTGTTAAATTTTAACTAAGTATACAATTATACTTTATTACTGAATTTATTTATTAAGTAAAAAAGAGTTTTAAGCCAAGAGCTGTTTGTAAGCTAAGAATGCTCTTTGCCATTGAGCTTGAGTAAGACTAGAGTTAAAAGTTGTAGGGTATGTGTAAAAAGTATGTGTACTGTACAGCAATTTGTGTACAGCAATTTGTTCTTGCAACATTTCAATGTACAGCCTGCAGACATTGAGAGAAGCAATATGTAGCTTAAAATAGAAAGCCTCTCTTATCCAAGCAACTTGTTGCTTCTCTGTGTCAATGTGTACATTTATTAGGCTTTGTGTGGGGAATGTTGTGTTCATGTACACACATTCTTGAATGAGGAGGAAAGAGGAAGGGGATAAGCAACCTTAGATATTGGGTAGGGATTTGAAACAGTCTCCGACGTTTGATCCTTCTTATCAAATACCCTCATCTCTCTCTCTCTTTCCTATATACCTAATCACACGGAAACGATGCCGTCGTAATATTTAGCATCCCAACAATGTACTCTACTCCAAGCTTATAAATTCTCCCAATCACTTTCCAATAATTAACTATTTAAAAAAACACTTTCAAAAACACCATTCCCAGGTGCATAAATTATCACTCATTAAGCTCATTTCTTACCTATTAAAAATTAATAAAAACCTAATTAACTTTTAATATGCATAACGTAGGAGTATGTAGAAGTATAATTATGTGTGAGTAACTCAACGCTAGGTATGTCAACTGATCCTCGTCGTACTAATGACTCTCCTGCTCTACCTCTCATCGGTCTGGTAGTCATTGATTGAGACGAGAATGACTCAATCAGCGACCGAGTCTAACTATGTGCCACACCCACACGTGGCCGTGTCAGGGTACAAGTCCAACGGCCTTCCCTTGCGACTCTTTCTAAGAATATTTATTTGTTTACAGGTGACGCTGCTACCGTTAGCGTATTCACTGCTTTTAATGCTTTGTTTTGAATATTCACGACCTAGTTGAAGTGCTATATGTATGCTTTTAAACTTCGTGTTTTATTCATAGAGTGGAGCAATAGTGGAGTTAATTGAATCTTCCGTTCTCTCCAGGTGTTGCAGTAGACTATCATATTTCTTACTGTAGGTAAATCAAAACTTGGGTTTGTCAGTCAGTCACACCATTTTATATACATATAGTGACTGTAGCGTGTGTGTGACTTGTACTGTGTGAGAATTTGTTCGAAACATTAGCTGTTGTTTTGGTTGCGTCATATCTCAGGGACATATAGATAATATAGGCCTTCTGTACCTCTGTGGCTGAGAATAAGATTGAGTGATAGTATAGCTAGATATAGATTTATACAATCAGATTTATTGCCTTGTGGATTGGCTGTTCTTTCTAGCCTAAGAGATGGTTGTTGCATACCTGGTCAATGATTTCATTCCGCTCTGGGTACAAAGTGGAAAGACAGTGTACTGTTTAAACTAGCCACTGGTATGTTGGTACATACTTGTATGTGGCTTTATAATGTCTCTTCCCCCTTCCCCCTCCTTTTGTTAACGGCTATAATTAGATTGTGTGCTATAAATAGATTTGCTTACTTTTGGCGTAAGCAAACTATTGCAGTTTTTGTCAACCTTTCTTGTCCTGAAAGGAGATGTACAGAATTATGTCAGGAAGTTTAGCGACTGTTAGTCTAGTGAGCAAGCTAGTCTGAGATCGAACAGGTATACCATTTCATCAGCTAACACTAACTGCATGGAATAACTTGTGTGTACACATACAAGTAGAAAATATGTAAATATTTACCGTAACGTAACGCCTATGTAACTTCAAGTACCCTTCGTGCTAATTGAGTTAGTTAGAACCTTTAGCATGTACACACAGAATCCAGCCTCTCCTGCCTGGCTTACTTAGGTGGTTAGCAAGGTGTAGTATGTATGTACATGTATATATGTATCATGCACTACATTGCTATAGTGTGGTCTTTTGCTATTGATAATTTGTTTATTCAATAAGCCTCAAGAGCATTTCAAAGTACTCTCGAGACACTTTGCCTTCCAAGAGTTCATGCATAAATTCATGACCTTGCTAGCAATACACATTATACCTCACCTCACATCCTTGCACTGCTTTGTGCAATTACATACATGCTCTAAAAAGCCTTTTCAATGTCACCTACCTACACACACATGTACTCTATCTTGGTAACCACAATGCCACTAAAGTCCCCATGGTATCCTGTATCCCACGTCATTGTACCCCAGTTGACCCTCCGTAAATAGTCACTAGCTCAAAGTTGTCTCCTATAATTGAGTATAGGGTCTGACCATCCTTGTTGACAATTCTCAAAAACATCCGTTTCTTTCCTTTTGGATTGTTTACCACTCTTAAAACAAAATTTTTTGGTTTGGCTTCGGACCAACCCAAGAACTACTTACACTTGGCACTTTCTCTCTCTCTCACTCATTCTCTCCTGTGACTGGGTACAGGTTTCTTGTAAGGTCTCCAATTATGTTGTAACTGCTCTGTATATGTGTGCGTGTATGGTATACTGGTATGCTATGTGTGTTTCTTATGGAGTGGCTCATGATGTAGTGTCGTCCCAACAGAACATGAGAAAGATAATGTAACCTTTCTTCCGGTCTCTTAATTAAAACACTCTAGCTACATACATAGTTTGGTTAGCTCCAATTGGCAAAGCTCTATAACTGTTTCAAAACTACATAGTCAAGATGGCTCTGTAAATTGTCCAGCTAGTAGCATCTAATCACTCGACTACAACATGTTTATGTATATTGTAGTTTGTCCACGGAGCTGTAAAATTCTCTTCTTAGATTATAATCAGTACGTGTGTGTGTGTATGTATGTACTGGATATAGAGGCTTTACTGTATCGCAGTGAGAATATATTGTTCCCGTACACACACATATACACATAATTAATGGTCACTTTAGCATTCAATAACGATTGATCTCTAGCTCTAGACAAACAGACAGGCGTACATTTACATAAATATTTTCTTGGTAATAATTGACAAACATACTTCTCATTATCTCTATCAATAGTGAGTTGATTCCTACTGCCAGCATAGGCATAGGCAGCATACTATAGCATACAATATAATTGAGCCTGCATGTCAGTTCACTGTCAGGTATGTGGTCTAACCGGTTTGACCCGAATAGCCATCTCGACCTGAAAACTGGATTAGTATTGTCCTACAAATTAGACCTGTTGCAAAAACAAGTATTCATAAGAGAAACAATGTATTTTGTGTTTGTTTGATAGACCAGCGCCCTTGCTTGTGTTGCTGTGCTCACTCAGCTCAATCTCATTGCGTATGAAATTGCTATTATAAACCTGGCATTATGGTTCAATATATGGGGTCGTGTAGTTATCATAACACAGAGTTAAAGTACAATAACCTTATAGGTATTGTGAGGTTGCCATGGAGAGACACAATAACTTGAAAAATTTGTTTGTTTCAAGAAGTAGCGTGTGTCCCTTGTAGCCTAATGGGCCAGAATGGTGGGAGTCTGATGTATCTTGATTTTGGAGACCACCAAACACAATGGGCTATGAGGTCTACTGACAACTGAAGTATCTGCTTTGAAAGTCAACTAGCTAGTATCTATGAATAGTAGTATATACTGCTATTCTCTGCTCCAATGCTTGTGTATTCTAGTAGCTTAGTGGTAAGAGTATTTGACTCAAATTCAAAAAACCTGGGTTCGAATCCCGACTAGATTTTTTCATTCTGCTGACAAGTTAGGAAGTGTGTGGTTTATGCCCACAACAGCCCTTAGAGAAAGTTGTGGATGGTGGCATAAGGTGTTGTGATTCCACTGTGGAGTGTGCATCAATGTTTACTATTATCGTAGCCATGCATGGCTTTGTGTGATAGTGAATGTGTGTATGTGGTAGGAAATTACTTGGATTGTACATACATACATACATACACACATACGCACGCACAAACACACACACACATGCTTGTGAGATTTGTGACTTTAATTTAGCTGAAAGCCTGTTCAGTGTCGTGATAATGTTACACATATTATATTACATGTACATGCATGCATGCATGCAGTTGTTCCAATGGCTTGTCACATTTCACATGTTAACACACTCACATATACTCACACACTCACACACTCACATGTAGAATTGTCTGATCAAGAAAACAGTTGATGGTAAACTGCACACCATTGTTGCTGACTTTGGTCTGGCAGCTGAGATCAAACAGAGAAGGTAGGAGCGAAAGATCTCTCTCTCTCTCTCTCTCTCTCTCTCTCTCTCTCTCTTTCTCTCTCTCTCTCTCTCTCTCTCTCTCTCTCTCTCTCTCTCTCTCTCTCTCTCTCTCTCTCATACACAAACACATACAATCTATAAAAATGTGCTTTGCTAAAAACTCACTTCTAAAATCAAATTCCTAAGCAGTCTCAATTTGATTGTTTATCATTCCTATCAAATTGTCCATTATCATCTTCCCATGCACTGTGTTCTCTAGTCAACCCACGACCTGCGACCAGCGTACGATAAATAGTTTTTGTATGTACATTTGTTGAGTGTATATGTGTGTGTGTTGATTTGTTTGTGGCATTTGAGGAATTCATGGAATTTGATTAATTGCGCCGATTTGTTTTATATTTGGAGTTGAGTGC
Source organism: Tethya wilhelma (assembly GCA_964030475.1). Classification (NCBI taxonomy): domain Eukaryota; kingdom Metazoa; phylum Porifera; class Demospongiae; order Tethyida; family Tethyidae; genus Tethya; species Tethya wilhelma. The sequence continues at coordinate 20,025,914 of CAXIPT010000001.1, read as the reverse complement.
ATGGAGAATGAATAATTCAAAATAATAATTGCGTATCATTTGCGTAAGACAATACATGTATAGGTGTGTGTATGTTCAGATGAATGTAATTACAAATTTTTGTTCGCTTGAATATGTGTGCATAATACTTAATGGATAACAAAAGCATGTGTGTGAGAGAGAGAGCTAAGAAGAGAGACCACTAAGATATGTATATAAAGAAACACAATCTATTGTGTTTGAGTAGCCAAGGAGGTAAGTGTTCCAGATCATCACTTCTTGGGTCTATGTTGTGTCTGGGAGCCTACCTATTATAGCATGCCATGCTGTGAAGACATTCTTCAAATTCCTACCCATGGCAATGTTGATAGAGCATATCGTAGTGTTAATTCCCTGTGTAAATTCTACTGCTTTAAAGGCAAGTCATTTGCTGGCAAATATGTTGACGTTAATCAACTGTTTATGTAGAAGGAAATTTTTTCATTGAAAATTGGATAATTAGAATGTACCATAATGTACTATACATTAGGTCATCACTAGGTTATGGATAGATTGTATTGTCAAGATTGTATTTTGACGGCATCCTTCCTCCACATGCATTCTACATGCATGCATGCATGCACAAGTAAATTTGAGTGATTTTATCAACTGTTGTTAATTAGTGTCCAGACAAACGGCTGATTCTTGATTCATGCGTGATTATGTAGGATCATAAAGAGTTGGTTTGCTAATGCTACGCTCCATGATTGCGGTTAATGCACTGAAGACGAGTGAACACATTATGTATTTCGTAGTTAGTATATACATGTGTGTGTGGGTGCTTTATACTGCTGTATTGATTGTGTGAACAATGCTTCGATAAACTTTTAATAACATTGTTTCCTGTCGATCATCCTATGAACCCAACAGCGGTTTTAGAATTCTCTAACTCTTCATGGTTTCAGTGATGAAAACAGTTTCAATCCTCAGCTAAAGAGCTTTTTGGGAGTTGTTCAAGTTTCTATAAGTTAGTTTTTTAACATGAAAGTATTTTAATATGAAAGTAAACATTACTTTAGTTGTGATAACAAATGGACACATCCTGGATTTCTGTATATATGAATACAGTAGAGAAATTTGTTTGAGTCAGTAGAAGTGTGTAAGTAATGTATATTATTAAAAGAAGGATGGTTTTAGCTTTTAGTACCATCTTTTGGTGGTCAGTACTGCTAATAGGGATATGCTCTGTGTATTGTGAATCAAATAATGTTACAATGCTGGAAGATAAGTGTCCAATATGGTCCAAGTCAGACAGTGACTGTCAGTGTGCCAGTGACCTCGAAAATGTAGTTCTTTGTAGTAAAGAAGGTTTGAGAGTTCAAGCTTGCTACTGTCTCTACTATGATGAGGAGTTGGACAGGGCAGTGGTCGGGTACTGCATTATCACATGTACTATTCCTCATGAAAAGCTCTATTATACCTTACCAAGGATCAGTAATGGAACAGTCATCAATGAACAATTATGCTCTGGAGAAGCATTTGGTGTTGGTAATAGAACTCATTTACATCGCAGTGGAAGGCTTTGTGGAAAATGTGAACCTGGCTATGGATTGCCAGTGTATTCTTATCACTTTGCTAGATGTATAAAATGTTTACATCCAAGCTACAAAGGCTGGATATGGTACTTTGCTATAGCATTGGGCCCACTTACGATATTCTACTTCATAGTCATGATCTTCGAAATAAATGCTGCCAGCAGCCGACTGAACATGTTTGTGTTTTGCTCTCAAATCTTATCCATGCCTGTACAATTAAGGCTCTCTACTTCAACGATTGAATTTGCAGTATCCAAAAGGAACCAAAAGTTTGCATATTTTGTTATATCTATCTTAGGGATCTGGAATCTTGACTTCTTTCGAACGTTTTATAGTCCCTTTTGCATCCATCCTGAAATGAGCATCCTGCGAATCATAGCTATGGATTACATCGTTGCTTTCTATCCTGTCATTTTGACACTGCATGATCACCTACACTCTGGTATGGATGCACATTCATAATTTCAGGATTATTGCCTTTCTCTGGAAGCCATTCTATTTGTGCCTCAGACGTTTTCGAAGACACTGGAACATACAAACATCTCTCATAAAAGTCTTTGCCACCTTCCTCCTTTTGTCGTACGTCAAACTATTGGGAGTTTCATTTGACCTTCTTGTACCTACAAGGTTATTCAACAGTGACAAATATGCATCCTACTTGTACTATGATGCGTCCATTGAAATGTTTGGCCCGGATCATCTCCCCTATGCAATAGTTGCCTTTGTCATTCTTGCTCTCTTCATATTCTGTCCTCTGCTCCTATTTTGCCTCTACCCTTGTCGATGGTTCCAAAGGCTATTGAACATGACTGGTCTACGGTGCCAGGCCTTACACACATTCATGGATGTCTACACTGGTCTGTATCGTCATGAACCTCGCGACTGGAGGTACTTTGCAGCTTTTCAAGTTTTGGCTCGAATTATTTCTCTCTTAGCTTTTGAATTCGTGCTCTCTCTCTATGTTGTGCCTATCATAGCCCTGATCGGTGTTTTAGGTGCTGCTCTGACTGCATTAATTCAACCAAACAAGTCTGCTTCTCACAATGCTCTTGATGTTGCTTGTCTTCTTGGATTGGCCGCAGGTTTTGGTGTTTATGCGTCTGTAATCTTTTCGATTTATGTTTCTGCTGATCACTGGGTTACTTTCATTATTGAAAAGTCGGCATTGTCAGTTCTGTTTGCTCCATTGCTGTATCCTCTCGGATTCTTGTGTAGATACCTCTATAAAAAGTTCAACATCAAGCAAGTGTGTCTTGCTAAATGCAACTCTTTTTTGCCCAACATTGTGAGGAGACATGGCTCCACTGAGTCCCTTCCTGATCGCATGATGAATGAAGAAGACTATCCACCTTTGCTTCCTCGAAGAAATTTAGGACAGATACCATCACACAGTACTGTACACATCCAGGACACTTATTGAGTGTGATCGCAATTGTCATTAAAGACACCACACAATTTGTACATTAACATTAAAGTGCTTAATTTGTGTATAGTATTTGTGATTTGGTAATCAGTTGGTTAGGGAGCACATTCTGTAATAGCTTCAAACTTTCCAAAAAACATGCGCAACTCATTGAAAGGTGCACATCATGAGTGTGTGTGTGTGTGTGTGTGTGTGGAAGTGAATTGTGGCCTCATTTTTTTCACCCAATGGTGTTAAATTTCATAGTAGTACTACGCTTTCTGATTTATTTACAAACACTCAGTGTTGCAATCGATAGAGTTTCTTCTAGAGCTTATACGATTTCATTTACATGGTCAAGAGGAACTGATGGCAGTTTATATTTGCAGCCTCTATCTAGAGTCCGAGTCATTGTTGCTTTTATTCTCAGCTGTTGTAGCTTCTGCTCTCTTTATCCAGTAGTATCGATATCTATCCATACACCCAGCATTACTGAAATAGTTAATGCAGCTGTGAGACTATTCTGCCTGCCGATATATGACCTCGCTCATGCTCGCCCCAATAATCATTTAACAATCCTAGTTCTCTGTAAGGTGGTATGGAAAGAGTGTGTGTGTTGTCAAGAAAGTCATATTTTGAAGGTTTTCTTCTTTCATAGGTGTTCATGCATATACACAAACTCTATAAAGTGACAATACAATCTACAAACTGTGGTATATTTTTATGACAAAAATGATCACACTCAATACGTGTCCTGGATTGTATGTGAAGGTATCTGTCTTAAATTTCTTTGAGGAAGCAAAGGTGGATAGTCTTCTTCATTCATCATGCGATCAGGAAGGGACTCAGTGGAGTCATGTCTCCTCACAATGTTGGGCAACAGAGAGTTGCATTTAGCAAGACACACTTGTTTGATGTTGAACTTTCTGTAGAGGTATCTACAAACGTATCCGAGAGGGTACAGCAATGGAGTGAGCATAATTAACAATGCTATCTCTTCTATGCTAAAGGATACCCAGTGCTCAGCAGAAACATATACTGAAAAGATCTCAGCGGCGTAAACACCATAACCTGTGGCCAATCCAAGAAGACAAACAGCATCCAGAACATTGTGAGAAGCAGATTTGTTTGGTTGAATTACAACTGTCAGAGTAGCACCTAAAACACCCATCAGAGATATGATAGGCACAACGTAGAGAGAGAGCACAAATTCAAAAGCTAAGAGAGAAACTATTCTAGCTAAAACATGAAAAGCTGCAAAGTACCTCCAGTCGCGAGGTTCATGACGATACAGACCAGTATAGACATCCATAAATGTGTGTAAGGCCTGGCATCGTAGACCAGTTAGGTTCAATAGCCTTTGGAACCATCGACAAGGGTAGAGGCAAAATAGGAGCAGAGGACAGAATATGAAGAGAGCAAGAATGACAATTGCAACTATTGCATAGGGAAGGTGATCTGGGCCAAACATTTCAATGGAAGCGTCGTAATACAAGTAGTCTAAGAATGTTTTCCTGGCACTAGTGAACAACCGCGTAGGTACAACAAGGTCGAATGAAACTCCCAACAGTTTGACGTACGACAAAAGGAGGAAGGTGGCAAAGACTTTTATGAGAGATGTTTGCATGTTCCANTTTATCAAAAGGAACGGCCATAATGGGCGAAGGGTCAGTAAAAACTCCTGTTCAGAAAGGGGAGGGGGGAAGGGGGGGGGGAGCCTGGTCAGAAATATCACGTGAATGACGTAGGGATATAGACAAGTGACATACTGTGAGTGTATAAGGTCAAAGGAGAGAGACTGGGAACAATTTTAGTGTAGTCTGTGAAGCAGTAGAGTACACCCACTAACTGCAATGGTACTCACTTGATTCATGCGTGATTAAGTAGGACCATGTGAGTTTTGATTGTTAACTCTACGCTCCATGCTTGTGGTCAATGCACTGAGGAAGTAGAATCAGCCGTTTGTCTAGACACTAATTATAAACAGTTGATGCAATCACTCAAGTATAAGTGTGAGTGAATGCATGCATGTAGAATGCACATAAAGAAGAAAGCCTTCAAACTGATACACACACATATTATGTTTTTTCCTTGACAACAGTGGGGGTGGCCTGGTGGCTTGTTCAACAATGACTCGGTTTGCCAACCCATGGGTAGGTGGTTCGAGTCCCTCCAGTGTCGCTGGTATTTCTTACCCATTTTCTCTTGATAGACACTGAAAAAAAAAAAAAGTTCAGTTCCATGTGGACTGATGCAATTTGATCACTAATTGGTACATTCTTCTTAACTTTGTTGGTTAGTAGGTCACTCTCTGTGTTAGTGAAAGGTGCATTGCTTACGTGTGTGGAGGGAGTGAATTGTGGCCTCATCTTTTCACCACAGGTGTAGAGTTTCGTAGTACTATGCTATGTGATTAGTTTACAAACACTCAGCGTTGCAATCGATAGAGTTTCTTCTAGAGCTTAGAGTGAGTGCATGTGTATTTGTACGATTTCATTGGCCAAGAGGAACAAATTAGCATAAGAATTTTGGAAGGATTCTGATAACTCACTCGCACACTCACACCCACCCACACATCCTCACATCCTCACACCCACCCACACATCCTCACATCCTCACACACACACACCCTCACACCCTCACAGGCGGCGCAGCCACACGGAGGTGGTAGGCTCCCCCTACTGGATGGCCCCTGAGTGCCTCAAGGGCAAGAACTACTGTGAGCAGGCCGATGTCTTCTCCTATGGGATCATGCTCGCTGAAATCCTGGCTAGAATTCCAGCAGATCCTGATTTTATGCCGAGAACTCAAGTAAGTGTGTGTGTGTGTGTGTGTGTGTGTGTATAGTTGGTTGGTTATTAAAAAGATATTTGTGTGTGTGTGTGTGTGTGCATGTGTGTGTCTGTGTGTGTGTGTGAAGTTGGTTGGTTATATTTCACGATTAAAGATAAAAATATGTCCCTATCTTTGAACTCTCTCACTCTGATGCAAGAGGAATTTTTTTCCAACTGACTGTAACTGATCAAATGCTTACGATTTGGTGCATAAATGTACATGTGACGGTTGATACCCCTTTAAAGCAACATCACTTGAATGCAAACTGTCATGTGATCCAATCCCCTTTACTTTTAAACTATGAGAAAAATGTCACAAATTAGATTGACATACAATAGAAAAAGTACCAAGTGGAAACTTGATTACATGTGTCATTGATTTGTGCTATTGTTTCTCAAATATCTTTGCTTACGTTGCATATTGTGCTGTGTTTTTGCCGTTGTTACTCATGCATGTATTTATTTGTGTTTTATTTTATTTGTGCAGCAATTTGGAATGGATTTTGATGCTCTCAAGTCAATGTGTGAGGGATGCCCAGAGGAGCTGTTTGAACTCATGAGACAGTGCTGTGATGTAAGAGACTCCTCTCTCTCTCTCTCTCTCTCTCTCTCTCTCTCTCTCTCTCTCTCTGACTGCCCACTCATTTGCCATCGTCTTCTAAAAGCATGAAATTTGATCTCCTGCTTTCAATTATCTCTCTAATTGCTCTTTGAAAAGTTGTGAAAACTTACAATTCATACTCCAAGCAGATAAAGACAGTCGCAAAATGAAATTCAACTACCTGCAATACATACATAGCTCTACAGTTTTATTTTCATTGGCATGCCATTGCTAATTGGGACTGCTGTTTTCACCTTTTAAGGATGGTGAGAGGGTGAGAGAGTGAGATAGCCATGCATGGAGGATTGATTGATTGATTGATTGGCAAATGGTGGGAAATATTTAGTGTTTTTGTAAGCCAAATTGGTGTGTGTGCAATTGTAGAGAGTATCATGGGAATTCTTGTTAATATACTTCTATCCCATTTCCTGTGGTTATAATTCTATTCTAATGGTGATGCTATCTTGTCACATTCCCTAAATGTGACAATGAACTCGAAACATTCAAAGCATCTTTGAAATGAGTTGACAGTGCTAGCTAGTATGGTGTTGCATGGTTCTTGGCTTGGCACTTGAAGTTTGTTCCCACTCCTAGGCATATGTTGAGCATTACATCATGATTGTGTACCTATATACCCTTTTGGTTTTGGCCAGCTGAATGCAACCTCTTCCAGTTTACAAGGATGTGAATCTAGAGTCGTGACCTTCTTGTCCTGCCCTCTCCTCACAGCTGACTGGCTGCCTGGCTTAGTTCTGCCATCCTGTTGGCTAGACAAGTCAACCAAGCTAGCTAATGCATGATGAAATGTGATTAATTCAATTTACTCTCAGCACACAGCTACTTTGCACTATATAGCTTCAATACATATAGTGTTCCCTTCCCTAGCCATTACACTTTGTGACACAATAATTAAGGTAAACTATAACCCTAGCTGAGCTGACCAGGTGGCTGGTTACCTTGACAATAGCTCTGTGTACCTGTTGTTGGCTTCTGTCAATGGAAGACCTTGACTACTGTTGGTGGTGGTGGTAATGTATGTATCTGTAGGTCAACAAATCAAGAGTCACTTGGGAAACTCCACAACATTGTGCAGTTGTAGCCTTTGCTGTTAGTGCAATGGTGATTAGCCTGTTCTCTTAATATTGAATTGTTGGTTGGTGGTATGTTATAGTTACATGTGTCTCTTGCTGTATTGGCCTGCCAGCTATATGACCTTTATTGTGCTTTTATTGGAATTTCATGGAGGTTGCTTAGTAACTGTACACTCTTATTGAATTATGGATCAAGGGTTGTCTCAACTTGTAGAAAAACACAAAAACACAGTTCAAGCTTGATGGATAGCAGTTAGCACCAAAACATCATGCATTACACTGTCAACAGGACATGCACATAACTTAAGCAAATGCTTTTTAGTCAGTCTATTTTGACTTTCAGAAACTCACACACACACACACACACACACACACACACACACACACACACACACACACAACTTGATCAAAACTCACTCTCTCTCTCACACACACACACACAGCTTGATCCAGACAACAGACCAACCTTTGAAGAAACTCTAGAACTCCTCGAAAACGTTCATGTCGAAGATGACGATGACATTGACCAACAAACACCATCAGCTGCCATCATCGACGAATCGACCCTCAACACCACCTCATCCTCACAAGACCTCCGCAGCTCCATCTCGGAGCCTCTCCTTCGGATCCAAGACTCTGACGAGGACACCCGGAGCTGTGGCAGCGAGGGGGAGAGCAGGATATTCCTTCTTGACGGACACGTCGATAGTTTGACGTCCATCGCTACAACCTCGACCGAATTTTCTGATGTTGGTGGCATTGATAGCACCCATGGTGGTGGCAGTGATGCTGGGAATTATCAAGATAGAGAAGATCATTTTACAGTGGCTGTCGGAGCAGATGAGACTGACTGTAAACCTACACAGTGTGGGCTGAGTGATAGTGATGAAAGGAAAGATGGATCACCTACTACTAGCCAGGATACAAGAAGAAGAAGAAGTTCCGATGGAGTTCTTTTGACTAATTCTTCATCTTCTGATCTCTTTACAAACGGTCACCTTTTGTTGCAAAAATCTACTAGTTTGAATACACCGTCCTCGAGCAAGACTGTAAAAAGACCTCAAAATCTTCACTCTGATTCTCTCACGTGTAGTGTCCAAACTTTAGTTCCGGACGATTTGAACGGGGGTGGAGATTCAGGTATAGACCCGGGTGAAGTGGAAGTGTTCAAGTTCCCACCCAAAGACAGTGACATTGATTCGGTCTCAAAGCCCACGGGCACAAACAACAATACTGCTGGAGAGAGCATGTACGATAGAATGTCGGGAGACGAAACCCCACTGTGTACTAGTCCCTCTCTTCGTGTCACTCAACCTTCACCTGATAAGGCACTCCTAGCTAGTGGTAGGAGTGATGATACAATTCCTACAAGTCCAGATAATATTCCTGTCGTTTCAAATCATGCTGTTACTACTTCTTCAAAACCAGAACAATCAGATTTTTTAACCCCTCAGTGTACAAGTCCGTTAGCTCAAAGCTGGACGTCCTCCGAATTCTCTTTCCCACTTCCAACTNCTACGGGCAACGTCATTCACGTGATTTCGCGTACCAGGCTCTCTCCCTTCTTATTTTTGCACGCGCGCGTGCATAAATATTCACTGAGAGAGCCTGGGAACGAGGCTAAAGCTCCACAACATTGTGCAGTTGTGGCCAATCTGCTGTTAGTGCAATGGTGATTAGCCTGTTCTCTTAATATTGAATTGTTGGTTGGTGGTATGTTATAGTTACATGTGTCTCTTGCTGTATTGGCCTGCCAGCTATATGACCTTTATTGTGCTTTTATTGGAATTTCATGGAGGTTGCTTAGTAACTGTACGCTCTTATTGAATTATGGATCAAGGGTTGTCTCAACTTGTAGAAAAACACAAAAACACAGTTCAAGCTTGATGGATAGCAGTGAGCACCAAAACATCATGCATTACACTGTCTACAGGACATGCACAACACTTAAGCAAATGTTTTTTAATCAGTCTATTTTGACTTTCAGAAACTCTCACACACACACACACAACTTGATCAAAACTCACTTTCTCTCTCTCTCACACACACACACAGCTTGATCCAGACAACAGACCAACGTTTGAAGAAACTCTAGAACTCCTCGAAAATGTTCATGTCGAAGATGACGATGACATTGACCAACAAACACCATCAGCTACCATCATCGACGAATCCACCCTCAACACCACCTCATCCTCACAAGACCTCCGCAGCTCCATCTCGGAGCCTCTTCTTCGGATCCAAGACTCTGACGAGGACACGCGGAGCTGTGGCAGCGAGGGGGAGAGCAGGATATTCCTTCTCGACGGACATGTCGATAGTTTGACGTCCATTGCTACAACCTCGACCGAATTTTCCGATGTTGGTGGCATTGATAGCAGCCATGGTGGTGGCAGTGATGCTGGGAATTATCAAGATAGAGACGATCATTTTACAGTGGCTGTCAGAGCAGATGAGACTGACTGTAAACCTACGCAGTGTGGGCTGAGTGATAGTGATGAAAGAAAAGATGGATCGCCTACCACTAGCCAGGATACAAGAAGGAGAAGAAGTTCCGATGGAGTTCTTTTGACAAATTCTTCGTCTTCTGATCTCTTTACAAATGGTCACCTTTTGTTGCAAAAATCTACCAGTTTGAATACACCGTCCTTGAGCAAGACTGTAAAAAGACCTCAAAATCTCCACTCTGATTCTCTCACGTGTAGCGTCCAAACTTTAGTTCCGGACGATTTGAATGGGGGCGGAGATTCAGGTATAGACCCGGGTGAAGTGGAAGTGTTCAAGTTCCCTCCAAAAGACAGTGACATTGATTCGGTCTCAAAGCCCGCGGGCACTAACAACAATGCTGCTGGAGAGAGCATGTACGATAGAATGTCGGGAGATGAAACCCCACTATGTACTAGTCCCTCTCTTCGTGTCACTCAACCTTCACCCGATAAAGCACTCCTAGCTAGTGGTAGGAGTGATGATACAATTGCTACAAGTCCAGATAATATTCCTGTCGTTTCAAATCACGCTGTTACTACTACTTCTTCAAAACCAGAACAATCAGATTTTTTAACCCCTCAGTGTACAAGTCCGTTAGCTCAAAGCTGGACATCCTCCGAGTTCTCTTTCCCACTTCCAACTCCCTCGACTCCCTGGGCCCCTCCCCCTTCCCCTGCCCCGCCTCCTTCATCCCACACAGTCTCCCGATCCCTCCCCACGTCTCCCACTGGGGTCCAATCTGAAGACTCTCCCCTCTCGCCTGACGGTGAAACTCACAAACCCTTCAGAAGAAAGATTCTCTTAAATCAACGAAAGTCAAAGTCCTACTCAAACGTTTTCGACACCAAAAACAGGCCCCTTTCACTGTCAGAAATCGAGTCAGACTCTTGCAGCTCCTTTGAAGATGGGAGCGGTTTCTCTAAACGCAGTCACAGAAAATCTGTACATTTCATGGAAGACGATAAACTTTGTACGAATCTTGACGAAGAGTATTTTTCGCGTATCAACATTTCATCGGCTCGTAGCACACACAGAAGGGCTCGATCGCATAGCAATCCAGCAAATATAATCAGACAAGGATCAGCAAGCAGTTTTTCACTTACACTGGCAAGGAATTCTCCTCAACAACTGGAGCAAAGGGGTTGTGATACTGCTATTGATTCGAACTGTTACTCAAAGTCGTGTAAAGTTTATAACATTCGGTTGAAGAGAAATGCAAGGCTTTCTTCTTCCACTCCAGACCTGTCAGCATCATCACTTTCTCCTGCCACTTTCAATTTGACTTAAATCAAACAAAACTATACAATTTAATATGGTAATAATCATAATCTCTTTACATTGTGTGCTGTGTACATGTTGTCAATGTGTGTTAATGTTGTGAGTTTTTGTTTTGTTATTAGTATACAAGTTTATGGTTCAGTTTTAAAATCACTATTATAATAATTATAATGTATAATAAAATAATATAATAAAAATTATTGAAATAAGTTTAAAAATCATATTATTGAGCTCAAATTATTGCCTGCAGCTGCATACGATTACCTAATTATAAATCTTATAATTACTGATATAATATTAGCTGGTTATCCTTATCAAGTCTACTGTGAAGATAAGTGTGTGCTTAAAGCAAACCAACCGGTCTTGCGAGACGATCCACTAAAAGCCGGCAGAGATCCAACACTCTTTGATCCCCTCACACCATCACCACCCTCACCACTCACACCAACGCCACCCTCACCACTCACACCATTACCAATTCCAGGCTCTGTCAAGTTGGGAGCAGACACAGTACTATAGTCCAAAGAAGACAAAGACTGGACACTAGCCTCGCCCAACGGAGGACCGACAATCTCCCCCTGATGAGGAGGAAGATTGACACCAAAGCTTTTGAAAGAGTTCACAGACGAGACTGAACCCACTTTTGGTGAGAGATTTAGACCACTAGATGATGTAATGGTGACATCATCCGTAGGCAAGGGATCATCACCACCAGCCAGGTCGAGGGAATGGCGGGCTCTAGATGGAAGTACCTCACTTGGTGTGGACTTGTGAGAGGAAAGAGAAAAGTCACGACTTGCCAAGCTGCCAGGCACTTTATCTTCAAAAGCTGCTGAAGTAGGCGGCGAAAAACTCTTCTTAGCAGTATTTTTAGTCGACGGTTGTCCGGTCAATGGATTGTTCGACTCTGGTGCACTGGTGGTTGTGGGGTGTTGTTGGGAAGGCCTACTAGAGCTAGCCAACTGTCCAAGACTCTTGATGAAAGCGTCAACGTCAAACGTTGGTAGAGAATAGAGAGGGGAAGAGGTAACTACCACAGCAGAATCATCACCGGTAGCAGCACCCACACTGTTTATCGAAACAGAAGGTCGAGTAGAAGTACTTAGAGTAGCACTAGAACCGTTTGAAAAAGGTGCTGCTTCGTTGCTGCTGATAGAAGTGGAAGGTGTAGGGATGGACCCAAAGGGTAGAAGGCTGATCGGTCCTCCTAGACTGGTGGTGCCAGAGAGAGCACTCTTTAAGTCGGTGCTAGTCACAATGGGTGTGGTGGTGGTGCTATAGGTAGTCTGTGTCAGTCCTGTGCTTGAGTGGCTGTGATATCCTTCAAATACTTCTGACGTTTTTGGCGTTTGGCTCGCACTCCTTACAAAATCGTCGCTACTAGCAACAGACAGAGTTAAGTCCTTAGAGTCACTTGACAGTAAGCTTTGAGTCACTGTTGGCATTGGAGGTGTATTTTCCTTATTGAAAAGTGTGCTACCCTGTTGCACCCTTGATCTTTGTTTCCCATCGAGAACAGAAGTGGTGTCCGACATTGACACAGGAGAGAGGGTGTTAAAAGTGTCCATGCTCAGATTGGGTACCTGGAGGGCAAGGCTGATGGGAGGGGGAGAGGGAGCAAAGGAAGTATCTTGAGACGAAGAGAGTGCCTTTAGAGGAGTGAAAGATGGTGGTGGATAGGCAGCATCCGGTGTAGAGTGATAGTCTGATTTCAGCATGTATTGTTGACGACCCTTTACCGACTCAGAACCAAGTGGTGAAGCTTGAGCGTACACAACACCAGACACACTCGTAACAGGCTTCAAAGAACCATCAGTGGTCGATTCACTGCTTACGTTCATTGTCTGTGAAGGTCCCAAAACTTTCTTCGTACCGTTCCCAGAAGGTGGTGGTGATTGTTTGAAATGATCGTCAAGCTGTTGTTGTTGGATCTGAGACGGTAGAACCAGAGGGGAGAAATAGGAGTGATAAGGCACGGGAGAGGCCGTTGGCACCGTCGGTGGTAGTGGGTGGTGATAGTGGGGAACTTGTTGGATAGCAACGGACGACAACTTTTTGTGCACTTCTGAGAGTTCATCCTGTAGAGGGGAAAGACATAGAAAAACTCTTTTGATGCAATGTACATAGAACAGTCACAATAAAGGTATACACATTTGATATTTCCAATGACAATATGCTGTAGTATTTCTAGTGTACCTTCATTCTTTTCATCTGTTCTGAAGTACTTTGTTTGATGTCTCTAATCTCCTTTCTGAGAGCAATGTTCTCCTCACGCACTTTCACCAAATCCTACGTACACAAACATATTACACACACAAAAAAACCCTACTCATTTTGACAAATTAAGCAACTTCTTAAAGGAAACAGGTATGTTAAGGATGGCATACATACATCTACCTCTTCCTAGACCTCATTGCAATCTGACCTCTGACCTTTGTGAGTGCATCCATCAGGTTCTGCTGCTCTGTCATGGTCTCCAGTAGCTGTCCTCTCACGGCTATCTCCCCCTTCAGCTGGACCTCACTCTGCTTCAGGTAGAGGGTCACTTTACGAACGGACGAGAGGAGAGAGACGGTGATACCACTGAGCATTCCACTGCTGGGTTTGGTTGTCACACTTTTGGTCATTTTTGGTCGAGAATGGTTGGTTTTGGTGTCTGATGGTATATTATCGTGGTAGCTTGTAGCTTTTTCGTATTCATGCAACTCTTGGTCCAGCTCCAATACAAGCTGTGTGACAGTACATAAAAAGTGAGATAATGTCATTGTCGCAAACCAAGAGCCTAATATATACTGTAGGCTAACAAGTGCTAGTGAGAAACACATCATATGCACAGGACGAAGAAAGTACGAAAAACAGAGCATCAGCTAGCATTAATGTTGGATGACTGCATGTCTATATGGTCACATTCATGGATATACTGTGGAAAACTAACAGATGTATAGCTCTTTCAAATAATTGGTCATAATGTTCTATTCTAGAGGGAAGAGGGTCTCGTACTACTGCATATTCCACTGCACTGTACTCTGTACTAATCCAATTTGTTAGCAAACTATTCTGACGGCCATTTACCTATTCAAAAGGTCAATAACAGTTGACTTGACACTAAAGATTGTTTCTTAAGGTTCCGTTAAATGTTCATAGAACCTTCCTAAAATAATAGTTAGACATAAAGCCATTGTTTAGTAGTGTTCAGGCAGTTAAAAACATTAATTATAATGATACTACCACATTGTGCATAGAATCCATTCTATCAGTACATCCAAACAGCATAGCATTATTTTACATACACTAACAGCTACTATAATAGTAGGAACAGGTATAAGAGGAGGTGCTGTTTCTTGAAAAGTAGGCATCAACATTATCTACTGCCAGAAAAAAGAAGCTCAAAAAAGCATAAGATGGCTTTCATATCAGCCTGGTGTTTGACTGCAACTGTCATTACACTTCAAATCACGCTTAGCCTCAGTACCAATGGACCATATGTTGAGATCCAATCGTTCAAGGACCCCACAAGATATTTAGAGGTCGTATAACTCTAAATTATCCAACTCAAGTTACAAGACTTGGAGTTAGACAGTTAAGTTGGAATACACCACACAATTTATGGCAACTTGAAACACCAGGGTTATGGTTATGTGGCAGAAATATGGTAGTTTGTGCTGAAATTGAGACATGCTTTGTTCCGATACTTCTTTATATAGTTGCACTGCCCATTCCTACACTATTTATGAAATTTTTACTACAATGACTTGCATTGCTTATAAGCAGTACATGCATACCAAATTGTGTATAGAAATAGCTCTACACATTGTTAGCTAATGAGTTTCTACTGTTCTCTTGTCCCATCGGTTCCGTTAAATGTTCACAGAACCTTCCTAAAAGAATAGCTGTACATTGAAGTGTTCAGACAACAACAACACAACACCCACAGTCTATACTGGTACATAAACAGCATGCATTAATTCTACACAATACACAAGAGAAGGTGAATCTGCAGTTCATACTAAAAAAAAAAAAACAAACTCTGAGCTACGTATACCTAAAAAAGCAAAGATGGCACTCGTATCAGCTTGGTGTTTGACTGCAACTGTCGCCATTCTTCAGATCACGCTCAGCCTTGGTGCCACTAATGGAACATATGTCGAGATCCAAACGTACAAATCCCCTGACAAGTTCTTGGCAATCGTATACAAAGAAGGCACATCAGATGCATCGATTAGAATACAAACGTGGAAATTACCTTTTACTCTGTGGCAAGTTGTACTGCCCGGATTATGTGGTATTGATGGGACAGTTTCAATTCGTCGATCGGCAATCACAAATGAATACATTAACGGTTACTCTGATTTGGTCAAATTTGAAGACAATGACGATTTCAAAGAGGAGGTGTGTTTCAAACTGCACCAGGACCTGTTTCAGCCAGGGACAGTTGCCTTTGAAAGTGTCAAACACTCTGGCCAATACATCCGAAACAACTATGGAAACATGGAGATTGAACTAAGTTCAAACGATGGAAGTATAGCGTTTGGACAGGATGCCAGCTATCGCCTGCTTGAGACTTCTTGTTCTAAGGTCTTCATGAAGAAGCTAATGCCAACCGACCCTGATTTAGCATTTGCCTTAAATCGTGACAATAACAAAGCTTATATTGGAACACCACCAGAGCCAATATTTGTCCAGCGTCCTGGGCTAAGTGGTGCACCTAACTCGGTCTCCTTTCAGCTGTGCAGAGATGCTACCAAATATCTCAGTGTTACAGATAGCGATCAAATTAAAGCGACAGGTTTTAACGACAACTCAGCACCGCCTCTAGATACATTCAATTCTATTACAACATTCATTGAGCACCAGGATCAATACTTCAGTGGCTTTAGTACTTATGAAAGTGCCGAATCGCCTGGTTATTATATCAGCTATGGAACACCAAATGGAAAGATGGTCATTACACCACTTAATGATGGCAGTAGCACTCAGGAGAAAGTATATGCAAGCTTCAAGATAACTGGATTTTGAACTTAAACCAAAGTAAAATACAAGAGTAAAATTAATGATAAGCTGTAAGACTATTGTAAATCATTTCTTGAATTATAGTTGCCATGTGTGATTATAAATTGCTGCAATGTGTATACTAATTTTTATGGTTTTCACAGCCCCATCAACAAACATGCAATCAAGCTAGGAAAGCCTAGCTGATGCAGTAGAGGGTGCATAGCAGAGCATCAGTGCTTATACAGCTACAACAACAAAAAAATCATTTCTAACCTTTTCAAGCATCTGAAGGTCATTGTGGATCTTATCACTTGCAGATCCCTGGAAAGGGGATGATGGGCGTTCTGGAACATCACGACTAGCAGGCTGGTCTCCTTGGTCCTGACTCAAGACCGGTTTCTCTTGATTGACTGGTTTCTGCTTGTGCACAACATGAAGGGGGTGCCCCTGTAATAATGACTGCTTTGATGACGACTTTACTGCTCTAGTTGGGAGTGTACTGAAAGCTTCCTTTCTGTTCATACCTACGCACCATAAACACATCAGTGTACATTACACCGTAAAGTGTACATGAAAATTCAAACAGTACGTCTTATCTTTACAATCCCAAACCTAAACGAACCCTCCCAATGCCTGCCCAGGCAAGTATCTGTACGTATATGTACCTGCACTATGAGTACTAACCTATATGTGTTCTAAGTCAAGCCTACATTGATCAAATGGTAACAAAAATAGATTCATTATAATGCTCTAGCTCTTTGCACTGAATGTAATGTGTCCCAGTTTCATATAACCTTCCTACACAAACTGGTGTGGATGGCGTTTAAGGTATTTTCTTGAACATTTTTAAGTTCATTTTTAGGCAAGCATAAACCTTTATAGGACAAATCCACTGTGATCAGCTATCAACTAAACAATATAATTTATTATACATTCCACATGTACAGTAACCAATGACTTACCAGCAGCCAAATCTCTCTGAGCGGACCCACCATCACTATCATCATTCTCCTTATCCTCTTCTTCTTCATCTTCAAAGAGCACCCTCTCTCCATCAGCCGGGATACTGGACAGCTCGCTGATACCAGTCACACTTTCAATGCCATCCTCGACATCTTCAAAGTGACCCACATCTTCACCACCATAAGCATCTCTTGATCCATCCCCTCCCTTGGAAGTGATGTGTGAAGGTGGAGGGACATCAGAGGGTGGTATTCGGACGTGTATCGTTCGTCTGTTGGGTTGTTTAGGTCCTGGTTGCAAGGAGGACGTAGCTGTTGATAAAGAAGTGGTATGTTTTGGTGACTGGTCTATATCCGATTCGTTCTGATTGTGATGAAATTCTCTAGGCATATTTGCGTGTGTTTGAGGTGGTATTGAAGCAGCTGTGACGGAAATTTTCAAAGTTTTTTGTTTGTCTTCGCTTTGTTTTTGTTGTTGATCGAGGAGAGTTTGAAACCGTTTTAAGTCGACGGACGATTGATAGCCTCCGCTGATGTTAGTGGGTGTGGTCTCAATAGCTGGGCGTGGTTTGTGTCGACCAGGAGTGGGTGTGGCATCATCAAGGCTACTAATATCAGCTTCATTGCTCTCTGCATGGGAGTATAAAATAAAACAAGCAAAGTAAAATTAATGCGATAAACATTAAAAAAAATTTCGAAACGTAAATGGACCAAATTTAAAAATTCTCCATCAATGATAACATTCTTATTCTTTCATTTTTATTATTGTATATATATATATTTATTGAGTAAAACTTTTCAGGCAAACACATACCGTCAAGAATCTCATGAGGAGATGGAAGCTCATTAAGTGCCGGTTTCCTAGGGGCTATCTCCAACACGCTCTCGTCTCTGATTCCACCGGGAGAGGCCATGGCTGTGGGAGGGGGACCATCACGATGGCTTTCAAGGAGGGTCCTGAGAGAGAGAGAGAGAGAGAGAGAGAGAGAGNCAGATATCGTCAGGAATCGTCTGCAATTGGGAGAATGAAGCAAATGACTTGTGACTCTCTCTCTCTCTCTCTCTCTCTCTCTCTCTCTCTCTCTCTCTCTCACTCACCTCACAATACTATCACTAGGTGTCGAACCATCGATGAAAAACAGCTCCCTGTGATCAAACCCAGCGTCTGTGAACTTCTTCTCGTCGTACATCCTCTTGTTCAACCTCACGATGGTTGTTACGTTGTGGTGACGGAAGTACGGGAAGTAATGATCAGGGGCATGAAGAGGATACCCATTCTCAATTCGGCTCTTGTTATGTGGCCCGGCAAAGGCCAGGAATTTTCCTGAAATAATTGAATTGCAAGCAAAATAATGAGGTTAAGTTTGCAATGGTATTGAGAGAATGCAGGAGCAAAAGAGTTAAAATTAAATACTGCATTCAGTGCAGTAGAAAGGGTTAAATTAATGAGTGAAAAGGGGGTTAAATTAATAATAATAGTGCAGCTGCGCAGGACTAATGGGTTCAAGAATGGAGGAGTGTCAGGGGTTAAGTGCATTATACAAGGCTAAATCAATCAAACAATTACTACTGGTTACATTCTACAAAAGTGTTGTACTGACTGTACAATAATTATTACAGTTATAATAGCAATAGCTAAACCAATGTGATGTGTGTGCATGTATGAACTTGCCATGGCAACCATTCAGTCAATGCATTAGTAAACGAATACCAGTGTGTGTGTGTGTGTTTGTGTGCGTGTGCATCTATATAGAGGAACAAAAAGGGTCTAATTGCCTACCTGGGATAATCCAATTAAAGTCCCCATTTTCAACTTTCTGTAAGCAAGAGAAACACAAAACAGCAATAATTGTTATTGTCTGCTCGTAGAGTCTTGCTAATGGTACCATAGACAGATGTAAGGAAAATTGAATTAGTAAATCACGATAGATATTTAAATATTATTATAGTGCAGTCGAGAAATAGCTGGCTGTTGAATACATCGTTTGTTGAAAGTGTGAAAGTGTGCCTATGCAAATTAGCTACAAATTATCGTCATAGTGCAAACATACAATACTATATGCACAAGATACACACACAGTAGACGCACCTCGTAGAATTCATACTCTTCAACGCTAAAGTTCACAAAATTCAAAAAGTTGAAGCTGATAGCCTGCAGGCACAAACAAGCACACAAATTAATACATGCATACATCAATACACATTTTCTTCTTCAATAATATTTGCATCACATGTGTGTCACATGACAAAGCTTATGACTAACTGCATTACATCATAATATAATGATGTCATACCTTGTGCACAGCACTGAAGCAGTGTTGCAGGGTCAGATTGTACATGCACTTGCCGTAGGAAGCGTCACGAAAAGCCACAAAAGGGGGCGTGGTTGGACCCATGACTGCCCTGAAGGCATCTTCGGGTGATCGACGATGGTAGATGATCTTTTGTTAGAGAGAGAGAGAAGAGCAGAGAGTGTGTGAGTGTGAGTTTGTACTGTAATGTCTGCATTTCAATTCTACATCAAACTATCAATAAGAAAGCGTATCTCTTTGAACGAAGGTATTTCACTGACATAGTTTGCATCAAACTATCAACAAGAGAGAATCTCTTTGAATAAATTAAAGGCATTTCACCGATATAGTGCCATGCAGTATATCCCCTCCCCCCCAAATGTACTCTCAACGTCTGCCTCAATGGCCACTATAAAGAAACAATAACTCTTTACTGAAGGCTCACTAATCACGTCAAAAGCAGCACATCTCCACCCAGTCACAGATCAAAGAAGACTTTACAGCTACTGTTTGTCATTAGTGCAAGCAAGCAAATAAGTCAAGCAGTAGCTTGCTAGAACAAAAAGAATGCTTGCTTGAAAAAATTCATAATCAAAATTTAACACATACCACGTAGCTTCCAATGAGGTAGGCTGCATTGGCCCGCTTCCTGCCATCAAAGCTTGTGTAGTGGATAATCTTCTTTTTTGAATTCTGTCAAGTGGAAAAAGATCAAAGACAAACATTTAAACGGAGCCTATATCTTCGCACACATGCACACACTGTGACACACAAAGGAACAGCTACAAATTCTTCAACTGCTGTTACAAGGTCACGCACACACACACACATGCACACACATACACTGTACACACCAGGTGAGCCAGAACCTTTGTGCACACTTGTACAGCGTGCAGGCATCAGAAGTCGTAACACAAGCAGATGACACACCATAAACACACACACCACTCACTCACTCTCTCGCACATGCACTCAAAACAATCACACACACACACACAGTCGTATATATGTACAAATAAGCACCAAACCATAAAGTAATACCAAGTAACATTATAACTGATAGCAATAATATACCAATCAACACTCCTATAGCCACAAAGATGCTTCAACTTTGTGAACTTTCGTGGAACAAGGTTGGAATGGCCATCAGCAGCCATCCAGTCTAGCACCACACACACAGAAATAGAGCACGGGTTGTATCTAGAATAATGCCCCTATATATACATACAATAACCCCCTGTGCAGCTCAGTTGGCAAGTGACTAAATAGGTACAAAATGTCTTTGATAAGTTTAGAACTCTAGCTAGGGGAACAGGTGTACGATAAGGACAGCTGCCAATGGCTATATTGAAAATGGCTAGCACACACACACACACACACACACACAAAAAAAAAACAAAAAAAACAAAAAAAACAACATATATATAACTTTGACATTCGCAAGCTCTTGGAGTATAATAATTATACATAAAAATTAGTGAATTCTTGACAAGATTGTAGCAATGATAATGGATACACATGTACACTCACAAAAACATGTGTAAGATAAGGGTACATGCAACCTTACATGATTACTAGGATAAGGGGACAAGGTACATACTACTTAAGTGCTAAGGGTTATGAGAAAAGTTGTGGCCATACTCCTAGGTTTAATTGATGAACAATAGGCAGACCACATGTGTATACTACAGCTGTTTACTGTTGGGTACTAATTAGAATCACTTTATACAAAACACATAGCTATATAGCAACGTATAATAATTTATGTCCTCAGAATTTATAAGCCAGTCAGTCAGTTATTAGATTCAGACTGGGGCGGCATTGAAATTCATCACAGGTATAGAGTAGAAATACATACATATATACATATATAGCTCGGCAACACACATGTACACATACACACGCGCGCGCACACACACACACACACACACACACACACACACATAGCAAAGTTAACAATAGCCATACAACTGCAATTTAGGAAGTATCTAGAACAATAGAACACACACACATACACATGTGTCACACTACACACAAGATATCGATAAGCATGTATGTACATGTAAGGCCAAAAGGCCAGATTCCAGAGAGTAAATAAGAACAGGAAGTACATTACAAGTTTCCTGTTGACACATAGTAACTTGGCCATATCTGGTTGTATGCATGTCTATTGTACATGTCCATGTGCACACATGCATGAATATTTATGAGAGAGAGAGAGAGAGAGAGAGAGAGAGAGAGAGAGAGAGAGAGAGAGAGAGAGAGAGAGAGAGAGTTTTTGACATTACTATATAAAGTAATAGGAGCTATACAGATTTTTCACATCCACTTGCTCACCCACAAGCACATTCACGTACGCACACGTGTACGCTTGAATACCCCGAGACTGGAAGAAAGCCAAACCATCCATCACCCTTGCACACCTCAGGGTGATTGAAGCTTAGCATGAATAGTGTGTCCTTCTAGCTCTCAAACATTAGCCAATTGTTGCCAGCTATATAGTAGATACACACATATGTGCATGGTAACCACGCACCTTGTAGTGTGCCCATGACGTTACAGGAAAAGCCTAGAAGCTTAAGGAATTAATCCACTAACTTCATTATAGCTCCAGACTGCTTTCATAACAAACACATGTGCACAGCATGAGTACACCAGCCTGTGGAATCTCACTGAACTAATATTGTACATGTGTGCTGCATAGATGCTATCTTTGCATGCATGTGAACGAAGTAACAGGCTCACTCTTTACACACACACACACACACACNCACACACACACACACACACACACACACACACACACACACACACACACACACACGTCAGTGATGACTCATAATTACACCATTTCAAGCTCAATTACACAACCAGATTGAACAATGTCATACTAATCTCCAATCTAGCCCATCTCCATAGAAACAGCTTAAAACCTCTCCGCCATAAGTATTGTAAACCGATAACAAATAAGAAGTCCACTATTATGAAAACAAGCTGAGGTAAGCATAAGTCTACTAATGAGCTGCAAACAAGACCAAAAATGATAAACAGAGTCTAAATCAAGGCTTTGAGCCACCCTATTCAAAGGGCTAGTACATTGTGCATGCAGCTATGAATAAAAGGTGAATCTGCCTATACTCCACATGGAGGTCATGAATAAGCCATCCACCAACTGCCAGAAAAGCACCTGATGTGGCTGACCTGTGCAGATGAAGCCGCTAAACAAACATGGTGTGTGTATTCATTGTGATAACATGCTGTCAGAGCACATGCCCTCGACAACCACAGAAGCGTGTGACACGGAACACACATACTATGACACAATGCTGAAAACAACTGGTTGCCACATCTCATCGATCATTCATTGTGCATACACACATACAGGGCCATTGTACTCTGGAATGCTAGTACTCTCTGGAATGTACGTGGTGTGCTAAGAAAACACTACCTCAGAACAGAAATGTCACGATTTCACACAGAGGAGTTGATAGCCCATAGCAACAGCTAAAATACTCGGAACAAGAAGAATAACTAAAAGGATATCTTTAGTAATTCTATCAAATGGTGGAGTATTGTATGCCAACTGAACTTAAAGCTATGCGTACACTGTTTAGGGTTAGGGGGAAAGATATTATGATACACTAAACATGACCATAACAATTGCAAGCACACAGCTACAGAAGGGGAGAAAGCAACAAGAAATAACTGTCACGAAATTCGAAAGATAGAGTAAAAATACGAGAAGTAAAGATGTAGTAAGGGTAGTGCCCATATGTAAGTGAGTAGTACTAGTATAGTATGTAGGAACCACCCACTGCATGTGTACTACACACAGTACAAATTGACATACATACAGTAAGGATCAGGGATTCCGCACATTCAGCTATAGCTAAACATGCAAGCCAGTTGCTAGTCTTCTCACTCTTACTACCAGCCAGAGTTAGTCTGGTTTGTCAGACTTTTCGCAAGGAAAGGAAGCGTCTAGCAAGCCTCTAGCAAGCCAGACGAGGCCCAGGTAAGTAGGTATTCTTCTCAGGCAACCCCCAAGATAATGTCATGAATTAGTTCGATTAGTCCCACCGCCCTCCCTTCCTCCCCCCCCAAATAAAACACTTGCAACTATACTATTATGTACACAACCACAATATTCTGAGTTCATGCTGTGTGCAGCAGCAGCTGTTAATCTATACTACGCCCAATCAGCACAAATATATTGTGCACTATAATTATTATTCTCAACATCATCACCATGGCAACTAAGAACCCACCAACCCAAAGATGAAACTCCCAG
Source organism: Tethya wilhelma (assembly GCA_964030475.1). Taxonomy (NCBI): domain Eukaryota; kingdom Metazoa; phylum Porifera; class Demospongiae; order Tethyida; family Tethyidae; genus Tethya; species Tethya wilhelma. Next base: position 20,002,132 of record CAXIPT010000001.1, on the reverse strand, counting down.
ACCTTATCACACCCGGTCATCTTCAAAACCCATCTTCTAGAATTCTTCTACAGCCTCTCTGAGCCTCACTAAGTGTGGTCATTGCAAACCATTGCCTCGCTTTATCTACAAACAACCAAAACCCCAAATTTGGCTCTGTGATAACCACACAGATGTGACAAGATGTTGGACGGTACATCCAAATCTTTACCAGCTAGAGCAGATGTTTACAAATATGTATGCAAAAAAGCTTAACTCTTGACTCTAGTATCAAAGTAAAGTATAGCCTCATTCTTAGGCAGCTTCTTCAAAACAAGGGAGAGAAAAACAACCACCATTAACAACAAAACCAGCTAAGGGAGGGGCGTGGGATTAAAGCTAGAAAATGCTCTCTCAGCTCATTCCTGTTAGCATTGAAAAAAAAAATTCAAAACATTTTCTGTCGATTAGAGGCTGTGTATGTCAGAAATGCACTCAGCTTCGAAGGCCTACAGTTAGCTATGCATATGCTCAAGCAATATAAAACTTCATGTTTAAGTATTTGTCTTATATGGAGTAAATGACATAACAGTTCATCTAAATATGGGCACGGTTCAACGGAGAAGCACATGAGGTCACACGATATGAATGCATACATAAATGTGTGTATGTGTGTATGTATGTGTGTATGTGTGTAATTGTATATGGTGAGTAAGTGTGCCCATGCATGTATACGTGTGTGTACATGTAGCCCAGGCAATCAAAAGTGCTGTGTTGACTGCTTTTCCAAGGTTAGAATTGATACGAGTAATTCGAGAGGAGACAAACACTTCATTCCAAAGATTCTTATATTAGTGGAGAATAGTTGACTTTTATTAGTACACACACACACACACACACACACACACACACACACACACACACACACACACACACACACACACACACACNACACACACAGTCTTATGCATTAATTCATAATTCAGTTAACTGTCTGTGTCTGGAGTAGTTTGTGATAGCAACCAATCCACCCAACTATCCCATCTAATTACTCAACAAGTGAGAAATATTATACACGCTTTCCAAGCAATCATACAATTTCGTTAACCCTTTCCCTCTTCATAATTTTAGCTAGATTACATCACAATGACATAATCATTAATGGAGCCCAACAACAACAATGGAAAAATTGAGTAATCATGAGCTTACTTTCAATTTCCGATTCACTTTCTGACAGTAACGATACAACATAGCAAGATTCAACGGTCCAAAGTCTTGGTAGAAACTGTATCACACACACACACACACACAAGCAAGGGGTAAAACAATGCATCATTTTCTCAAGTTTGAACCAATTAACATTCGTGCTTACCAAACTTTAAAGAGATGATAAGTGATAATGATTTTAAGAAAGGGAAAGTGCAAAAAATTTTTCAAAAACTAAAACACATGACAACGTTAACCTTTAGTGTACTTTGCAAAACAATCATTACTTTGTTTGTAGAGAGCACAAACAAAACATCTCGGTGGGGGTCAAATCAACGAAAAGTTCATGCACTTCTCACTTTTCATAGATGAGCTCTTCGTCGATGCTAAAGTAGTAACATGTAGCTGTGTTTCTTGGTTTGGACCGCAAAGTTGCAAAATAAAGACGGCCTGCGAACAACAGAAGGTGAAAATAACGATAATTATCGGGGGTAAAAACAATTATGCTAAAAATTCACAGTGTGTCATGAAAGTGTACTTAAATGCTTTTTGATCAACATATTTTGTCAGGTGTTAAAATCCATTCAACATCACATTAGCTAAAGATCTCCACAAGAATCCATTGATATGTGTAATTATAAGGCTTGGTTCACACGCCTGCACTAAGCCACACTCACTACGTTTACGTAGTTACAAGACTGGTGGGGCTTCGCTACACAAAAGACTGAAGGATACACACGCACCCAAATACAACTGTCAATAAGCCATTTCATGCACAAATTTACGTACCTTCCAGCAGCTCGCACAAGTAGTGATCTCGGTCAGCCATATTCTTTCTTGTAGCTTGGGTCTTTTGAGTCAGATGTGTCGATTGGTTTCTCTCTTTCTCTGTGAGTCTGTGTGTCTCTTTCACTAGCGATACTCTCAACGAGCGCCACAAATTAGATCAGTCCAAAAGATTCGAGTGTTGCAGTGGTATGAGTGTCTCTTATACAGGGCGTTCGATCGTAAATAAGGAGTAGTTTAGCTTGGGTTTTAGTTTGAAGATTGGTTGCGTATAGATATGTACAGTCCGTCGGATTATTGACACGAGAGCCGAGGTGGCATCGTTGGCTGCCTGTTAGGCTCAGCCGCTGTCCACTGAGTGAGCAGTAGGTCGTTGAAATTCGACAAGAAATCTGTTCCTTGGTAGGATCGGGTTATTACTACGTACTTTACTAACTTACAAACTATTTATTCTTTACTAAACAATCGCTCAGCCCATACAGGGCGATTTTGTCCTCTTGGAATCACCTTTGGTGATCAGCGCTTGATTTTATAACTCTTTTTCCACAAGAAGAGTGAAACTTACTAACAGGCAAAAGTATCACACGATCTTATCACAACTTATCACGCAAGTATAGTAGTCCAAGAGCTAATAATTGCTTTATCAGCATCCTGTTCCTTTGTGTTGCGGCCGACATTGGAATGCAGTATGTGTGGGAGTAGCCGCAAAAAATTCCGCGATCATGAATAACGTTGGATAGGTTCCTAGTGCGTCATTAGGAGAGAGATCAACAAATATTCATTGACGGGGGGCGGTCTAGATGAGTGTAAAAGTTACAAAAAAGCAGAATGAATACACTAGATAAAGCTTAGGTGATAACCCAAAAGGTGCAGAATTTTGTGAGTGGGTGAGTGTTTTAGATGATATGATGATGTCACCCCATTGCAAGGGGCCAATGGCCAGTACAAAGGAACACTTGAGTGGATAGATAACAGCCTGGCTGCACAAACAGGAAAGTACTTTTAACCTCTGTAGTTTCTTTCCACCCACTAAATGTGTGAATATCCTCTTCATCTCATCTTCCAACAATGAGCCACACACACACACACACACACACACACACACACACACACACACAGGCAGCTAGCACTTCACGATAATAGTGCATGCGTATATATTATTCGCTCATTAAGACTGCGCCTTATGCATGCGCATAATCTTACATAACATAGTGAGTCCCAACGATATACTGAGCTAAGAGTCTTTATTATTTTCATCAGACACGTGCCTACATTGCAACTACAGGCAATGGTTACTGTAGAAGTACATTATGCAAAATATCTACCACCTGTAGAAGGACCAAGTACACAATGGTCATCTGCATTCCTTGAGATTATTATACACTGTTGCAGCATAACTACAAGAGTCATGCAGATATGGACTATAGTCGTTAAAACAAGAGAGGTCTTCGCAGGGCATCTATAGCTGTATTAAATCATATACAGATATTAGGTATTATAAGTACTGACTAATTGCGTGTATGTGTGTGTGTGTATGTGTGTGTGTGTGTGTANTGTGTGTGTGTGTGTGTGTGTGTGTGTGTGTGTGTGTGTGTGTGTGTGTGTGTGTGTGTGTGTGTGTGTGTGTTGATGTACATAAATGTATTGAGATATTATATCTATTGCTGAAATGCATTATGGGATGTCCACAATTATGACATTCTGTGTGTGCCAGTATCAGTCATTATGTGTGTGTGTGTGACAGTGTAAGAATTCAAGTGTGTGTTTTGTGTACGAACATACTGTTTATTGTCCCTAAGAGTAAATTATGTATGGTTCAACGCTCACACATAACCTCAGACACACGCACATACACATGCATCAGGTAGACGCACACGTACGTACACACATACACACAAACACACACACACACAGGCACACACACACACACAGGTACACACACACACACAAGAACACACACACGCACACACACACACACACAAAGAAGAAAATGCCAATCTAATTAAGATGCAATGCAAGAACTCTCCTTCAATTACCACACCAGGTCTCCACTCAATAACACGCATAGATTTCAAACCACGGTATTACTATATGGGATGCATCATGTGATTGTGCATTACTATTATACATGAGTTATAAATAATCTAAGTTCCCATTTTTGTCTAAAGTTTCATTCGGCAAATGAACGTTATTAAATTGCAAGCTCATTGTCCAATATATCCAGAGGAATTATATGCTCCTAATTAGTGACCAAGGAAAAAACAGCTATCAATTAGACGCTTCTAGTACACAGTGAGTTGAGAAGAGAATAACCCATCTGTTTTATGTGTCATGTAAACAAAGCAAAGATTGGCCATTTTGCCTGTGAACCAATAATGTTGTACAATGTCTATAAATACACTATCTGATTTAGGTTCTATCATTACAAGTATGGTTTGTACAACTTAGACAATTTAAACGAGTCTTTCAAGTTTCAACTTAATTTCTTTAATTCGTACAGCGGAAAAAATACTTGGCACAAACCTGACATAAGGTTATGAACATCTTAGGTATACATGTACTGCATCTACATGCATGATGATGCAAGCATTCATAACATTATCTCTCAATCTATATATATATTTTCATTTTGCCTGGGAACCAATGAGGCGTACAATGCCTATACTATCTGGTTTATAATAGCTTCTATCATTATAGTACGACTTTGACAAACGAGTCTTCCAAGTTTCAACTTTCTTTCAGCAAAGGGTACAGTGGAAAAATACTTGGCATGAAACTGACATAGGTCACGAACATCTCAGGGCATACATGTACTGCATGTACATGCATGGTGATGCAAGCACTTATAACATCTCTCAATTTATAAATTTTCAACTAATGCATTTTCCAAGGAAGGGGAAAAAGCCCCTATAGACACAAATAATATAATATAGCTTGTTTTCGAGTTTTCCTGTAAAATATCACAGCTATTATATGATTTGATTATATAATGCTCTCTGTGAGTATTAAAGGTAATGAAATGTGGCGACTAAGTGTCTTTTGTAGTTGCCTACACGTGGAGGACTTCTGTCTGTTGGTTGATTAAAAGATGTCTCCAGTTTCACCATTTGAGGAGGTTCATGAACTACTCCAGCTATTGAGCTGGTAATTGCCTTAGCTGGCATCATTGAGCACGGTGGCTAAAACACACACACAGAGGTTACATGATGCATAAACACATAGAATATATACTCACTCATTTACACACACACACACACACACACACACACACAGTCACAAATTTATTAATATTGACTTCCCAGCGGCATGAATGCATGAGTACTCATGTAGTAGCTACTATCAATGCATGCAATGTAGGTTTGCGTGACTACAAGCACATGAGTAATGATAACAGGGGTTAGAAAATTATGATAACGCAATGCAATTATAGTAACGGTTGCCAAGCAACTCCTATACCCTATAATTTAAGCATAGCTGAAATACATTATCTATGCATTAATTGTTCAAGTCAGCACTTTACTAATGCATGTGAAAGGTTCATAAGCATGTTGCAATAATTACTTGTCTGCAGTCACTATGAATATGGTCGACAGGAGTAATTAGATCGGCATTAGAGCAATGTCAATGTCACATGCTACATACATTTATAGCTACATGTAGCAACTTAGAGTGAGATAAAACACACACACACACATGTATGTAAACTTGTACAAAGGATAGTGATTTAATACAGTGTGAATGTGCATACCTGCATGCACACACACACACACACACACACACACACACAGTGACACACACACACACACACACACACACTATAGCTCTACCTCTTATATTAGTCGCTGTATGCTACATGCAGTTTCGTAGTTGATACAGTGAGAATGTTGATGCAGTTGCATCCCATTTAAAAACCGGTCAGAACTGGTTTTACTAATGGAACCACAACTAACAGAATGTGTCCACAGGCTAAGGCATATCAGGTGCCCTATATAAACTCTGTAAGTGATTCAATTAGCTCCCCACACACAAGACAGGGAATTAATAGCAGAAGAGTCGGACTACCTGGACCAACGGCATGCGAACGTGCAACTATTGTTGCAATCTGTACGCATGTAACCTGACATAGGTACTACCTTGATCTGTAACCTGGCAATGTGCTGTGACCATGTGCAGTTGTCATAATGTGTGGCCATTGTTGCAATCTGTATGCATGTAACCTGACATAAGTACCTCAGTAACCTGTGCATGAACCATTGATGCAGGGATTTTGGCTGACTGGCTGGCACTTGCACACACATACACACGCCCGGCCGCATGCCTCCAATTACACTGGCCCATTCACCACTGACCTTCAGATGAATATACTCTTAATTGGCCTATTCAAAACTATTAATTAACCGATTTATAACTGGTATGTGCATATTATGCAATGCAGACACCACTATACACACATGATACATGCTGCACAGTACATGATGTAAATGTGTATGTACAAATAGGAAAAAGCATTATTATGGATTTATATACACATGTAAATGTACATGTACACACACTNCACACACACACACACACACACACACACACACACACACACACACACAGACACACAAACAGAATATTTAACCTTTGAGAAGTTATAGCCAAGTAGGGGGCATTGGAACATCTCTGATAGTGACTTGTAAATGCCTATTGGCAACTGAAACTATAATATTAAAGTCATAACATGAAACTTCAATAGCTGCTTGGGGGGTGGTGACTGTACATGTTTCAAAACACTCCAATAATGGCAGCTCTAGCTTTACACCACCTTGTCCATAATTAATGGGGTCAATTGGCAATTAAGACTACAAAAGATGATGTAGTTACAAGTTCCGGTGATCTGCGAAGTGCATGAAGAGGAAAAATTAAAGATCTCACTGAGGTCGATCTCTATCTAGTCCAATTGGTGGCATGATCTATGGGGGGCAGAGTTCTCATGTGACGATTGTGTCCAGCCAGTTCAGTTCATTTGGACATATACTGCAATAACAGTTACTAATGGATCATAGGTTAGTAAATGCACTCCTGCACTTTGGAGAGAAATTGTAATAGTTTTGTCCTGCACGAGCAATGCACGATTCGATCATGCTCCACCGATTAAAATAATTATTATGGAATAATAACAATAAAAAGAGTAGGCGACAGTCTAAGTCTCCTGTCTCGTTGATCAATGCCTACATGCCGTATCATATCAGCTAATGCAACGTCTTGGACATTATAGTATCCAGTTTCAAAATAATTTTTAGCTATAATTCCAAAGGTATATATATATATATACCTATAATATTATGGACGTATATACACTTTGGTATGCATATATAATTAATGCTGCCATGTGCAAGAGTTTATGTTTCTGGGTTAATGGAACGGAGCTCCTCAGACAGATCTAATGACTTTACTTGAAAGTTGATATAAGACTCAAATAATCTTGACTCTGTCTAAATTGGTATGCATGTATTTGATATCACGATTAATATTAATTTTAATCCTGGTCTAAAAATCTTTTTTTTTTGTTGCAAAGTTTACAATAAAATTAAACCACATGATATTTCATTAAACTGCTCAAATACCTCAACATTGGTTGCTAATGTGTTGCCAAGGACTGCACACGTACACACACGTTCACCAATGGGAATAACATGTGCATGACAATAATTATCGTGAAATGTCTGAAAGTGGTAAGATTATCGGTAGGACGTGTGTGGATTAATTTCTATCACATGCTCAAATATCTTGATAAAAAGATATACAGTAATAGGCTAATGCAGTGATGTGTGGGAACTGACAACAAGGCATGCATCAGCCAATATAGTGGTATTTTAAAATTATATTATTTCTGTTCCTGTTTATAATCAGCTGATGTGGTTTTCAAGAATATAGCTGTATCGGCAGCTGCCACGATTATGGTGTTGGCATCTCATGTTACATTATGCCTTGTGACTTAATCGAATGTGTATAAGTAATGATGTCGAAATTCATAAAGCTGCTGAATCATACTTACTGATAATGTGATTCACATAGCAACCTCAACCATTGTGGCTAGGCTAAAATTTTTCATGCACGCATACCAATCACTCTCTCACTCTATCTCTCTCGGTCACTCACTCGCTTTCACACACACACACACACACACACACACACACACACACACACACACAAACAATCCATCCACCGAAATCCTCAAAGAGCACACATAGCATAGTACACTCTAAGTCTTCCCTAATTGCTTCACATAGCTTCCTATCTCTGTCCCTAATCAAGGATCAATTGCAGCAACAGCTGCTCAGCCTGGATACCATGGAGACTCATAGAAATGAATACACCTATCAGTTTTAAGCCAATTACAATGAGTATGCAATGGTACTATACCTATAAATAATTTTAAGAAAATGCGGCAAAGCCAATTGTTCCTTTTTTGTCAATAACAATCCATTGAGATCGTATAAAGTGTTCATTAGGTTTTGTTTGGCTGCAGTAATGCGTGCTAATTGTAGGAGGTATGTCGTGCATTTAGTGTATTCCCGTGCATCCCTTAGTAACAGTCAGTCTCATTTTTTCGAACACCGAAAGACAAAATTTCTACATAGCTGCAGGGTTTAAAGGTACAACTAGACTAGCAAAGGAATGAATCTGAAGACTGCATAGTCACAAATCGACCCACATAATATTATGAGAATGTTAATCTACCCAAAACTGAGTCACCATTAAGAAGCACTCGCTTTTTCCCTTTTAACTTAAGCTTCTTAATTACAGAATTATGCAGATCTAGAAGAATGAATTTGAAGACTGGTCATGCATGAGTCTACCCACATGAGTATTACGTTAATGTAGCCAAAAAACTGAGCCACAATTAAGAAGCATTCGTGCAGGCATTCAAGAAATATGTCCAGCTATACATGCATGTATGCATGGGTATGCAGGGCTGAGTTGATTTTAATGGAGCATGCATGCATGGCAATTAGGTTGAGTGCACATGAACAAATAATGTCTTAAAAATCGAGGAATCGTATCATTGCTAAAGTGGTGCATTATAGTAATACACTCGTCCATGTAACTAGGCACTAGTATAAACATTACAGCCTCGTTCCCATGCAAGCAAGCTCCTAGGGCTACATAGGACTAGGTCTGGTGCATGTGTGTATGCATACACAGATAGATACTTGGCCACAAAACAATCAATCTGTAATCACAAAATTATTGATCGGTTTTCCAGTAAAAGCCACAAAAGCCATCCAACTCTCCCATGAGGACAATGACCACAATGGGTTGGCACACCTGCAGATTGTTTTAAGGAGACCTCACATGAACACAAAGTATTTTGATATCGTAAACACACATGCACAAAACACACAAGACTATAAACATTCTACATTATATAGAGTTCATAATAGATACTAAGATAATTGTTACCAATAGCTAGAGTGCTGTGTTTGTGCCGTACGTGTTTTGAAGCCGGATTTGCAATTTCTAGAACAAAAGAGGTCCAATCAGTGGCAGCATGCAAGGCATGTGCCAGCCATTAGCAAACAATACAACACATAGTAAAACGGATTATTGGAGAAACAACACAATCACACAGGCACTCAACAAACCCAATCTTTGCAACATACTTATCATACATTAAGCAACTGTAGGACCTGACTCACTGTACATAGCTTATAACTCTATAGGGGAAAGCTGACTATAATAATTATAGTACAATATAGTATGTATGTTAAGGTATATAGCTACATACTTTGATTTGTTCCACTAATAATCCAGCCATTAGTGATGGCATTGTGTCACGATGTTTCTTCCTTGTTTTCGTAATGGAGAAATTTGGCAAGGTGCTGAGGATTATAGTGCCCATTGCAAGATTTTTGGCAGCTCTTACAAGAGGAGCACTCTCGTCTGGCGCCTAGAAGTCTCTTCGGCTATAGTTTTACTATTAGCGAGCTACACGACAACAAAATTACAAACATGCGCATAAAATTATGTGATACAAATGGAGACACACACACACACACACA
>CAXIPT010000001.1:19908993-19992126 GCA_964030475.1 Tethya wilhelma | reverse complement strand
CACACACACACACACACACACACACACACACACACACACACACACACACACACACACACACACACACACACACACACACACACCTCAGGCTACAAACAAAGTAAGTGAAATGCAATATATGCATACCACGTACATAGAGAACATAGATTGAGTAAAGGTACGTGGGTCCACTACAGCAGATATCAAATTTGGTCAGCTTATATGCATTGATTGAGTGCATGGCTTTATTGAATTTGGATACTCCCTTGAATGTCCTGATGCAGCTGCACTTGAAGTCGCTGTATCAGCTTTGTACTGCATGCATTAAATTGTTGACTAGCTTGTTTACTGCAAATGCTACCACAATTATCAGCAATGGAACCGCACTGTTGGCACCTTGCTGGTCCAAGCTAGATGGATAAGATAAACTCTAGGAGACCTTTTCCTTTACAAGTTGACCAGCACATAGGGACTATGAATTCCATTATCATGGTACCTGCAGATGGAAGGATATTTGATATACCCACATCAACTGGTACGTCTTTGCCTTTGCTACAATACCACAAATACATCATATTAATTTATTAAATACTTACTGGAGGAAACTTCAAGGGGAAAAAAAAAGAATTTTAGCTCTTTTAGTTTGAGGGTGTCCCGTTCCTGATCCACGTGCATGAGGGAATCCCATTCCAGTACCAAGTAAAAAGGGGGTGGGGCTCAAGTGAGGCGAGTGGAGGAGTACAAGGTGCAAATCGTATGGTGTGAGTAAACAACCTTACTCTGGAACAGCTTCCAGTCGGGGTCAATAGACAGGTAAATGGAAATGCATGTGTGCATTAAAGTATATTGTCATATTCAAAACCCGAAATGTGTTTCAATCCATAGATTTTTGTGAGAACTGTATAGTTGAAACTGTTCTGTTTAGAGAGGTGTGGTTTACTGCTGGACTACTTATTAAGTTTATACTATTTAACCTAACACATACACAATGTCAATAGAGAGAGAGGTACATATGAGACACCATGGCATTATCTAGCTCTAGCGTAAAAAGTAAAAGACGAGCCTTACCTGTGCTGCCTCCTGAAGGAAGCAGAGAGTCGGTGATCAAGCAGAAGTTTGAGATTCCAGAGTTTGATGTCGAACGACTTCATAGGTTGCCTCCAAAGATCCTGAGTCAGATCAATGCAGTTGACAAAGACAATACAGTTGTAAGAGGAAAGGTATAATAATAGCACATACGCTCATTGTACACAAAAATGCCAAAATACATGCAGCTATATACTGCTGTATAATATATGTCATAGTAAACAGTACGTGTTGACCATTGGTATTCATAGATTCCTTCCAATACAGGTCGAAGATCTCAAAGACAAAGATTTCTCAAAGAGAGGCAGCAAGACAAGCCAAATCACACTCAAGTCGGGCAAGAAGCTCGAAATTTCGCTCGTGGAAGGCTCCTTTAGAAGAATAGCTGGAATCCGTGAGCAACACGACGACTCTGGATCATTCACCACAAGGACCGTGGAGATAAAACGTGAACCAGGAAAGAGTCTCGGTTTTTACATTCGCCAAGGTGACGGTTGGATGAGAAAAGACGGAATCTTTGTGTCGAGAATCAACCTAGGTAGTTTGGTTGAAGTCAACGGCCTCCTTCACGTAGGGGACGAGATTATCAAAGTGAACAGTGTGGATGTCAGCAAGCTATCCCTGGACGATGTGGTCGTCATTATGCAATACGTGAAGAAGATGGTGCTCACTATCAAGATACTTACTTCTGTGACTCTCGTTCGGACGTTTTCGACTCGAATGCAAAAACGTACGCCGAAACCTGTGGCAACCGTTCGAAGGACTTCTAGCTATGCCGAGAAGATAGCCATGAGACAGAATAGTGATTCACTCTCTGATAATGGTGAAGTAAGGTTGGGTAATCCGTACGAGGATATCAAATTGGAGCCACTCACTACTTCCACACCTGCCACAACAACTACTGTTGAGATACACCCAGATGAACAGCCACAAACAACTAGTGAACATCAGAAATCCACAGCTACAAGCTCTTTTGATACGGGTATAAAACTGGGCAATTCGTACGAAGACATCGAATTTGATGATGAGAAAAATGAAGAGAATGTTGAAGATACAAAGCTCGATAAGCCACAGGTACATACCAGTCCCACTTACGAAAAAATAGCAGTCGCAGCTTCCTCAGAGTCAAAAACACCAAGTATGGAACACAACATCACCGGTTGGGAGGATAACAAGGAACAGCATGAGTCAGAACACCCACCAATTGCTTCATCAACACCAGTACTTCATCGAAAACTGGACACTTCAGCTTCAACTCAACAAGAAGCTGAATCACCTCTACCGAATGATTCAGACTCGCTTCAACTAAATGATTCAAAAGAAGATGCCCAAGAAAGTAGTCTCGACATGGAAGATATGAATGGTAGACACATCAGCTTCGATGCACCACCAACATTCAAGCCACCACCCCCACCTCCGGCTGATGAGAGCAATGTCGAAGATAAGACAGCTGATGAAAGTAACCCAGCTGAGGGTAAATCTAGCAGCCACGAGTTGAACCTGACCAATGTCACCAACGAAGAGACTACAACTTCTCTCGACATTAGTAGCATTCTCAAACTAGAATCTGATGATGATGATGACGAAAATGCAGACACGCACTCGGAGAGTGAGCCTCCCCCTCTTCCTCCATTTCACCTCAACATTGACGATGATTCTGATGAAGAGCCTCCCGATTCCCTTCCTCCACCTCTGCCCAGCATGCCACCTCCCTCAGCCGAGCAAGATGAGAGCAATAGTAGCTTACCCTTGATTGATTTGGCCGATCTTAACAATACCACACAACCTAGCTTGCCGAGTCAGGAAAATTCAAGCCGAGAAGATCACTCACTAGACAAAGAGTCCGATTTAGTTTTCTCTGGGATGCTTGCAGCTACAATTTATGGTCTGGATGAAAGCACAGGTTCAAGTCTAAGTGGAAAGAGAGACACTTTTTCATGTACAATAGCTGTTGATTCTGTTCTACGAGTCAGGCACATCTTCAAATGCAGTGAAAGCAGTTTGGAACAAAGTCTAGGAGAAGAATTGGATCCCTTTCACATTGATCTGCGAAACAATAAGGGTGCTATAATAAGACTCTACAAGAACGAGGAAGAAATATTAGAAAAGGCTGTCCAGTTTACAGATTTGTTTGGTCAAGACGCTTTAAAGGAGAGTCCGGTCCATGAACTCAACTTGACTGCCAATCCACTGGGTAAAGTAACTCTATCCCTGGAATACCAACCAATGCCTGTGTTTGTAAAGAGAATGAGTTCTGAAACCAGCCTCTTCAGCTGTGCCACGTTTGAAGACTATGTCAACACCAGTCCAAATTCTTCCGAGTATCCGCTAGTAGTAGAACAGTGCATTGCCATCATTGAGCAGCATGGGCTAAGAGAGCCTGGACTCTATGAGTTGTGTGTTTCGGAATCGAGCAAAAATGAAGCATTGCAAGTCTGTTTAAGTCAGACCAAGAAACAGGCTGAAGTAAAAGCAGTAGTTTCCCAGCTATCAGTCCATGCTTTCACTGGAGTGCTCAAAGACTTCTTTCGCAATCTTCCCGAACCACTACTCACTAATGACATCAGCTTGAACATAACTGAGACAGCTAGCATGGAAAATGCTGCCAAAGTTGGTGGAGATGTGATGAAGGGATTTATTGATTGTCTCCCTGATGAAGTTATTTCGACTTTGCAACTCTTGTTGCAGCACTTCAAACATGCCTGTCTGTACAGCAGTAACAATGGACTCACTGTTGAGAAAATCTCACAAATCTTTGGACCTCTGTTGCTCACTCCAGCTTGCAATGTGGACAAGAATACTAGTATGTGTAGTGCTGAGTTTGCTGAGGATTATGACTCACAGGCAAAAGCTATAGAGATTTTATTGTCACTGAGAAAGATAGAGAGTTCTCCTTATATTATGCACAAGGTTTAAAATAACATTTTTGTTGTAATTCTAAAATTGTTACACATACGTAATATGTTTGACATAAAATGATAACTTTAATGGAATTGTACATAAAAGTGGCTTTGTATAATCATACTGTTGAAGCATGCCTTTGAAACAGACTGACATATAGTAGTATATGTAACCGTATTGAAGCATAGTTGATACCATTGGTGCATGTACGTCTTACAGTTCTAGTCTCTCGGAGCAAGGCCCAGACATCTAAGAGACTCCCTGGGCTGTGTGCCTGCACGTGGCCTGGTCTGTGGGTCAGCAGGATCAACTTGTTTGAGAGCATGAAACTTCCATGCTCCTGATATAAGGCTAACCTATATACGTAGTCAAAAATAAGTCATGGAAATATTCAGTTACGTATGTAGAAAAGCCAAGCATATGAAAATGAGTGCTTACTGGTATGTAGTATGCCTTTTTGGTGTTTTCCTTTTCGACTTCTTTTAGCTTCTCAGGATCAAGAAGAGGGAACCGGATGTTACTGATGACATTACGAGACACTTCTTTCAAAGTAGAACCTGTTACCACCTATTTTTAAGAAGTTGACACATACACACATTGAAGCTAGTGAGCATTAGGTGTGTGTATTGAGCGCACGGTACGTACTGAATTGACTGTAGCCCATTCTGTTGCTTTATCGAGGATAGCTGCCTCATCCATGTTTAGGTTGTCTGACCTCAAGACAAATGCCAATGCATCCTCTGAGAGTTCATTGAACCCTCTACTTTTGAAGACATCCTAAAGCAAAAATGACAAAGTTAAAAACATCATACACACTTTCATACTTGGTGTAGAATGCATATACCTCTGTGTTGTGTTCAATGAATGCTAGACACTCCTCTTGAAGAGTCGTCTGCTGGTAGGTGAGTGCAGCTTGAACAAATTCACAGACTGTTTCCACAGCAATTGATTCCCTCATGAAACGAACACACAACTGTACACAGAGATGCAAATACAGACCAATAAACATCATACTGTTACATAGTCATAGTTAACTGTATACCTTGGTCAGTCCATCAAGACCATACTCTATGGAAGCAGCTAAGACGTCGATGACCATATCAGTGGAAAGACTGCTACAGTTTGTGTAAATGAACTCTAGTACTGCTAAAAATATCGAAGGTTTGATGTCTGATAGAACTAGAGGAGTTCCTGAAGTGTTCGTTTCTCCTTTCTGTACAGCAAACATGGCTTTAAATACTTCACATCTTGCAGCTAGGAGACACTTGTGAGCGTAAATGGCCTGACGCTCTTCTCCAACTACAAATCGAATATCACTGTACGAATAGAAAGATAAAGGTCCACATGTAAGTTATTTGGTGAACTGTAGGCCTTATAACTCCTCTAGGTTACAGGCTTTTGGGCAAGAGATTATTTGATACCTAGATATATAGTAAACATTGAGACCATCTTTCAAACACTGACCTGAATTCTTTGTCGTTTATCATCTTTATCATTTCAGATGCAAAGGAATCTGGATCCCCAACACAAAGAGCACTCTTCGTGGCGCTCTTCTGTCCATCTGGCTCCATGACTGCGGTCCTAACTCGAGCAATGTCGGTCGTTCTTTGAGTCCACCCTCGGTTTCTTTCAGCCCCTCCTTCTTCTTCAAAGTGGTAACCAAGTGACGACCCCGGCTAATTAGTTTGAGCATGCTCAATGGGTCGTTTCCATGGTAATTGGAAAACAAAATGGCTGCCACCACGAAGATGCAACTTCAACAGGCTCCTGTATCATATTCTGGGTTTCCAGTGCGCAAGCTAACGCAGCATTTGGGTGGAGATAGTAAGTTTTATCAATAAAAATTGTTTTATTCGGATTTAGTTTATACTAAGTCACAAACAACGCAGTTTTCTATATAACGCACATCTAGAGGTTTTGTCAATTTTGTCATGTGCTGTTTGCAGGCGGTGAATGGGTCACTGCTTACCAGGCAAGCCAGAGAACTCGTCTAAAGGCAGTTCTCTTGCCATCAGTCAGAGCTGGAAGTGGAGTAGCTTCTGGTTCAAAGGTGATTCGTCCTCCCACTAACACCAGGGAGGTGAGTGGAGTGGCAAAGAAGGTCCTGGATAAGGAGTTTCTTCTGAACCACTGCTTTGTAGAGGAGCCAACTGACCTGTGTGTCTGCAATGTCAGTGGCACAGGACTACAAGACGTATGTGTAGAGCACTATCATTGTATGTCAAGTTGTCACCTTGATTCGGACATGCAAGTTTTAATTCCTTAATTGTACAGTGTATCTCTGAAGACTATCATGAGTTTGACAGTGTAGCTTATATCAATGCCTCAGACAACAATCTTCCTTTTGGTAAGATATCAGAATGCACAATGTCATGTATACTAGAGGCACATATTATTTTTATGCTTATCCCTGCCTCCAGAGCCATTCAGTACCTTCCCAGTACTACAGGACCTCGAGCTTTCATTGAATGGTATAATGGACATCCAGGTGGAGTTTGGAGACTTCAAGTTGCTACAGAGACTGGACCTCTCCTATAACAACCTCAGTGGACAGAGTCTGCTGTCACTGGGGATGCTGCCATCACTGAAAGAACTTCATCTCACAGGTAGGTAGGCTGAATTTATATTTGATGATTTGCACGCATATATGCATATATATATACGGTGGCCAAAATATTAGCGGACTTAAATTTGACAATTTTTGTGAGGCTATGAATGAGTATTTAGTAGCAATGTTACCTTAGGTGGTACTATAAAAGTTTTTTCTAAGCTTTGAATGAACAATTGAAATTGTCTAGAAGATGGACTTCTGAGAGTGCCTGTTTACTGTCCTTGCATAATTGTGTTGGTGTATCCATGGAAATGAGTGAACTAGTTGTCATGTACCTTTTTCAATTGTGTGTTTGTGTAGGTAACAACCTTGTATCCCTACCGGTAGAAATGTCGAGACCTTTTCCTACAAATGAGAAGTAAAAGAATCCCTTGTACAGTATATCCACTGCTTCAATACATTAATGCATACCTCTGTGTGTGTGTGTGTGTGTGTGTGTGTGTGTGTGTGTGTGTGTGTGTGTGTGTGTGTGTGTGTGTGTGTGTCCACACTATAGTGACTCGTTTGAGATTCGCTATCCCTCTCTTGAGCGGCTGTGGTTGGACGACAACAAACTTTCAGATCAAGCAACATTTGCAACTCTAGCCGGCTTGAGAAGGTAAGTTTGACAATTGAAGCAATACATTTAAAATGAAGGCACCAAGGTGCTTAACCCTTGGCACTCTAGTAATAGAATACATTGTCACACATGACAATCTAGCTTCCAGTACAGTAACAGTGGAGCCAGCAGAGGATACTAGCTACAATTACTCATGATAATTTTAACCACTGATGAGGACCGATCAGGCGATGCCCTGCCGGACCAGGAGGCTAGTAGTGGCAGCCTGACTGGCTATGCAGAGTCACTAACAATGATCATAGTTAGAGTACTAGCACTTTACTAGCTGGCAAGTTCACATAATATAAACATATGACTGGCAGTGATCAAGTTGTTCATCAGCCTATCATCAGCTCTGTCATGCCTTGGATTCATTAAAAACATGCTTATAACATGCCAAAACAGCATTATTAATAAGAGTATAGTATTATTACAATTATTTGAGTAGACAAAACAGGAGTAGACGAAAAAAAAATAGACGAAAAAAGAGTAGACGAAAACAGTAGTAGACGAAACAAAATTAGACGAACCAGGTACACACCCTTCTGCCAAGTGAAAACTAGTCTATTCTAAATAACGCACACTAAGAAATGGGTGTGGCCTCGAAGCTTAGCGTTCAGAGAGGCTGAAAAGCCTCAGATCTCAGGAACTACAAGGTTTTGTTGAATGCTACGTGTAATTTTTTTAGATAATATCGATTATTTTACCTTGGTGTGCCGCTTTTGAAGACTGGGCCTTCCGTTCTTGAGATATAGAGTGCAGAAAAAATCTGTCAGACAGACAGACAGACAGACAGACAGACAGACAGACAGACAGACAGACAGACATACAAAACGACTACCGTAACCCTTGCTGCGCATGAGCGCGCCAAGGGTTAATTAATGTGATATGCATAAAAGCATTATCCTCACAGTGTTCTGTTTTAGTCTTTAAAAATCCCTTCTTGTTTATCTCTCAGGCTCAAGTATCTCAATTTGAACAACAATGAGATCTACTCCATCCCCCAGCTGAAGCTCCTCGGGACCAGTCCACTCAAACAGCAGCCCCACTCACAAGAACACCAACAGCAGCAAGACCACCCACGACCAACCTCTTCCAAACTCACAGTAGATCTAGCCTCTCCTGGTAGCACTGCTGATCAAAACCAGGACGTAGTGACACATCACGAACAGTTAAAAAATGGTGATGACCGAACTCAGGCCCCTTATGATGGTACAGCTAATGCTGCTCCTGTACAATCGGTCGAGTTGAATGAACAGTCGATGCTTGATGTCTTGTCTCCTTTAATTGGAGAAGAAAAATTGAACACAATGGTATCGATTGAAGACGATGGTGGTACTGCGAGTGTGTTCAAATCCGAAGCCAGGCTACCTCAAGCTCCACCCAACACGGCACTTCCTCTCGATCAACAGACCACGCCCACTATTGCCAATCCTGTGGGTGCCCCTAAACAAACGACCCAATCATTACACAATGTCCTTTCGAAATCGACACCAAGCACTCCCATAAAGTCGCTCACAAATCCTCTCTATTCGAGCATCTCTGCTCCTCAGATGCTATCAAACTCATCGAGAAGACCTCCTCTTCACAGTCAGCCCATTCAGAGTCACGGCCAGGTCACTCCCAGTGATAAGTGTGCCCCTGAGGTAATTGAGATCCATAGTAGGAGTGATGATGTAATGGTGGTGGAAGAAAGAGGAGGGTCTTCGTCTGCTGCTGCTCCTCTGCAGGATAATATGGCACCCTTTCCAGCCCTGGAGACACTGAGCCTGGTGAACAACTTGGTGAGCATTGTATGAATAATTATTGCTTAAAGACTTAGTCTTAGTATTCCTTTACCTATAGTCAAATGTGAGGTATAACTCTTTCACATGTGAGTTACCGTAGATTGGGATATTTTTGCGAGTAAAATATTTCACTTGTTAATTTTTCGCGTAGTTTAATTTTCATTGTTGTCGATGGTTCGGTAAGGATTGCCATACAAATTAAATTTTCGTTGTGTTTATCGACAACAAATAATTAATATTAACAATGAAAATTTTCCGATCTATATAACTGTATCACATGTGAATTATAACTCTGTCTAATGTGAGTTATATAACTGTCACATAGAAGGGGTGAATCTATATACACTATCTGTGTGTGTGCTATTAGTTGGTGTCTCTCTCTCTCTCTGCAGATATTGACGGAAGAGGGAGTGATAGCCTGTGGGTCGTGGCCCTCACTCAAGGAGCTCGTTATCTATGACAACCCTCTCACTAGAACATCCAAAGGTACACATACTGTATGAACATGCGACACTCGAATGTCGCATGTTGAACAACATATGAACAGGCGACACTCGAATGTCGCATGTTGAACAACATGTAGGTACACACTGCATCAGATATAATAAGTTTGAATCCCAACTAGATCTCAAGATTTTCTCTCTTCCCATTTTCCCTCTCGTACATTTATTAAGCCTCGGCGCGTGCGTAGCACGTGCAGAGGGTTACGGTAGTCGTTTTGTGTGTGTGTGTGTGTGTGTGTGTGTGTGTGTGTGTCTGTCTGTCTGTTACTAGATTATCTGAAGAATGACAGCTCTATGGTCCAAATGAAAGGTACTTACGTTCATAAATCGAAATTATCTAGAAATTTGTTGTGTAGAATCTTGCAAAACGCTGTAGTTTCTGAGATTTGAGGCTTTTGTGCTTCTCTGAGCGCTTAGCTTCGAAACCGCACCCATTGATCACGCCCCGTGTAGTGTGCGTTATCTAGAAACAATACAGCTTGAATCATGGACTGGAGTTTGGCAGCCGGGCTGGCTTAGCCTGCTGCTTGGACAGTACAGGTAAGTAACTCAATGATTGAAAGTTGAATATAGCTTTGTGCAGAAGTATCTCGAGCTGAGCATTAAAGTGCAAGTACTAAGTACTACAAGCATCAAAAGTATATTCAATGAATTCCAAAACAGCGGTTTAAATATAACTAGGTTAACCACAGGTCAATTGCAGCAGGCTTGAATTTGCTAGGCCACTGACACCTCTCAGTGGATCGTGCTGGTCATATGTCATACATGTGAGTGCGCCGAGGCTTATGCACCTTGGTGCTTTCATTACTATTGAAACTACACACAGCATCAAGAATCTCATTGTGCATGCTGTTGTTTTGATCTACAGGAATGCCTCCATTGTTAAAAGCTCACTTGGTTCAAGGTTGTGCTATCAAAGTGGTTAGGTGAGTCCCTGTCTGTCAAATGGTGTCGTGTACTACCTTCTCAAATTCTCAAATGTTGTTAGGAAATTGCCTCCAGCTAAGAAAGGATACAACATTGGAAATGCTGCAAAGGACTTCAAGAAGGTATAGGCACGGGAGATTACACTGCAATTGTACATGCTAACATAATTTCCATCAATGTTGTTTGCAGGTGTCTTCAGCCCCGCCCCCCACCATCCCAAAGTACCCTCTACCAGCCATCGAAGCTCCGCCCACTGCTGGTAGTAGCAATGCTCTCAAGATGCTCGGCAGTATCCCTTCCCTCTCCCACACCCACACACCCTCATCCCCTCACTCCTTCACAACGTCGGACTTGCGAAGTGAGAGTGTGACCAGTGAGGATGGTGATGGTGTGATGAGTGTGATAAGTGAGGGTGTGGAGGAAGAGGGGGAGGAGGGGGTGGAGACCAAGACAGCCGATGATGATGATGATGAAGTGCAAGGAGTCTTTCTCACACAAGTGAGTGGAGTATGGCTAATGGCAAGAGAATGTTTTTGCTTGCCAGCTTTATGTTAGGTTGCATAATACTTTTGTTTGATATTCCTTTGATAATTGGTCACTTTGGCATATCCTGGCAACTTTGAAATTTATTTTTTTCAGCCTATAGATTTAATATTTGATTCAGTATACAATCATGATTTATGTGTGTGTGTGTGTGTGTGTGTGTGTGTGTGTGCTTGCCCATTTTATGTTAGGTTGTACAATATTTCTAACNCTCCCATCCAGTGGCTGGGTCTCCTCAAAGGTCGTGGTCTGTCAAAGAGGAGTTTAGGTGTCGAAGGAGAGAGACTCAAGAGAGACACAGAGGGGCACCTCAGAGGTACAAGGGATACGAGATGCTACTGGACACCTACGACGACCCCTCTATGAACATACCAACAGGTAGATAGCCTTGAACCAAGCCCTCTCTCACTATTTTTTCTGTACATAAAAAAAAACAATATATTATACTGTTAGCATGATAACAGACCTCCTTTGCTTCAGTTGTACCAAGAGTAGAATGATAATAAAAAGGGAATAGTTTACTCCTGCTTGTACTTTAGCAGAAGCTGTGAAAGCCTGGTTTAGGAGGCTGTAATGCTACATAGAGAAGATTCTTTGCTGTGTATTTTCATATGGATTTGTGACCTTGTGTAGATATCTATGGCTGTACCAGAGCTCTACAGAATGCCCTGAAGCATCCACTGGTGTTGACTGACTCAGTGAATCAGAGACCTCCTGTAGCAAGACACTCACCAGTGAAGGCCAACAGTGGAGACTACCTAAAACGGGTAAGAGGAGAGAATGTGTTCAATCATTAATTTTTGCTATCACAAACGGAAAGCTTTGCTGAAGTAAAAGTAGAGCAGATCATCCCTTTTTGTTTGTTTTTTTTTGCTTGTTTTTTGTTGTATTTTTTAACATGAAGCCAAGAATAACATTAAAAATTTATTTGCTTTTATGCTTACAAACCTGTGTTCACTCATTAAGTTCCTCTTTTCTCTCTCACTCTCTCACATTCAACCATCCCATCCATTGCTCCAGTCTCCAGTCTCCTCTCAGTTGGTGCCAGTAGCTGGTGGTGGTGGTGGTCCTTCTCTTGCTCCCATAATTCACTCCAACTCCAAGGTGAGACAGCTCCAGGGGATGCTAGATGACATCAGGACTCACTGCAACACTCTGGAGAGCAATGTTGCTGAGATGCTCCAGCCAAGAACACCACCAGCAGAGGAGACAGAGAGAAGGTCCACCTCAAGACTGCAGAGGGAGAGCAGGAAACTCCTAGCAGAGGTAGCTATTGCTTTAACCCTTCGTGTGTAATAATAGAGAGAGATGCTTCAGCTATTAATTTTGCTTATTGAGCAAGATTTTGTGGTCAATTTGGATGCCATGATTTAGATATAGGTGTTCTGATTCTTGAAACAAGTCTATATTTGATTGTACAGTAAATTGATATTTGTTTGTTGCTCCAGATGCAGTCTCGCTATGACCAGGTGAGAGCCTCTTCTCTGAGAACTGTTCATTCTGCCTCTTCTGAGTTGAGCAGTGGAAGAGAAAGACATGGTCAATCAGGACACAAGAAACTCACTCCCAAGACACTTGCAAGAGTTACATTCAGTTAGCAGTATATGTACTGTTACTTGCAATTTGTTGGTATTCATGGTATAATTTCCAATGAATTATTATGGAATCCATCCAAAGTGGAATTGTGATCTCACATCACAATCTTTTTTAATGCTCCTGAGATCTTCAATTAACCCATAGACTGTTACTATGGTTACAAGAAATAATTATCGTTAGTGAAGTTTGTTGCGAATGCATGTTTATATGTTGTATAGCGGCTCTGAAATGAGCCAATGAGAAGAGATGAGAAGAGAAGAGGGTGTTTAACCACCGAATCCGTAGAGGGTACGTGGGAGATCGGAGAGATCGGGCAGAATGGTATTGCTGACAAAATTAGTAGTGATAAGCTAATTACCCATAGCTAGATTGTTATAAGTATTGTTTATATCGTTAACACACTCTTCTTCTTTGATATAATAATAATTGGAATGTTTATGGTAATTTAAACTTGGGTGTGGTAAGTTAATTACCATAACCGTTTCCTGTCATCAAGGAAGTGTACACAAAAATTAATCAAAGCAGAAAGTTCATTTGGTGGTTCTGTGGTTCTTGCTGGAATGGACGACTCTCGAGCCAGACTAACTCAAGCTGCACGTACTGGAGACATAGAACTTGTCTCTTCCATTCTATCTCAGCTACCTGAGGGATTTGACCTGAACTACACCAATGACTGGTCCAAGCCCCCTCTTATTGCTGCCTGTGAGAGAGGTCAACTGGAAGTGGTGAAGCTACTCGTACAGAGAGAAGATGTCCAGGTGAATATAGCCACAGAGATACTTTCCCACACCACTCCATTGTCTGCTGCTGCTGCCAAAGGGTATGTTGAAGTCATGAAGGTTTTGATACAAAGTGGTGCACATGTTGACCATGTGGGAGCTGGACCAAAGCTGGGTGGGGCACCTGAAGATAGGACTCCATTGTGGAGAGCCATCTTCCACATTCAATATGAGGCAGCAGCACTGCTACTGAAAAATGGGGCCAGTCTTCAAAACATTTATTTTCTTCTGATGTCCACTCTTCCTGGGAAGAATATCAACACTAGCCCTTGTGGGAAAGAAATGTTCAAAGTGTTCAAGCTGTTGTTGGAACACGGTGCTGATATCAATTCAACGGATCCTCAAAGTGGAAAATCGCTGTTAATGAAAGTATGTGAACGTGGCTCTTGGGAATGTGCTCGGCTTCTGATAGAACGTGGTGTTGATGTCACTGATAAGGAGCGACACAAGGGTCTGTTGGCTGCAGTGATTGGTAGGGAGGATGTAGACAAAGAGTTTGTGGTAATGTTACTTGAACGAGGGGTAGATATCAATGATACTGATGACCATGGAGAAACATCTCTAATGCTGGCTAGCAAGCGTGGTGACGTTGATGCTGTTCAGCTGCTGTTAAAGTATAAAGCCGATGTGAATATATCTAATGGATTACATGGATATACTCCCCTCTCTCTTGCTTGTGATAGATATGACACAGTGATGGCCGAATTATTGATCAAGAATGGTGCAAATGTCGACCATGTTACAGAGTATGGACCCATTTTAACAAGAATCGTTCTAAGTATGTGTAACTTTAAACAGAGTTACCCATCCGTGACTGCCGACCGTTGCTATGACACCATGGTGCTCCTCCTCAAGAATAAAGCTGACGTCAGTTTGGTTGATGATGATGAAGGAAAACTTCGTACCCCACTGATATGTGCTGTTCAGAGTGGTAGTGAGAAGATAGTAAGGGAACTGTTAACATATGGAGGAAAAGCTAGTGTCGTTGCTCTAGCAGAAGTGTTTGCATTGAGATCCAAAAGTTCATTCTTACCAATTCTTGAGCTTCTTCTCCAACATGCTTCGGAAGATGTGATTCAAGATGAAAGAGTTAGTTCATTTCTTGTAAGAGCAGTCCAGGAGAGTCGCTCTGGATCAGATAAGAGTAGTAACTATGAACTTGCCAAACTACTTTTGCGATACAAAGTCAATGTTGATACTGTGTACAATGGTACCACAGCATTGATAGAGGCTGTCTCAAATGGTCTTGAAGACTTTACGAAACTTTTATTAGATCATGGTGCTCAAGTGAACATTAAGAATACTAGTGGAGATTCAGCATTAACAGTAGCAAGTGAGAGAGGCCACACCAAATGTTTGGAACTTCTACTGCTAAAAATAGACTCTGAGGCTGTCAACCATCAAAACAACAAGCTACATACAGCCCTCATGCTAGCAAGTGAGAGAGGAAATGTTGCTATTGTACAACTACTATTAGAACATGGTGCTGAACTAGAGATATTGGATGTGAGAGGATGTTCTGCTCTGTTTTATGCTGTGAAATCAAACTCTCCTGATGTAGTAGAACTGTTTTTGCACAAAGGTGCTGATTTTACACAAAAAACTATCGACAATAAAACACTTATTCAATTTGCCTTTGAATGTCACAAGGAACCAAATGTCCGTATGATTGAGATGTTGAAAGAAGCATGTAAACAAACCACACCATCAGATGAGAAACAAACATCAGTTGTTAGTGATTTCCAAAGAGTGGCCACTCCTCTTACAGTGTCAGGAATCGATACTTCTGCTCCTGCAATTTGGGAACTGAACAAAATCCACGACAAACTGAATGGAGAAGGCATTGTAATTGCTATAATAGACAATGGTGTCAACTACGGACATAAAGGATTCACAAGAGCCTCTTACGAAGGACGATTACGAGGACGTAGATACCTTGAAAAGGAAGGAGAGACCACTGGTGAATGGGGTGCACCAGAAAGGAATGTTAGGAATGCTAGTCACGGAACAATGGCTGCTTTTGTTGCTGGAGGAGAACCATTTGGTGATGTCAAGAGTGGAGGGGTAGCCCCTAAATCAACTCTATTGATTTGTTCAGTTGGAGCTACGTATCATGAAAAGTCAATCATCAATGCCTTGAAAGATCTCATCAAAATGAAGAAGGAACACAATGTATATGCACCCGATATCATTTCAATGTCCTTTGGTTTGAAGTACACTCCTGATGATAGCAACCAACAGGAAATGGCCCGCCTCATAAAACATCTCAGGGAGCTAGGAGTTGTCATGGTTGCTGCTGCTGGCAACTATGGAAAGTTGGAAGGAGGCATTCAATTTCCAGCCAGTGAACCAGAAGTTATCTGTGTGGGAGCTCATAACCAAACAGGCTACAAGATGGACATGAATCCTCCAGAGGACATCAACTGTTTTGCACCAGGAGAAGCTGTGATCCACCCTGATGCAACTGGTAGTGAAAGCTCAGTCTGTAGTACAGGCACTTCTTGTGCTGCTCCAGCCATCGCTGGCCTGATAGCTCTCCTACTTCAATTCTCAGAGAAATATGTGAAAAATGAAGAGAGGAAGAAATTTAGAGAGTTTCCTTTCTTGACACGGTTTCTCAAAGAACACAGAAAGGGAGGTGACTCTGTTATGCTTAATGTAATGGACTATTTTGAGAAAGAAATTGCCATATTTGAACGTGATCAATTAGAGGAAAGACTGAGACTATTGGAAATGATGCTTGTGTCACAACGGCCTTGATTTGACATGCAATGATGTTTATACTTTGATCGAATATTTCGTTAGCTTATGCTATAATTTTTTGTGTGTGATGTTGTGTGAGTATGTATGTATTAATTTTTCTGTGCTGGCTCTTATAGTTTGTTTCTTGTACTGAGAATGTCTCTTGATACTTTTGTAATCCAATGGTTTGGTAAAGGTCATCAAAATAGTATGCTTAAATGTGCACGTGCATAATACGATCGAAGAGGAAGTTTCCAGATTCACCCTGAAATGGCCAACTACGACTACCGAACTAGCCTAACTACAGCGGCGAGTACTGGAGACAAAAAACGTGTTTCTTCTATTCTATCTCAGCTACCTGAGGGATTTGACCTGAACTACGACTGGTCCAAGCCCCCTCTTATTGCTGCCTGTGAGACAGGTCAATTGGAAGTAGTGAAGCTCCTCGTACAGAGAGAAGATGTCGAGGTGAATATAGAAGTATATCAAGCCACTCCACTCTCTGTTGCTGCTGCCAAAGGGTATGTTGAAATCGTGAGGGTTTTGATACAAAATGGTGCACATCTTGACTTTGTGGGTAATGGGGAATTTCGTGCCAGGACTCCCTTGTGGGAAGCTGTCTATAACAACCGAATTGAAGTGGCAGTACTGCTACTGAAAAATGGCGCGAGTCTTCAAAACAGTCATTCTCTTTTGATGAGAGCCCTTCGTGGCCGAAATTACTGTATTCACCAAGAAATGTTTAAGCTGTTGTTGGAACACGGTGCTGATATCAATTCAATCGACCCTCAAAGTGGAAAATCACTGTTAATATCACTATGTAAACACTTCTATTGGAAATTTGCTCGGCTTCTGATTGAACGTGGTGTTGATGTCACTGATAAAGAGCGACACAAGGGTCTGTTGGCTGTTGTGGCTAGGACACCGATGATAGACAGACAGTTTGTAGAAATGTTACTTGAACGAGGAGTAGATGTCAATGATACTGATGGTGATGATGGAGAAACACCCCTAGTTGTGGCTAGTAGCTGTGGTGACATTGAAACTGCTCGACTGCTGTTGAAGTATAATGCTGATGTGAACATATCTACTCAACGTGGAGAAACTGCCCTGTCTTTGGCTTGTAATAAATGTGACACAAAGATGGCCGAATTATTGATCGAGAGTGGTGCAACTGTTAATCATGTTACAGAAAATGCCGGGCCGATTTTGTCAAGAGTAATTTCCAATTTGCTCACACAGAACGGTTGTTATGACACCATGGTGCTCCTCCTCAAGAATAAAGCTGACGTCAATTTGATTTCAGATGTTAAAGGCATATGTAGTACCCCACTGATGTGTGCTGTTCAGAGTTGTGATGAGAAGATAGTAAAGGAACTGTTAACATACGGAGGAATAGTTGATACACGTGTTCTGACAGAAACATTAGAGTTTAGTTCCGACAGCTCTTTCTTTCCTATTCTTGAGCTTCTTCTCAAACATGCTTCTGAAGATGTAATTCAAGATGAAACAGTTAATTCGTTTCTTGTAAAAGCAGTTGATGGGAGTTGGTATGGATCAGCTAGTTATAGCAGTGGCGATGAGCTTTACGACCAACTTCTTCAAAGTTACTATGGACCAAATATCTATAAAGTTGCCAAACTACTTTTGCGATACAAAGCCAATGTTGATACTATGTACAATGGTACCACAGCATTGATAGAGGCCGTCTCAAATGGTCTTGAAGACTATACTAAGCTATTGTTAGATCATGGTGCTCAAGTTAACTTGAAGAACAGTAAAGGAGATTCAGCACTTATAGCAGCAAGTCAGAGAGGTCAAACCAAATGTGTAAAACTCTTGTTAGAAAGAAAAGACATAGACTTGAATTCACGCAATACCAATGGGGAAACCCCTCTAATGCTTGCTAGTCGAAATGGTGATGACAAATGTGTCAAACAACTTCTACAGAAGAAGGATATAGATGTGAACCTGCAAAATAATGACAAACATACTGCTCTCATGTTAGCAAGTTGGAAAGGAAATTATTCTGTTGTGGATCAATTGTTACAATTTGGTGCTGAGCTAGAAGTAGAAGATGTATTAGGATATCCTGCTCNTATGCAACAGATCAGAGGAGAGTGCACTGATGGTAGCAACTAAATGTGGTTACAATGAGATAGTTAAGCTCCTACTAGACCATGGCGCTCAACCAAATTTACAAGACAGTGATGGGAACAGTGCACTAATGATTGCAAGCGAAAGAGGTGACACAACCTGTGTTGAACAGCTGCTACCGAATGAGGATATAGTTATCGACCATCAAAATAAAAAGGAACGTACAGCCCTCATGCTAGCAAGTGAGGGAGGACATGTTGTTACAGTTGAGTGTTTACTAAAACGTGATACTGACCTAGAGAGGTTGGACTTTAGGGGCTGCTCAGCTTTGTTTTTCGCTGTGAAATCAAATTCTCCTGATGTTGTCAAGCTATTGTTACACAAAGGTGTTGATGTTACAAGAGAGACTATTGACGACAAAACCCTTCTTAAGTATTATGCTTGTGACTTATACCCTAAGCAACCAAATGTCCGTATGATTGAGATGTTGAAAGAAGCATGTAAACAAACCACACCATCAGATGAGAAACAAACATCAGTTGTTAGTGATTTCCAAAGAGTGGCCACTCCTCTTACAGTGTCAAGAATCGATACTTCTGCTCCTCCAATTTGGGAATTGAACAAAATCCACGACAAACTGAATGGAGAAGGCATCATAATTGCTATAATAGACAATGGTGTCAACCACGGACATAAAGGATTCACAAAAGCCTCTGCCAAAAGACGATTACGAGGACGTAGATACCTTGAAAAGGAAGGAGAGACCACTGGTGAATGGGGTGCACCAGAAAGAAATGCTAGGAATGCTAGTCACGGAACAATGGCTGCTTTTGTTGCTGGAGGAGAGCCATTTGGTGATGTCAAGAGTGGAGGGGTAGCCCCTAAATCAACTCTATTGATTTGTTCAGTTGGAGCTACATATCATGAAAATTCGATTATCAATGCCTTGAAAGATCTCATCAAAATGAAGGAAGAAAGCAACAAATATGCACCTGATATCATTTCCATGTCCTTTGGTTTGAAGTACACTCCTGATGATAGCAACCAACAGGAAATGGCCCGCCTCATAAAACATCTCAGGGAGCTAGGAGTTGTCATGGTTGGTGCTGCTGGCAACTATGGAAAGTTGGAAGGAGGCATTCAATTTCCAGCCAGTGAACCAGAAGTTATCTGTGTGGGAGCTCATAACCAAACAGGCTACAAGATGGACATGAATCCTCCAGAGGACATCAACTGTTTTGCACCAGGAGAAGCTGTGATCCACCCTGATGCAACTGGTAGAGAAACCTCAGTCTGTAGTACAGGCACTTCTTGTGCTGCTCCAGCCATCGCTGGCCTGATAGCTCTCCTACTTCAATTCTCAGAGAACTATGTGAAAAATGAAGAGAGGAAGAAATTCAGAGAGTTTCCTTTCTTGACACGGTTTCTCAAAGATCACAGAAAGGGAGGTGACTCTGTTATGCTTAATGTAGTGGACTATTTTGAGAAAGAAATTGCCATATTTGAGCGTGATCAATTGGAGGAAAGACTGTTTGTGGAGGAGCAGAAAGAGGAAGTTGAGAAGAACAATACTGAAGAGAATGTGTACATTTCAGAGGAGAGTGAAGATCAAAGCAGTACACAGAACACTGAAGATCCAAACTTTGAAGAACACTTTGCTGCTGTTAAGAAAGCAATGAAAGAAAAGGGAACATTGAAACACACTCTATCCCATGGAATGATGGTTGGTCCTGCTCGATCAGGAAAGAGCTCCCTGATGTCACGTCTTTCTGGTGAAATGCCTATACCTGACTCACCCAGTACTGGTGTAGCTGAAAAGGTGATACAAGTTGTTGGAGTTCGAAAATCTCACTCTATTGCTCTTAGCATTCAAGACACCAAATGGTTGAAGCTATTGTATGGCCAAGAAGCCATTCGACTGATGAAACTAGCTACTCAGAACATCACATCCCAACAACCACAGCAACCAGCTACTACCCAACTCACTGATAGTACAGTGATAACACAACCTACTTCCACTTTGATGCAGAGTGAAGTGCAGATTACCTCACCTATGGAGCAGTCCCATGTTAGTGAGCCTCTGACAATTGCTGAACAGAGTGTTACAACTCCATTCTTAAAAGAAGACTACACAACTCCATACCCAGAAGGATACATACCTCCAATGGAAGTATTCAAAGCTGCTATTGAAGGAAAAGGCTTGGAGTCCATTCGTGAACTCTTTGAGAATTCTTGGTCATTTTATCTGACTGATACTGGAGGACAAGTGGAGTTCCAAGAAGTGATTCCTCTTTTGGTGTCTGGACCTTCTGTGTTCTTCTTCACATTTCGTCTTGATCAAGACCTCAATCAACGATTCACAATTGAGTACCATCTTCCTGAAGGTGGAAGGTCAGAGCCATACCAGTCTACCCTCACTGTGGTGGAAGCAATCCTTCAAACCCTCGCCAGTGTAGCTTCAATGGGGACATTCACTAACAATAGTCCACAAGTGAAGAATGTTACTCTTAAATCCAAAATGTTCATTGTTGGAACTCACAAAGACAACCTCGAAAGAGCTACTACTGATTCTGAATCTGAAATCAAGAAAATAGACCAGCACCTCCAGAAAATCATCATGTCAACCTCACACTATGACCAAAACATAATACAGTTTGCTAGTGAATCTCAACTTATCTACACAGTCAATAATTTCTCAGAGGATTATTCAGACTTCAAAAAGATCCAGCTAGATGTTGAGCGTGTTGTTTTTAGCAAACAGTTTAAAGTTCACTTCCCCACTCACTGGCTAATTTTCAGCCTTGTTCTTCGACAAGAAATGATAAAAGATAGCATCATCAGTTACGAACAATGTTTCTCTATTGCCAAAGACTGTGGTATTACAGACGCTGAAGAGCTGGACCATGCACTGTGGTTTCTACACACAAAGATTGGACTAATCCGTCACTTCCCAACACCTGGTCTACAAGAGTTTGTGATTCGTGACCCACAAATCCTGTTTGATATGGTCACAAAGCTGATTTTGAGTACATTCACCTTTGAAAATATAGGCAAGAAATGTTTTATGGATTTTGAACAAAGAGGAATATTCACCTTTGAAAGTTTTCTAGAACTGCAAAATGACACATCATCATTACTTCCGCCAGAAAAGCTAATCATTTTATTGAGGCATCTTCAAATAGTTGTTCCATTTCAAGAAGAAGGTCAGGAGAAATTCTTCATCCCCTGTGTTCTTGCCCATTCTGAAGAGTGTGAATCTCAGTCCTTACCTCAGAGTTCAGACATTCCTCCATTGTTGATTACATTCAAGTGTGGGTACTGTCCCAAAGGTCTCGCTGGAGCTCTCATTGTATACCTCCTCACAAACAAGATGGGGTCAAAGTTCAAATGGGTGTTGAAGACAGATCAAATATTCAGAAATCAAGTAT
This sequence comes from Tethya wilhelma, assembly GCA_964030475.1. Taxonomy (NCBI): domain Eukaryota; kingdom Metazoa; phylum Porifera; class Demospongiae; order Tethyida; family Tethyidae; genus Tethya; species Tethya wilhelma. The sequence goes on along the minus strand of CAXIPT010000001.1, from coordinate 19,970,549 downwards.
CATTTCTTGTCAGCTCTTGTGATATCATCACACTCAAGATCCACCCCACTTTCTTGGAGCTCATCCACTCTTTAGCTACAAACTGCTACAAAGGACACAGAACATGTACAACAAAGTATTTGTAGTAAAGTTTGTCATTCTATTAAAAGTGGGATCAAACATGTATCATCAGTAATGAACCTCACCTCTAATGCTGAATATTCATGGAGTTTTTACTGCAAACACTCAGTCTGCAATGACAAACATCCTCCACATCCAGCTTCAGAAATTATCGAGGATGAATACGGATTCACTAAGCTATGGTGTAGGAGATCTGGGGAAGTCGTAATCTCAAAAATGCCCTCAAGCTATAAAATGTGGCTCCAGGAGAGCAAATCAGATCAAGTCTCCAATCTAGCTGGCAGAGCATTGGCTATTGAAGAGGACACCAAGAGTGGAGACAATGAAGTGAGTGATAATAGGAGTGTGTTCATGTGTATCCCTAAAATCATGCATGCATAAGTTGATAGTTTTTGAACAAAAAAGCCATCATAAAATGTTTGGTAACAATTTAATTAAAACACAGCCTATATATTGACACAGATTCCCCCTTGCACATACGTACAGTTGAAACATAGAGATGTGACAAGAGATTTGAATGAAGAGACACCAAAGACCCAAGGTTAGCTACTGACACACACACTCTCTCTCACCAACACTGATGTGTAGACTGACTCTCATAGTTGTGGCTCACACACATACCCACATCTCTAGTGTGTGTTCATGTGGTATGTGTTGTGGTTGTGACATGAGGGGAGTCTCCATTGATAACCTCTTGAGAGGGTTTTCATAAGACAAATACTTTAGTGATTTGTTTACACTGTTGAGATCTGTAGACACAAAATATTATAGTAAAACAGCATTTACACAATCCTCATCTGACCTGATGGTGGCATTGACAGCCTTCCTATTGCTTGTGTCTACCCTCTCCTTCTTGAGCCTGATAGGCAAATGTCACATGTAGTGCTATTGCTAAAAGACATTGTCAAACTTGTAAACTATGATATGGTCATGATGCATTGCTTTACAACGAATTCATTTTAGCTACTACCATAGATCAGAAAGTTTTGCATTCTATTTGTTGGATTTAATTGTCAATTTATTCTGCTATAATATACATAATAATTCCGATCTACCGTATAGCCGGAAAATTTGGCGGGGAATTAAATTTGGCGGATTGGCGGATGGGACTTAGTACCGCCAAATTAAAATCCGGCAATATTTTTTCGCGCAGCAGCCTCTTTATGCGTGCGCATGTGATACAGCTCGCTCCGCCAAATTAAAATCTGCCAAATTCAAACTTAGGCTCAATCCGCCAAATTAAATTCTCGCCAAATTTTCCGGCTATACGGTATGTTAATTTAATAATTCTTTTCATAGAGCACCCCCCATCTCCTAGCAACGAGGAACCTCTGTATGGAAAAGAAGAGAAGAATAAAATTATTAATTCTTACAAGCCTGTGGCCAAAGTAGAGGTGGATGCTGAACCTCTTAAGAAAGATGTTCAACTGATTCTCCTCACTTGTAACGAAAATGAAAAGTGGGCTGTGTACGAAAAGCTGAAACCACCAACCCTTGACAAAGATGTCATCCTTGAAATGGCCCTCCTTCTACCTGAGAATAACACTGTGATTGGAAGGTTTGGTGGATACACAGTTGCTGTTTTGACAACAGAACAAGGCAAGAAATCAGAACATGACCTCATATCAGCTTTGAAATTCTTCCCTAATGTAACAGCCATCATTGCTGTTGGAGTCGGGTATGGAAAGGACCGAGACTCTCTCAAGTTTGGTGATGTAATGGTTTCAGATCACATTGAAGATGCCTCACAAGTCTCAGCTATTGAAGACAGTACCAGTGGGCAATTGAGTCTTGAACAGAGAGGCCAACGTTCTGCAATAAAGAACGAACTCCTCAGATATTTCAAGAAGACTGCAGAGTGGGAAGCTGAGAATGATTTTAAGGTATCGAGAAGAGAAGGAAGAGAAGGACGAAGTGCTATTGCTAAAGTAGGTACTATTGTGAGCAGTGAGGCATTAATGAGATCAGAAACTTGGAAAAACCTACACATGGGTCTTACAGCTCGAACCATCGGAGGAGAAATGGAAGGTTGTGTATTGTTAAATATGATTGATTGGATGAACCGTGAGAGTCCACCCCGACCTCTTAGTGTGATCGTGATCAAAGGAGTTGCCGACTATGGAGACAATGACAAAGACAAACGATGGCAGTTCACTGCAGCCAAAGCAGCTGCTGATTTCGTCCATTACTGCCTTAAAGAGACTGGAGGAGGGGCAAAGTTTGTGCCTTGATGCATAATCAAAACAAGTAAACAATAATGGTTAGAAAACTGAATTAATGAGTTAAATGTTTTGGTATATACTTCCATAAAATAAATATTATAGCTAATTTAGTTAATCGCACAGTCAACACTCCCTGTAGTATTGTTTTTGTTAACATACAGATAGATTTGCATAGTTATCGTACAGTCAACACACTGTTAGTCTGTAATACTTCTTATAAGACACACTCTTACTCTATTGTTTAGCTACCATTGTTTTTGTTTAGAGAAGTTCTTGTGGTTATTATCTAAATTCAACACTGATGGTGGCGGGATCAAAAGACAGAATTTGTCACGACATACTGCACATTTTCATTACAACAGGAAATTAACATTTGATGGGGGCGGGGCAGGGGCTGGGCTCATGTAGGGATTTCCCCACTCTCCTCCTCCACATCCTGCCTGTAGTTGGAAGGGAAAAGCTCATCATGGCTAATGTAGATTACAAGAAAGTAGGCTCCTATCGAACTCAACTAACAACAGCTGCACGTATTGGAGACGTTGAACGTGTTTCTTCCATTCTATCTCTGATACCAGAGGGATTTGACCTGAACTACAAGAGTCCTAGCCCTGTAAAGCCCAAACCTGGTAGTCCTGATCCCCAACCCCCTCTCATTGCTGCCTGTGAGACAGGTCAACTGGAAGTGGTGAAGCTCCTCGTACAGAGAGAAGATGTCGAGGTGAATATAGCCACAGAGATACATTCCCACACCACTCCATTGTCGGCTGCTGCTGCCAAAGGGTATGTTGAAGTCATGAAAGTTTTGATTGAAAAGGGAGCACATGTTGACTATGTGGGGGACAGTGAGTTCAGTCACCTATCTACTAGGAGTGCCTTGTATCTAGCTACCGCCAACGACCAATATGACGCAGCTGTGTTACTATTAGAAAATGGTTCCAGCATTCACCAAGATTGTTTAAATGAAGTGGCCTCCTGTGGTCAAACCAGGCTGCTTGAGCTTCTTTTAGATCACGGTGCCGACATCACCTCGACAGAATCGGATCCTAAACTATGGCCAAAACATTCACCTTTGGCCTATGCATGTAAAGGGGGCCATACAGAGTGTGCCCAGCTCCTTATACAACATGGCATTAATGTCAAAGATGAAAAGTATAGGAAATTGTTGGCTGTTTTAGTAGATTTCCGATGTGAGCGTAGTAGAAAGATTAAGTATCTGGAATGCTTAAAACTATTGCTTGAAAATGGAGTTGATGTCAATGGTGTAGACATTCACAGACAAACACCTCTAATGATTGCAAGTAGTAATGATGACATTGACACGGCACAGATGCTGCTGAACTATGGTGCTGATTTGAATTACAGAACTTCTAATGGAACTTCTGCTTTATCATTAGCTTGTGGGAAATACAATACAAAGCTGGTAGAACTATTGATCAAGAGTGGTGCAAATGTTAGTGATAATGGACGCATTTTAGTCAACGTCATTGATATTGGATATGCAAACAAAGAAGACAGGTCTTATGAAGTAGTACGTCTGCTACTGGAGCATGGTGCCAATGCTAATGTGATTCATGAAGGGCACACACCACTAAAATGTACAGTTAAGAAGTACCACACAAAGACAGTGAAAGAACTTTTATCTCATGGAGCAAAAGTTGATGTAGATGTTCTATCAACAGCTGTACAAACATACGACACAGCCAATTTCCACTTTCGTAAAGAGAATATTCAATCAGCCTTGTCTATCATTGAAGATCTTCTCTGTCACACTTCAAACGATGTGCTTCAAAATGAATTCTTTAGCTCGGCCCTTATAAAATTAATTAGCAAAATTCGTCACAGTCCACGTCGCTACCAACACTGTACACTTGCAAGACTATTTTTGGAATACAAGACTAATGTTGATGCTGTGTTCAATGGTACTACTGTATCATACGTACGGTAGTATGTATAGTAGGAATGGGCCGCATGTCCCATAGACACAATACAAAATGTTTATCACCATAAAAATCTAACAAAACAGAGTTCAGCTTTCAAGCTTGGCCAGAAGCTTTCCTAGACAGATTACCAACAGTATATAACGCCTAAGGTGGCAGATACTTTCCTAAGCACTCATAGCAGAGCGCCAGTCAGAAGCTACACCCACGCAATGGACCGTATTCAATATTATTGTTCTAAATAACGCACACCACCGCGCGCTCTGGCGGGAAGGCGTTGAGGGTAAAGAAAGAAGCAGCCTAATTTTCTGTGATTTTAGCCATCTTTTGGGCAAAATTTCTGGATAGCTACACTCTCATTGTAAGTTTCTGCCAGATATTCAGTAAGAAACACAGCTAAATAAGTGGATGAGGACAAAAATAGAGCACAACACTGGTTGATACTGTAATTTCAGAGTCTTTCCCACTAGCTATGTACCTGAGTGAACATTGCTCACTGTTGGCTGTCTCCTGGATGCACTCTACCATATAGCCTTTACTTTATTCCTGTTACACATTCTACTAAGAGTATAAATGTAATGTCCTGAGTGAAATTGTCTGGACAGCAAAGTAACTGATGTTTTCTTCAGTAATAAATGGCCGATCTATTGATAGGAAGTCTAAACACCTCAACAGATTTTGATAGCTTCATTAATGACTGACTATCATCATAATAAAGACTAGAATTGTGACAAGTAATACAGTAAAAGTGATAAATGAAGTAACAGAACACTTAAATCCACCATTCATAGCAAACTATGCGAGAAACGATATGGTATAAGGTATTAAACGGCAGAGTAGACAACAGATAAAGCCATCATCTGTAGATTTCCTATTGATAGATCAGCCATTTATAAACAGTTATCAAGTCTCAAAGATAAAAGAAGGTTTTTTTCTACTTCTAGCAAGTAGGCTAGTCTGTAGATCTTTTTATCGACTGTTATACTACATTACTTGTAGTATAGTACTGAAGAAAACATCAGTTACTTTGCTGTCCAGACAATGGACCGTATTCAATATTATTGTTCTAAATAACGCACACCACCGCGCGCTCTGGCGGGAAGGCGTTGAGGGTAAAGAAAGAAGCAGCCTAATTTTCTATGATTTTAGCCACCTTTTGGACAAGATTTCTGGATAGCTACACTCTCTTTGTAAGTTTCTGCCAGATATTCAGTAAGAAACACAGCTAAATAAGTGGATGAGGACAAAAATAGAGCACAACACTGGTTGATACTGTAATTTCAGAGTCTTTCCCACTNAGTATCGATTCCTGATATTGTAAGAGGAGTGGCCACTCTTTGGAAGTCACTAACAACTGATGTTTGTTTCTCATCTGATGGTGTGGTTTGTTTACATGCTTCTTTCAAGATCTCAATCATACGGACATTTGGCTCTTTATGATAATCATCAGCAAATTCAAGAAGTGTTTTGTTGTTAGATTTTTGTGTAGCATCTACACCCTTGTGTAAATATAATTCCACTACATCAGGAGAGTTTGATTTCCCAGCATAAAACAGAGCAGGATACCCTAATACATCTACTAATTCTAGCTCAGCACCAAATTGTAACAATTGTTGCACAATAGAAAAGTTTCCTTTCCAACTTGCTAACATGAGAGCAGTATGTCTTTCTTTATTTTGCAGGTTCACATCTATATCCTTCTTTTGTAAAAGTTGTTCGACACATTTGTCATCACCATTTCGACTAGCAAGCATTAGAGGGGTTTCCCCATTGGTATCTTGCAAATTAGGTTGAGCACCATGGTCTAACAGTAGCTTTACGATTTCATTATGACAAAACTTGGTTGCTACCATCAGTGCACTCTCCTCAGATCTATTGAGTAAGTCCAAGTCTATTTCTTTTTTTCCTAACAGAAGTTCTACACATTTTGTTTGACCTCTCTGACTTGCTGCTATAAGTGCTGAATCGACATTACTGTTCCTCAAGTTTACTTGAGCACCATGATCTAATAATAGCTTCGTATAATCTTGAAGATCATATGAGACAGCCTCTATCAATGCTGTGGTACCATTGAATACGGCATTAACATTGGCTTTGTAATACAGAAGTAGTTTGGCAACTTCATACTTATTGTTATCAACTGATCTACAATAACTAGTATATAGTTGGTCAAAATTGCCATAGTTACTGCTGTAAGCTGATCCATAGCAACTTTCCTGGACTGATTTTACAAGAAATGAACTAACTTTTTCATCTTGAATAACATCTTCAGAAGCATGTTGGAGAAGAAGCTCAAGAATAGAAAAGAAAGAGCTGTTGGAACTAAACTCTAATGCTTCGGATAGAACAAATGTATCAACTATTCCTCCGTATTTTAACAGTTCCTTTACAATCTTCTCATTAGTATGTTGAACAGCACATAAAAGTGGTGTACTAGGCTTTCCTTCAACTTCCGCAATCAAATTGACATTAGCTTTACTCTTGAGGAGGAGCACCATGGTGTCATAGCAACGGTCGGCAGTCTCAGACTGGTCATGATGTCCATAGTTATGCAAGTTACTGATGATTCCTGACAAAATTGGTCGATATCTTGTAACATGATCAACATTTGCACCATTCTTGATCAATAATTCAGCCATTGCTATTTCATATCTACTACAAGCACAAGATAGGGCAGTTTCTCCATGGAATTCAGTAGATTTATTCACGTCAGCTTTATACTTCAACAGTAGCTGAGCAGTATTAATGTCACCACGCATGCTAGCTAGTGTTAGAGATGTATATCCGTTATCCGTATCATCGACATCTACCCCTCGTTCAAGTAACATTGTTACAAGCTCTTTTACATTAATATCCTTAAGCTTGTCCTGTCTCCTAGTTACAAAAGCCAACAGACCCTTGTGTCGCTCTTTATCAGTGACATCAACACCACGTTCTATCAGAAGCTGAGCACATTCCCAAGATTCGCGTTCACATACTTTAATCAATAGTGATTTTCCACTTTGAGGATCAGTTGAATTAATGTCTGCACCATGGTCCAACAACAGCTTGAACAGTTTCATCTTTTCTGTGCTTGTACCATGGCCAATATCATAGTCTTGATCGAAAATATATCTGCCAGGAAGAACTGTCATCAGAAGATAATAACTGTAATGAAGACTGGCTTCATTTTTCAGTAGCAGTTCTGCTGCTTCATATTGGTTGTTCAAGAGAGCTTGATACAAAGCACTCCTCTTCCATTGATGGTCCTCACGTGCACCTTCTCCCACATAGTCAATAAGGGCATTATTTTGTATTAAAACTTTCATGACTTCAACATACCCTCTGGCAGCAGCAGCAGACAATGGAGTGGTGTGGGAATGTACCTCTGTGGCTATATTCACCTCGACATCTTCTCTCTGTACGAGGAGCTTCACCACTTCCAGTTGACCTCTCTCACAGGCAGCAATAAGAGGGGGCGTGGGAGTGGTATAGTTTAGGTCAAATCCTTCAGGTAGCTGAGATAGAATGGAAGAAACACTTTCAATGTCTCCATTACGTGCAGCTGTAGTTAGTCTGGCTCGATAGTCGCTGACTGAATCTAAAGTAGTCATATCCAATAGTATTGCTAACTTTCAACTTTCCCCGTCGTCTTTGCTTGCTCATCAAGGTCATCATCTTCCCGCGCGTTTTGTGCATGCATGAGCCCCACCCCATTTTTTGTCAGGATTCGCCCAACTGTGGTTCACTAATAGCTCTTTGGTCTACCACATACAATAACAAAATTCCATTACTTTGTAGAGCAAACAATATTCATACAGATCTGTCAAAGCTGTGTGCATGTTACAAGGGGTGTTTCTAATGTTTTCTTCAACGAATCTCTTGAGCTTTACTTGGATCCATAGGCTCCACAGCATCAGCAAGTGATGACCATGTAGGAAGAGGATCTACTTGTTTAAGCCATTTGGTTAGCATTTCTCGAAGACAGTCACTAACTTTCTTGTTTTCTTTCTCGATAGCTCCTAAATCTCCTTCTGGAATTTCAAGAAAGACACCAATATTGTGCCATTCAGATGCTAATGGAAACATTGTTCGTAAGACATCTTTGAGCATTGGTTTCTCGTCTTTGACTTTTGCTTGTGCTTCTTCTAGCATGTGAATTATTTCCACATCTGGTTCTTTGTGACACTCAAACATGTACTCAAATATTGTCTTCTTATCAATAGTCTCTCTTGTAACATCAACACCTTTGTATAACAATAGCTTGACAACATCAGGAGAATTTGATTTCACAGCATAAAACAAAGCTGAGCAGCCCCTAAAGTCCAACCTCTCTAGGTCAGTATCATGTTTTAGTAAACACTTAACTGTACCAACATGTCCTCCCTCACATGCTAGCATGAGGGCTGTACGTTTCTTTTTATTTTGATGGTTTACATCTATATCCTCTTTCAGTAGCAGCTGTTCAACACATGTTGTGTTACCTCTTTGGCTTGCAATCATTAGTGCACTGTTTCCATCACTGTCTTGTAAATTAGGTTGAGCACCATGGTCTAATAGTAGCTTTACAATGGCACTGTGACCACATCTAGTTGCTACCATCAGAGAACTCTCCTCTGATTTGTTACATAAGTCCAATTGTAGGTCAGTGACCTCTTTTCTTTCTAAAAGATATTCCACACATTTGGTTTGACCTCTCTGACTTGCTATTATAAGTGCTGAATCTCCATTGCTATTCTTTAAGTTTACTTGAGCACCATGATCTAATAGTAGCTTTACAAAGTTTAGATGTCCATTTGACACTGCTTGGATCAATGCATCTGTGTTTTTGTGAACAATATCAGTATCGGGTCCATATTGTAGGAGTATAGTTCAGCCAGTTTACAATCATTGTATCTAGCAGCATCTACGATCTTTGAACTAAACAATGTTGTAATAGTTTTGTCTTGGAGTACTTCTTTTGAAGCATGAGATAGAAAAAGTGTACGAACAGTATTTGCCGAAAGACTTCTATCATTTCGTAATGCTATTGAGAGGATATCCACATCAACTGTAGCACCATGGGTTAGAAGCTGTTCCAGAATTATTGATGTTTTGTATTCGTTATTCTTCAAAGCATACCACAGTGGTGTACGACTGGCAACTTCAGGATCTGTGACGTTTACATCGGCATCCTTTTCTATTAGCAATATGGCTTTATCAGTGTATCCCTTTCCTGGTGGCCAACTTGGCGAACTTTTCTTGACAGCATTTAGTAAAATGGATCCACTGTCTGTTACGTGGTTTATATCAGCACCTTTCTCAATCAATAACTTTGCCACTTTGGCATTGGAGGCAAAGAACAAGGCAGTTTCTCCTCCCTTTGGAGATGAGGTGTGAACATTAGCCCCACGATCCAGTAGTAGCTGAACAAGATCAACCTTCCCACGATCGCTTGCAACCATGAGAGGTTTTCTCCCTCGATACGTATCTATTTCTTCAACATCAGCTCCATTATCAAGCAACAGTTTGACGCACTCTTTGTGATTGCCTATAATTGCAGCACTCAAAGGTGCACCATTATCTTCATTGACATTAGCACCACAGTGCTGAATCAGCAGTTGAGCACATTCTCTGTGACCCCCTTTACATGCTGAAGTTAGTGGACAAGAATATTTGCTTGAATACATTTTAGCACCAGAATCAAACAACATCTGTACTAGCTCAACATTGCCTAGAGAAGCAGCCCTTGAGAGGAGGTGAAAATGCTCTGCTCCTACAGTAGCACTGGCTCCATTTTGCAACAGTAACATAGCTGCTTCAGTTTTCTTGAACAAGACAGCTGTTTGTAAAACAGTCATGGCATGAGTTGAATCTCCTCGATAATCCACATCAGCCTCATTATCAATCAACACCTTCATGATTTCTACATGTCCCCATTGAGCTGCAGCAGACAATGGTGTTTGAGTAGAACCATCAAGAGCAATATTATTATTTACTTTTATTATGCCTTTGCACAGGTTGTAACAGGTTAAAACAGGTTATAGTGGGTTATAAGAGGTTACCAGTGGGTTACAATGTGTTGCACAGGTTATAACAGGTTAAAACAGGTTATAGTGGGTTATAAGAGGTTACCAGTGGGTTACAATGTGTTGCACAGGTTGTAACAGGTTAAAACAGGTTATAGTGGGTTATAAGAGGTTACGGTGGGTTATAATGTGTTGTATAGGTTGTAACAGGTTAAAACAGGTTATAGTGGGTTATAAGAGGTTACGGTGGGTTATAAGAGGTTATAAGAGGTTACAGTGGGTTACAATGTGTTGTATAGGTTGTAACAGGTTAAAACAGGTTCAATAGTGGGTTATAAGAGGTTACGGTGGGTTATAATGGGTTATAAGAGGTTACAGTGGGTTAAATATGTGTTGCACAGGCTGTAACAGGCTAAAACAGGTTATAGTGGGTTATAAGAGGTTACAGTGGGTTAAATATGTGTTGCACAGGTTGTAACAGGCTAAAACAGGTTATAGTGGGTTATAAGAGGTTACAGTGGGTTACAATGTGTTGCACAGGTTGTAACAGGTTAAAACAGGTTATAGTGGGTTATAAGAGGTTACCAGTGGGTTACAANAGGGGCTGCTCAGCTTTGTTTTTCGCTGTGAAATCAAATTCTCCTGATGTTGTCAAGCTATTGTTACACAAAGGTGTTGATGTTACAAGAGAGACTATTGATAAGAAGACAATATTTGAGTACATGTTTGAGTGTCACAAAGAACCAGATATGGAAATAATTCACATGTTAGAAGAAGCACAAACAAAAGCCAAAGAAGAGAAACCAATGCTCAAAGATGTGTTACGAACAATGTTTCCTTTAGCATCTGAATGGCACAATATTGGTGTCTTTCTTGAAATTCCAGAAGGAGATTTAGGAGCTATCGAGAAAGAAAACAAGAAAGTTAGTGACTGTCTTCGAGAAATGCTAACCAAATGGCTTAAACAAGTAGATCCTCCTCCTACATGGTCATCACTTGCTGATGCTGTGGAGCCTATGAAGTAAAGCTCAAGAGATTCGTCGAAGAAAACACTAGCAACACCCCTTGTAACATATGCATACAGCTTTGACAGATCTATATCATACGTACGGTAGTACGGAATGGGCCGACTGTCCCATAGACACAATACAAAATGTTTATGCTCATAAACTTTCAGAGAATGACAGCTAAACCTTCAGACATGGATTAAAGCCTCCCTTGGATAGTTTTCTAAGTGCATGCATCAACAAAACTCACAGAAACTTTCTAGAGCACTCAGACTCTGGAGAGAGCGCTGGCGGGAAGCCAGAACAGTGCAATTTTGTTTTCTTCTTCCTTCCTTCCTTCCTAACTGACAAACTTGAACGCGATTTCCAGACAAACGAAAGGCATTCAGCCAGCTTTAACTGTACAGTGCAACTTGACTTCATCCGAACTACGTCCTTTTATACTCGTTTAGTGCCTAAAAGCTATATAACAAACAAAATCTAGGCATTTTAAAAACTCTGATATAAAATACTGTACTTGAATGTAGCCATTTTGATGTAGGTAAAGGTCGTCAACAGACCACGTGGTTTGCATGCCTATAATGCGCATGCACATCCAGTGTACTTGAAAGCAGTAGCTCATGCTTTTTGTAGAGACTGACCAGTCTCTGATAGCTTATACTCCATTGCAATTGAGCACCTTAGTTTCATAAAAATTAGCAGTGTAGGAATGGGCAGTGCTGCAAAAAGAAAGGAAACAAGGCTGGGACTTTAAATTTCGGCACATGACTACTTCATTTTCAAAGTTTTCTAAGCTCATATAGGTTGCCTGTATACCCTCCAATTTATTTATGACTTAATTAATCATGATTCTATAATTATTATAACAATATCAATGGACATGTACATGTAGCATTGTTTGAACCATATCAATATTTATTTTATGTGACTGGATACATGAGGAATCGAAAATGAAAATGAAGTAGTCATGTGCCGAAATTTAAAGTCCCAGCCTTGTTTCCTTTCTTTTTGCAGCACTGCCCATTCCTACACTGCTAATTTTTATGAAATTTTTATTATATAAAAATCTAGTCAAACAAAATTAAACCTTCAAAGTTGTTCAGGGGCTCTTACTGACAGATTACTTACTGTATGCAAGGCCTAAAACTCGCAAAAAGTTTCCTCAGCACTCGTAGAGAGCGCTAGTGGGAAGCCACAACAGTGCCATTTTTGTTCTCCTAACGTACTTACGTACTTTCTGACTGACTTACTTGAAAAGGATTTCCAGAGAACCAGAATGTGTTGAGCCAACTTTGATAGCACAAAGTAAGTTCTTTTCATGGGTACTACATTCCTTGCACTACTGGAAGAATTTATCTGATCGATATCTGAATTATATCTCAATAAGCGTGTTGAATTATACGTAAAATAAATCTAAATAAGAAGTCTCAAAAAAGTATTGGGATTATCTTACATATATGGGAACAATATCAACCGTAAAGTCTTAAATGAATCCAAAATATCTCAACACTATCTGAATGCTTGTATGTCATGCATACCTTTACGATATTGGGCCAACAACAAGAATTTAAGGAGAAAAACAATATTATTGCTGATTCACATCGATTTACATGTCATACAATGATTAGAAATCGGTATGATGGATGACATAAATTGTTTCTTGGTGAGGTAATGGTAAAAATAGTGTTAGAATCCAAGTTACAATATATCAGCAAGGAAAACAAATACCTAGCAACACCATCATAAAGACTAAACCTTAATATCGTAGATTACACAGTCTGCTGACAATGGTCAAACAGTTTGTAGTCCATAAGAAGATAGTATTGGCCTGAGAAAGAAAAGAAAGGAATTGTAAAAATTACTTCATAAGATGTACAAACTGTGTACCCATACCTTGAGGTTAGCTCATGTAGGCTGACACCAAAATTAATGTAGCTACACTCGACTAATCATTTCAGACTCTGTGCACAAGAAAATAAAAGCGGCAGATAACAATTGATGATCTCTCTCTCTCTCTCTCTCTCTCTCACACACACACACACACACACACACACAGTTGCATGACCCTTAACTCACAGGGGGTCAATGGCAAACAAAGTAAATGCGTGCCGTCAAGTGTGCGGCACTCGACCANCCAATGCAACAATATTAGCTATGGTATATATACTACAGTAGTACAGATCTTTGAATTTATGACACTGAGGATCCATATTAGGGATCAATAACAAAAATGAAGTAGTCATGTGCCGAAATTGAGTTTGTGCCTTGTTCCAATGCTTTTTACCGCACTGCCCATTCCTACACTACTTATTTTTTTGAAATTTTTACTACTTGTGAATATTGTTTATTCTACAATGTAATGGTTATTGTGTGTGGCAGACCAAACAATGAACCGCAGTTTACAGTAACGAGGGGCGACTCCACAATAAATGGGGTGGGGCTCATGCGTGCACAAAAGCGCGGGAAGATGATGACCTTGATGAGCACTTGAAAAATTATCACTGAGGAAAGTTGAAAGTTAACAGTAACTGGATATGGCTACTTTAGATTCAGTCAGTGACTATCGAGCTAGACTAACTACAGCTGCACGTACTGGAGACAATGAAAGTGTTTCTTCCATTCTATCTGAAATACCTGAAGGATTTGACCTGAACTATACCACTCCCACGCCCCCTCTTATTGCTGCCTGTGAGACAGGTCAACTGGAAGTAGTGAAGCTCCTCGTACAGAGAGAAGATGTGGAGGTGAATATAGTGTCAGGTGACCGTAGTAGTATCACTCCATTGTCTGCTGCTGCTACCAAAGGGTATGTTGAAGTCATGAAAGTTTTGATACAAAATAGTGCCTCAATTGACTATGTGGGAGAGGGTGTACGTGACCATCAATGGAACAAGAGTGCTTTGTATCAAGCTCTCTTTTACAACCAATATGAAGCAGCAGAACTGCTGCTTAAAAATGGAGTCAGCCTTCATCACAGTTATTATTTTCTGATGACAGTTCTTCCTGGCAGAGGTACTTTTGATCCGCCAGACAGTGCTCGAGCCTATCCTCCTGGTCATGGTAGTAGTACTGAAAAAATGAGACTGTTCAAGCTGTTGTTGGACCATGGTGCTGATATCAATTCAACTGATCCTCAAAGTGGAAAATCATTATTGATAAAAGTATGTGATTGTGGCTCTTGGGAATGTGCTCGGCTTCTGATAGAATGTGGTGTTGATGTCACTGATAAAGAGCGACACAAGGGTCTGTTGGCTGTTGTGACTAGGAGACAGAACAAACTTAAGGGCGTCAAAGAGTTTGTGACAATGTTACTTGAACAAGGAGTAGATGTCGATGAGGCAGATGATGATGATGGAGAAACATCTCTGACTCTGGCCTGTAGGCGTGGTGACATTGATACTGCTCAGCTGCTGTTGAAGTATAGAGCTGATGTTAATGTAATGACTAAACATAGACAAACTGCCCTGTCTTTTGCTTGTCATAGACGTGATACAGATCTGGCCAAATTGTTGATTAAGAATGGTGCAAATGTTAACCATGTTACCGAGAATGGGCCCATTTTGTCAAGAATCATTCTTCATGTGCCTGACTTTAGGCATACTCACCTGACTGAGAACACTGACTACAACACCATAAAGCTTCTCCTTGATAACAAAGCTGATGTCAATTTACTTATCAATGTCAATGGAAGGCCTAGTACACCACTGATGTGTGCTGTTCAGATATGTAACGAGAGGATAATAAAAGAACTATTAAAATATGGAGGAATCCCCGATGCACTTGTTCTTGCAAAAGCTTTTGAATGTACAATTTTGAGATTACCTATTCTTGAGCTTCTCCTCAAACATGCTTCTGAAGATGCGATTCGAGATGGAATGGTTAGTTCATTTCTCGTACAAGCAGTTCAAGAAGGTCGCTGTGGATCAGCTGACAGCAGTAACTATAAAGTTGTCAAATTACTTCTGCAATTCAAAGCCAATGTCAATGCCATGTACAATGGTACCACAGCATTGATAGAGGCCGTCTCACATGGTCTTCAAGACTTCACTAAGCTTCTGTTAGATCATGGTGCTCAAGTAAACTTGAAGAATAGCAATGGAGATTCAGCACTTATAGTAGCAAGTGAGAAAGGTAAAACCAAATGTGTGGAACTTCTTTTGGGAAATAAATATAGAGACTTAAACTTACGCAATAGATCTGAAGAGAGTGCACTGATAGTAGCAACTAGATGTGGTCACAGTGAGATAACAAGGCTTCTATTAGACCATGGTGCCCAACCTAATTTACAGAATATAAATAGGGACACCCCTCTCATTGTAGCTAGCCAAAGAAGTGACACACAAATTGTTAAACAGCTGCTGCCAAGAGTGGACTCTGAGGCTGTCAACCATCAAAACAACAAGCTACATACAGCCCTCATGCTAGAAGCATGTAAACAAACCACACCATCAGATGAGAAACAAACATCAGTTGTTAGTGATTTCCAAAGAGTGGCCACTCCTCTTACAGTGTCAGGAATCGATACTTCTGCTCCTGCAATTTGGGAACTGAACAAAATCCATGACAAACTGAATGGAGAAGGCATCGTAATTGCTATAATAGACAATGGTGTCAACCACGGACATAAAGGATTCACAAGAGCCTCTGCTGAAGGACGATTACGAGGACGTAGATACCTTGAAAAGGAAGGAGAGACCACTGGTGAATTGGGTGCACCTATTAGTGGTGAGAAAGCTAGTCATGGAACAATGGCTGCTTTTGTTGCTGTAGGAGAGCCATTTGGTGATGTCAAGAGTGGAGGGGTTGCCCCTAAATCAACTTTTTGGATTTGTTCTGTTGGAAAGCACTTTAATGAATTTTCTATTATCAATGCCCTGAAAGATCTTATCAAAATAAAGAAAGAAAATAAAATATATGCACCTGATGTCGTTTCGATTTCGTTTGGTTTAAAATACATTGCTGATGATGTGAATCAAATCAAAATGGCCAGCCACTTGCGAACTCTTAGGGACCTAGGAGTAGTCATAGTTGCTGCTGCCGGTAACTTTGGAAACTGTGAAGGAGGTATTCTATTTCCAGCCGTTGAACCCGAGGTGATTTGTGTGGGAGCTCATGGTGAAGTAGGAGACAAGATGAACATTAATCCACCAGGAAACATCGACTGTTTTGCTCCAGGGAGAGCTGTGTTACACCCAGGTGCAACCGATTCCAAAACATATGAGAGAAGTTCAGGTACTTCTTGTGCTGCTCCAGCCATCGCTGGCCTGATAGCTCTCCTACTTCAGTTCTCAGGGAAGTATGTGGAAGATGAAGCTAAAAAGAAGAAGTATCGAGATCCTACTTTCTTGAAACAGTTTCTTAAAGAACACAGGAAGGGAGGTGATCCCATAATGCTTGATCCGGTCTCCTACTTTGAAAGAAAAATCATTGAATATGAAAAGAAACAATCTGATAAGAAAAATAAGCAATTACAGGAAGACAATGAAAAATTAGCAGAGAAAGATGGTTGCCTTTGTGAAGCTACATCTCCAGGTACATCACAACACAAAATAGGTTAGTGTACACATCTATGTCATTCTCACCTGTACACATTTTTCCCCTTTCTCCTTCCATCCAGCTGCAGTTCTTACAGAAAAAGATCACCTTAAAATTGTGCAATTTGTAAGAAGTCTAGAAAATTCTGACATCCTCCTCCTAGGCCAGGCTCTTGGCCTTTGGAGATCAAAGCTCAAGAGGTTAGACCCTCTTCCTGATGAGATGGTGGATGCCTGGCTGAGACAAGAGGATGATGTGGCAGATACCAGTGGTCCCCCAACATGGAGGAGTCTGTGTGTGGCACTGAGAGCCATTGACCAGAATGAATTGGCTGGTAAAATTGAAAACTTCAATCATNAGACTTATGAATGGAAAACATTAAAAAATTTTGAGGTATCAATAAAGCAAGGACAAACTGCTGAAGCAAAGCAACAACGAACTTCTGAAGCTAAAGTAGGCACCATTGTGAGCTGTGAGACATTGTTGAGATCAAGATCACTGAAGGACCATTACATGGATCTAATGTCTCAAACCATCGGAGGTGAAATGGAAGGCTGCTCATTGCTGAACATGATTGAGTGGATGGAACATGGAACTAAACACCGACCTCTTAGTGTGATTGTGATCAAAGGAGTTGCCAACTATGGAGACAACCAAAAGAACAATGACTGGCAGTTCACTGCAGCCAAAGCAGCTGCTGATTTCGTCCATTACTGCCTTGAAGAGACTGGAGGAGGGGCAAAGTTTGTGCCTTGATGCATTAAAGTGTAAACAAGTAAACAATAAAGATTAGTCATGCAATACTACTATACAAATGCATACTTATTTTTAGTTACAAGTAAATTTTGTTAACATACAGTTTAGAAAATGAATTAACAAGTTAGATCTTTGTTGACGTTTTGATACTCTCACAATTTACTATAGTTTCAATAGTAGATTCAGTTTTATATATAGTTATGGTACAGTCAACACACTGTCAGTCCTAGCTGTAGTACGTGTTGTAACTTTTCTACTTCTTTGTAAAAGATACACTCTCACTCTATTGTTCATATAATACTAAAATTCCATTGTTTTTGTTTAGAGAAGTTCTTGTAGTTGTTATCTATAATATTATGTTGAGGTCAAATTCAACACTGATTGTGGTGGGATCAAAAGGCAGAATTTGCTACAACATACTGTGCACATTTTCATTACAACAGGAAATTAATATTGCGGCGGGGCAGGGGCTGGGCTCATATAGGGATTTTCCCCCTCTCCTCCCCCACATATGCATCCTGCCTGTAGTTTGAAGGAAAAAGATCATCATGGCTAGTGTAGATTACAAGAAAGTAGACTCCTATCGAACTCAACTAACAACAGCTGCACATATTGGAGACGTTGAACGTGTTTCTTCCATTCTATCTCTGATACCAGAGGGATTTGACCTGAACTACAAGAGTCCTAGCCCTGTAAAGCCCAAACCAGAGAGCTATAATATCCATGCCCAAACCTGGTAGTCCCGATCCCCAACCCCCTCTCATTGCTGCCTGTGAGACAGGTCAACTGGAAGTGGTGAAGCTCCTCGTACAGAGAGAAGATGTTGAGGTGAATATAGTGTCTGGTGACCGTAATACTATCACTCCATTGTCTGCTGCTGCTGCCAAAGGGTATGTTGAAGTCATGAAAGTTTTGATTGAAAAGGGAGCACTTGTTGACTATGTGGGGGACAGTGAGTTCAGTCACCTATCTACTAGGAGTGCCTTGTATCAAGCTACCGCCAACAACCAATATGACGCAGCTGTGTTACTATTAGAAAATGGTTCCAGCATTCACCAAGATTGTTTAAATGAAGTGGCCTCCCGTGGTCAAACCAGACTGCTTGAGCTTCTTTTAGATCACGGTGCCGATATCACCTCGACAGAATCGGATCCTAAACTATGGCCAAAACATTCACCTTTGGCCTATGCATGTAAACGGGGCCATACAGAGTGTGCCCAGCTCCTTATACAACATGGCGTTAATGTCAAAGATGAAAAGTACAGGAAATTGTTGGCTGTTTTAGTAGATTTCCGATGTGAGCGTAGTAGAAAGATTAAGTATCTGGAATGCTTAAAACTATTGCTTGAAAATGGAGTTGATGTCAATGGTGTAGATAGTCGCGGACAAACACCTCTAATGATTGCAAGTAGTAATGATGACATTGACACGGCACAGATGCTGCTGAACTATGGTGCTGATTTGAATTACAGAACTTCTAATGGAACTTCTGCTTTATCATTAGCTTGTGGGAGATACAATACAAAGCTGGTAGAACTATTGATCAAGAGTAGTGCAAATGTTAGCGACAATGGACACATTTTAGTCAACGTCATTGGTATTGGATATGCAAACAAAGAAGACAGGTCTTATGAAGTAGTATGTCTGCTACTGGAGCATGGTGCCAATGCTAATGTGATTCATGAAGGGCACACACCACTAAAATGTGCAGTTAAGAAGTACCACACAAAGACAGTGAAAGAACTTTTATCTCATGGAGCAAAAGTTGATGTAGATGTTCTATCAACAGCTGTACAAACATACGACACAGCAAATTTCCACTTTCGTAAAGAGAATATTCAATCAGCCTTGTCTATCATTGAAGATCTTCTCTGTCACACTTCAAACGATGTGCTTCAAAATGAATTGTTTAGCTTGGCCCTTATAAAATTGATTAGCAAAATTCATCACAGTCCACCTCGCTACCAACACTGTACACTTGCAAGACTATTTTTGGAATACAAGGCTAATGTTGATGCTGTGTTCAATGGTACTACTGTATTGATAGAAGCTGTCTCACGTGGACTTGAAGACCTTGTAGAGCTCCTTGTAAAATATGGTGTTCAAGTGAACACACAGAATAGTGTTGGAGATTGTGCTTTGATAATGGCAAGTCGAGGAGGTCAAGTAAAATGTGTGGAACTTTTGTTTGAAAGAAAAGACATTGACATAGACTTACGCAATAGATCTGAGGAGAATGCACTTTTGATAGCAACTAGAAGTGGTCATTTGGAAGTTGTAAAGTTACTGTTGGACCACGGTGCTGTCTCAGATATACAGGATAGAAAAGGGAACACACCACTAAAATGTGCAATTGACAACCACCACGTAAAGATAGTAAAGGAACTGTTATCTCATGGAGCCAAAGTTGATGTAGATGTTCTATCAACAGCTTTACAAACATATGACACAGCAAATTCTAAACTTCATAAAGGAAATATCCCATCAGCATTGTCTATATTTGAAGATCTTCTTAGTCACGCTTCAAAAGATGTGCTTCAGAATGAATTCTTTAGCTCAGTCCTCATAAACAAACTCCCTCTCAGCTGGCGTCACAATAAATCAGACACTGACCCCAGCCATACACTTGTTACACTATTTCTGAAATACAAAGCTAACGTTAATGCTGTGTATGATGGTACTACCTTACTGATAGAAGCTGTCTCACGTGGATTTGAAGACCTTGTAGAGCTCCTTGTGAAACATGGTGTTCAAGTGAACACACAGAATAATGCTGGAGATTGTGCTTTAATAGTGGCAAGTCGAGGAGGTCAAGTAAAATGTGTTGAACTTCTTTTAGAAAGAAATGACATTGACATAGACTTATGTAATAGATCTGAGGAGAATCCACTTTTGATAGCAACTAGAAGTGGTCATGTGGAAATTTTAAAGCTACTGTTAGACCATGGTGCTCAACCTGATTTAAAAAACAGCACTGGGCACATACCACTAAAATGTGCAATTAACAACCTCCATGTAAGAACAGTAAAAGAACTTTTATCTCATCGAGCAAACGTCAATGTAGATGTTCTATCAACAGCCATACAAACATATGACGCAGCCAATTTCTACTTACGTAAAGAGAATATTCAATCAGCATTGTCTATAATTGAAGATCTTCTCAGTCATGCTTCAAAAGATGTGCTTCAGAATGAATTCTTTAGCTCGGCCCTTATAAATCACATTCAGCACAATTATGAATCAGACAGTGACCCCAGCCATTCACTTGCAAAACTATTTCTGAAATACAAAGCTAACGTTGATACTGCGTACAATGGTACTACTCTTTTGATAGAAGCTGTCTCACGTGGACTTGAAGATCTTGTAGAGCTCCTTGTAAAACATGGTGTTCAAGTGAACACACAGAATAATGTTGGAGATTGTGCTTTGATAGTGGCAAGTCGAGGAGGTCAAGTAACATGTGTGGAACTTCTGTTAGAAAGAAAAGACATTGACGTAGACTTACAAAATAAATCTCAGGAGAGTGCACTGATGGTAGCAACCAGAAGTAGTCATGCGAAAATCGTAAAGCTACTATTAGATCGAGGTGCTCTTTCTGATTTACAGGATAAAAATGGGAACACCCCATTAATGATGGCAAGCCAAAGAGGCAACACAACATGTATTGAACAGCTGCTACTAGAGAAGGATGTAGATGTAAACCAGACAAATTATAACAAACATTCGGCCCTCATGCTAGCAAGTGAGAGAGGAAATGTTGCTATTGTACAACAACTATTAGAACATGGTGCTGAACTAGAGATATTGGATGTGAGAGGATGTTCTGCTCTGTTTTATGCTGTGAAATCAAACTCTCCTGATGTAGTGGAACTGTTTTTGCACAAAGGTGCTGATTTTACACTAAAAACTATCGACAACAAAACACTTATTCAATTTGCCTTTGAATGTCACAAGGAACCAAATGTCCGTATGATTGAGATGTTGAAAGAAGCATGTAAACAAACCACACCATCAGATGAGAAACAAACATCAGTTGTTAGTGATTTCCAAAGAGTGGCCACTCCTCTTACAATGTCAGGAATCGATACTTCTGCTCCTGCAATTTGGGAACTAAACAAAATCCACGACAAACTAAATGGAGAAGGCATCGTAATTGCTATAATAGACAATGGTGTCAACCACGGACATAAAGGATTCACAGGAGCCTCTGCCGAAGGACGATTACGAGGATGTAGATACCTTGAAAAGGAAGGAAAGACCACTGGTGAATGGGGTGCACCAGAAAGGAATGCCAGGAATGCTAGTCACGGAACAATGGCTGCTTTTGTTGCTGGAGGAGAGCCATTTGGTGATGTCAAGAGTGGAGGGGTAGCCCCTAAATCAACTCTATGGATTTGTTCAGTTGGAGCTACATATCATGAGAAGTCGATTATCAATGCCCTGAAAGATCTCATCAAAATGAAGAAAGAAAATAAAAAATATGCCCCTGATATCATTTCAATATCCTTTGGTTTGAAGTACACTCCTGATGATAGCAACCAACAGGAAATGGCCCGCCTCATAAAACACCTCAGGGAGCTAGGAGTTGTCATGGTTGCTACTGCTGGCAACTATGGAAAGTTGGAAGGAGGCGTTCAATTTCCAGCTAGTGAATCAGAAGTTATCTGTGTTGGAGCTCATAACCAAACAGGCTACAAGATGGACATGAATCCTCCAGAGGACATCAACTGTTTTGCACCAGGAGAAGCTGTGATCCACCCTGATGCAACTGGTAGAGAAACCTCAGTCTGTAGTACAGGCACTTCTTGTGCTGCTCCAGCCATTGCTGGCCTGATAGCTCTCCTACTTCAATTCTCAGAGAAATATGTGAAAACCAAAGCAGAGAGGAAGAAATTTAGAGAGTTTCCTTTCTTGACACGGTTTCTCAAAGAACACAGAAAGGGAGGTGACTCTGTTATGCTAAACGTAGTGGACTATTTAGAAAAAGAAATCATCAGATTTGAGCGTGATCAATTAGAAGAAAAACTGAGACAATTGGAAATGAAGTATGCTTCACAAGCCTGATCTGAAATTTGTATCTTATGTCTATAGAAAAAGGGGCATATATCTATATGTTATAGTTATTGACCAAGCATGAGGTTTGTATGGAATATACAGTGCCTGATACCCGAGGGCGATAGCCCGAGGGTGAATGCACTGTATATTCCATACAAACCGAATGATTGGTCAATAAGTGTTTTCTTGCCCTGCTACTATGGTTAAAAAAACTTTCTGGCAACAAACAATTGGCACACTATAAATAGCTAGCTTCGTAAGTTGCAAGCCATTTTTTTGAATTTCTCGATCTTTCAACAACAACCGTATCCAGAAAAAGACATTGAACTCTTTCAAGAAACTTGAACTGTCCAGGAAAAACAATTCTATCCAGAAAAAGACTTAAGTTTCTAGAAAACTGTTCTGAATGTACCTGTAAACAGCCAAAAGAAAACACTCTGCTGTTTCACATCGCTACAGCTAAAACAGCAACAGCCATGGAGCGTTGGCCCGGGACAGCAACGGGGCCGTTCAGTATACTAGGCGGCCAGGCTGAGCCACCGCGGCACTACAGAAGGTTGAATATTTGCAGCTCACCGACTTTTCTCGCTGATAGAACCTC
Source organism: Tethya wilhelma (assembly GCA_964030475.1). Lineage (NCBI taxonomy): Eukaryota > Metazoa > Porifera > Demospongiae > Tethyida > Tethyidae > Tethya > Tethya wilhelma. Next base: position 19,947,329 of record CAXIPT010000001.1, on the reverse strand, counting down.
TCTGATGTCTGCTGCTATTGTCAACGCTGTTCTTTTTGAGTTTTGGCTGGTCACAGAAGCAAAAAAAGCCTACAAGAAGACTAGCGTGAACTTTGAACCCAGCTGTTCCACGCGTAGCAACAATATAACTATTGCGCAATAGCTTGTAATTTTTTGCACACTACTTGCTTGAGGGTCTGTATAACACAATTTCCCTAACCACAGGGATCTGTATATGCCCTCCTATCAAAATGTACACAGTAGCAGGGACTGTATAGCATTTATAGACCACTGTAAAACTTAACAACCACTTGACAACGGGCAAGAAGTTATAGTTATTGACCAAGCATGAGGTTTGTATGGAATATACAGTGCCTGATACCCGAGGGCGATAGCCCGAGGGTGAATGCACTGTATATTCCATACAAACCGAATGATTGGTCAATAAGTGTTTTCTTGCCCTGCTACTATGGTAAAAAAAACTTCCTGGCAACAAACAATTGGCACACTATAAATAGCTAGCTTCGTAAGTTGCAAGCCATTTTTTCGAATTTCTCGATCTTTTCAACAACAACGTATCCGGAAAATGACAATTGAACTCTTTCAAGAAACTTGAACTGTCCAGAAAAAAGCAATCCTATCCAGAAAAAGACTTGAGTTTCTAGAAAACTGTTCTGAATGTACCTGTTAACAGCCAAAAGGAAAATACTCTGCTGTTTCACATCGCTACAGCTATAACAGCAACAGCCGTGGAGCGTTGGACAGCACCGTTCTGTACTGCCAGGCTGAGCCTATCGGACACCATATACGGTGGCACAGAATTGAAGGTTGAATATTTGCAGCTCACCGACTTTTCTTGCTGATAGAACCTCTCTGATGTCTGCTGCTATTGTCAACGCTGTTCGTTTTGAGTTTTGGCTAGTCACAGAAGCAAAAAAAGCCGTGCTTGTAAGAAGACTAGCGTGAACTTTGAACCCAGCTGTTCCACGCGTAGCAACAATAACTATTGCGCAATAGCTTGTAATTTTTTGCACACTACTTGCTTGAGGGTCTGTATAACACAATTTCCCTAACCACAGGGATCTGTATATGCCCTCCTATCAAAATGTACACAGTAGCAGGGACTGTATAGCATTTATAGACCACTGTAAAACTTAACAACCACTTGACAACGGGCAAGAAAATTATAAGGTAAAACGGGGTAATTTCGGTCACGGTTTATTTCTGGTCACTTTGTAAACAAATCACTTTCAGCTACAGACAGAGGACTTTTGCTCAAAGCTGAAGTGTTCCACATACTGTGGCACTACTCAGCTGTCTCTAGCTCCCTTGTTCTAGTTCATCGTTGTTTGTTCTAGACGGGACAGTAAATAATGTTCCTTGTAGTCTTGTTTGCAAAAGCGCCACAATCTACCAAAACTTCAGCACTTTAGCTCTCCTACTCAAACGAAGGGCAGCAGCGGCAATATGACAGCACTACAATAATCTCCAGTCCTTTCTGGTATTACTACACCCCTACTTTCTTGTACTGGTGCTGCAGTCTGGTAGCGGGAGGTCAAAGTCTCAGTACCGTATGGTACCACAAAATAGAACAATGGCGAAAATTTCGAAATTATGACAGTTCAGAACAATACAAAAATACAAACAAAGAAATGCTGCTATATATTATCTCATTTTTTCATAGTAATCTAAACAGGCCAACAAACTAATGTGGGGGCATATGGTTCGCAAATTCTGACTCATGGCAGTTGCTGAGCTCATCTTCATTGGGTGACCGAAAATACCCCCAAAAATCAATTTTTCCGAATATTGAACGAGGATTGTAAACCACGAAAGATTTTCCACTTAGAAGCAAGTGATTGCGTCAAGTTTTTTTGCTGCAAGATACTAACATAGTGTAGTACCTCACGCAGGGCCAGGAAGAAGTTGGACCGTCTAGCGACCGTTGATAACTGGTTCTCGTGGTTATCGTGGTTCTCACGACTCTACTTTTTCTGGGTAGCTATTTGTAAACTTTGAATAGACAACTTACTCAAATTTATGATTTTATGGGTAGCTATTTGTAAATTTGTAAACTAAATTATGAATAGACGTGCGCTCGGTCGGCGATCTGAGCTGACATTGACATTAATTTTATGAATATTATTCAATAACATGACTCAGACTAACTTTAACTATAATATTATACTGAAATAGTCACTGGGGTTGTGCAGCCTTCACATTCGGCACCACTGGACGCTTTCCTTGCATGTAACATCTTTCAATGTATGCGTTTCTTCTCTTCACCATCCGGTGCAGGTAGAAGTGGTGATGGGTCTTTGGCATCGAGCTCAATATCCTTTTGTATCTCGACAGCCAAGCAAAAGTTTGCTCGCAGCACATAGTGTTCATGTGTGGATGGTCTTTTTTTAATTGTTCTGGGCTGTAGGACTCACGGCACCTTCTGTCCTTGTGGTTGGCAATGTGCAGGCTGTCAATAATTTTAGTAATATCCAACCACAAATTCGACCAAGCTAGGACTTTAAATATATACACAAATAATGTTAAGCTAATCTTTGCTAATTAATTCAGTTTCTTTTTCTGCACAAATAATGTTAAGCTAATCTTTGCTAATTAATTCAGTTTTTTTCTGCACTAAAATTAAATTATACTGAGAACTACCGATAACCATTGATAACCATTGGGAACCATTGGGAACCCCTGATAACCATTGAGAACCACCGATAACTATTGGGAACCCCTGATAACCATTGAGAACCACCGGTAACCCTTGATAACCATTGAGAACCATTGGGAACCATTGATAACCACCGATAACCCTTGGGAACCATCGAGAACCACTGATAACCATTGGGAACCACCGATAACCATTGAGAACCACCGATAACCATTGGGAACCCCTGATAACCATCGAGAACCACCGATAACTATTGGGAACCCCTGATAACCATCGAGAACCACCGATAACTATTGGGAACCACCGATAACCATTGGGAACCATTGAGAACCACCGATAACCATTGGGAACCCCTGATAACCATCGAGAACCACCGATAACTATTGGGAACCCCTGATAACCATCGAGAACCACCGGTAACCATTGGGAACCCCTGATAACCATTGAGAACCACCGGTAACCCTTGATAACCATTGAGAACCATTGGGAACCCTTGATAACCATTGAGAACCATTGGGAACCCTTGAGAACCATTGGGAACCCTTGATAACCATTGATAACCATTGGAAACCCTTGATAACCATTGAGAACCACCGATAACCCCTGATAACCATTGGGGACCACCGAGAACCATTGCCGGAAACTACGGAGAAGCATAACAGAACTGAACAGAAGTGCTATATTGACCTGCATGACTCAGGGAATCACTGGCATGTTAATATACCACAGAAAAAAGCATGAATTGAGAACCTGAGAACCAGAAAAACTGGTTCTCAACCACTTAAATAATGAAATTTGACCTTAAATCTTGCCTTGTCTATCTAGCGAAGAAGATATCAGTATTGCTTTGAATTTCAACTAGCTGAAGAGTGACCGAAATTACCCCTTGTTACCTTATATGATTTGATTGCATTTAGTTTTGCTTTTACCATGGATATTATAGCTGCTTTTATTTTTTGTTTGTTTGTGATTGTGCTGATTTTATTGGTGTGGCAAAGATGATCAAAATAACAAGTGCACTCGACGACCAATGCCAGTATCACATGATTTGCCTTTGCCTTTGGTAAGGAATTATGGCTAGTGTAGAAAACCAAAAGATCTGCTCCTATAGAACTGAACTAACTGAAGCTGCTAGTAGTGGAAATGTTGAGCGTTTATCTTCCATTTTATCCCAGATACCAGAGGGATTTGACCTGAACTACAAGAGTCCCGACAACCGTGATCTATGGGGAAACCGGGAAGTTGATCAAAACCTCCCTTTAGACCCCAAGCCCCCTCTTATTGCTGCCTGTGAGACAGGTCAACTGGAAGTGGTAAAGCTCCTCGTACAGAGAGAAGATGTCCAGGTGAATATAGATTACCCTCAGGCTCCCACTCCATCGATGAATATATTTACAGTAAGGGACGATCATACCACTCCATTGTATGCTGCTGCTCTCAAAGGACATGTTGAAATCATGAATGTTCTGATACAAAATGGCGCACTCGTTGACTATGTGGGAGGCAAGCTAGGTACATATGAGGATCCATGGACTCCTTTGCAAAAAGCTGTCTTTAACGTTGACTATGAGGCAGCAGCGCTCCTACTGAAATATGGGGCCAGTCTGCAAAACAGTTATTCTCTTCTGATGATAGCTGTTCTTGGTAGAAGTACCCATACTACTTGCGACAAAGAAGGGTTTGAAGTGTTCAAGCTGTTGTTGGAACATGGTGCTGATATCAATTCAACTGATCCTCAAAGTGGAAAGTCACTACTATTTAAACTATGTGAACGTGGCTTTTGGGAATGTGCTCGGCTTCTGATAGAACGTGGTGTTGATGTCACTGATAAAGAGCGACACAAGGGTCTGTTGCCTCTTGTGACTAGGAGACAGAACAAGCTTATTAATGTAAAAGAGTTGGTAGCAATGCTACTTGAACGAGGAGTAGATGTCGATGGTACACTGTCAGATGACCATGGAGAAACATCTCTGACACTGGCTAGCAAGTATGGTGACATTGAAACTGTTCAGCTGCTGTTGGAGTATAAAGCTGACGTGAATATATCTACTCGTGATGGAGAAACTGCCCTATCTCTTGCTTGTAATAAATATAACACAGCCATGGCTGAATTATTGATCCAGAATGGTGCAAATGTTAACCATGTTACAAAGCATAGACCCATTTTGTCAAGAATCATTCCTAATAATATATCTAACTACAGACATCATCACAAGTCTGAGACTGCCAACTGTTGCTATGACACCATGGTGCTCCTCCTCAGGAATAAAGCTGATGTCAATTTAATGTTCAACGTTGAAGGAAAGCCAAGTACCCCACTGATATGTGCTGTTCAGAGTCGTAATGAAAAGATAGTAAATGAACTGTTAAAATATGGAGGAGTAGTTGATATACTTGCTCTATCAGAAGCATTAAAGTTGAGATCCAACAGCTCTTTCTTGCCTATTCTCGAACTTCTTCTCAAACATACTTCTGAAGATGTTATTCGCGATGAAAATATTAGTTCATTTCTGGTAAAAGCAGTTGAAGAACATTGCTATGGAACGGATAACCGTAGGTTAAGAGTAGTCCAAAAAGGTCACTATGGATTAGCCAGCAGCAGTAGCCAATATGAACTTGCCAAATTACTTTTGCAATACAAAGTCAATGTTGATACTGTGTACAAAGGTACCACAGCATTGATAGAAGCTGTCTCACGTGGTCTTCAAGATTTCACAAAACTTTTATTAGATCATGGTGCTTCAGTAAACTTAAAGAATAGCAAAGGAGATTCGGCATTAACAGTAGTAAGCCAGAGAGGTCAAACCAAATGTGTGGAACTCCTGCTTGGCAAAAAAGATATAGACTTGAACATATGCAATAAATCAGAGGAGAGTGCACTGATGGTAGCAACTGGATGTGATCACAGTGAAATTGTAAAGCTCCTATTAGACCGTGGTGCCCAACCAAATTTACAAGATAGAAATGGAAACACTGCACTAATGAAAGCAGCTGAACGTGGTAATAGTGAAACTGTAGAGCTGCTATTAGACCATGGAGCTGATCCTAATAAACAGGGCAACACTACTGCACTAATTGTAGCAACTGGAAGAGGAAAGAGTGAGATTGCAAAGCTCTTATTGAACCGTGGTGCTCTACCTAATTTACAGAACACTAATGGGGACACCCCTCTAATTTTAGCAAGCCAAAGAGGTGACACACACATAGTTGCACAGTTGCTGCTAAGAGATGATATAGATTCAGACGCTGTCAACCATCAAAACAACAAGTTACGTACAGCCCTCATGCTAGCAAGTGAGAGAGGAAATGTTGCTATTGTGCACAAATTATTGGAACGTGGTGCCAAGTTAGAGACATTAGACATTAGAGGATGTTCGACTCTGTTTTATGCTGTGAAATCAAACTGTCCTGAAACTGTTAAGGTGCTTTTGGACCAAAGTGCAGATATTGGAGTGAAGACCATTGATGAGAAATCAGTTCTCCAATATGCATTTATGTGTCGTGAAGAACCTGACTATCGGATCATTAAGATGATACAAAAAGCAAGGTCAACAGGTTAGTCATGATCTTATCTTTGAAAATATCTAGTACGTACAACCTGAAATTTGCATGCATTGTTGGTCATACAATAATTATTAAATATTATAATGACATCATAGTTGACAATAAATACTGTATTCCCATTATATACCACCACCCATGCATATACAGAAATTGTTGGTGAATTTCAATGGCCAGATATTAATAAATACTTGAAGAAATTGAACCGAAGTCAAATTGAAGAACTTGGTGCGGAATTAGGTTTGAGCATTTTTGAACTTGAGAAGATGACCAACCTTCCTGGAGACATGACGAGAGCATGGCTGAGAAAAGAAGGAGAAGTCACAAAAAAATGTGGCGACCCTCTTACGTGGAGAGTGTTGGTCAATGCACTAAGGGAGATTGGACAGACTGGTGTTGCTGATAAAATTAGTAGTGATAAGCTAATTAACCCATAGATTGTTACCCATAAAATTCTTTTTTGTTTCTATAGAATTGTTTCACTATAATTATAAGCAGTCTTTTGTTACTAAAAATAAAATTTTTGATGTTTTGTAATGTTTTTTGTTTATACATGGGTAATGCAAGTAGTGGCTGAGAGATACGGTATATAGAACTAGAAGTGAGTGGTGGTGTACTGCATGTATCTCTGGTCTCATCTACGAGGAGACTTGTGCATAGTGTCCTGTTCCTTGAGAACGTCATCCGTGATGCTGTCACCTACACCGAGCACGCCAAGAGAAAGACAGTGACTGCCATGGATGTTGTCTATGCTCACAAGAGACAAGGACATATGGTTTCAGTGGTTAAACACCCCTCTTTCCTTGATGTACCACAATAATGATATATAATTGGAATATTTGTGGTAATTTATCATATGTGGCTTGATATAGGGGGGTTATTCCAATTTTTGATATGCTTATAACCAGTTATTGTGGTTATAGGATGTTAGCAGCAGTTAGGAAACTGGGACTGCAGTGTCCTGGGTTATAGAAGGTTATTAAAAGGAATTATTTTTCTTGAATTTTATTCAAACTGGGATAATATAATGCATTCAAGTTGGGTTATAAGCAGATAATGCGAAAGAGTGGGTTATAGATAAAGGTTAGCACGGTGGGTTATAGATGTTATAAAGGGTTATTGGGTTAGAGTGGGTTATAGATGTTATAAAGGGTTATTGGGTTAGAGTGGGTTATAGATGTTATAAAGGGTTATTGGGTTAGAGTNCATATCCTGATATCCTGATTTTAGATCTCAGTATACTCCAGCTAAGAGGATGACAGCAACACAAAGAAATCTTCCAAACAAACCAACTGACTTCCAAGTTCGTATTCACGTATTAGAAGCTCGTAAACTTGTAGGAAGTGGAATTGATCCTGTTGTCAAAGTTGCTTGTGGAAAAGATACTCAACAGACAAGACCCCAAAAAGGCACTCGCAATCCTGTGTTTGATGAGGTGAGTCACTATTCCATTGGTGAAAGCTCCACAATAGCTTCTATTATTTTTAACACAAAAATTTAAGTATTCTCCAGTTTTTTTGCATGCTATTTAGCATTGTGTGATCGATCGAGTGCATAACATTGTGCTGTTTACATTTTGTAACAGTGCTTTCATAATGGTATGGACTTACAAACTTGTGGCAGTTACAAGCCACGAATTAACCACAATGCACACTTGATGACCATAAGAAGCTTTACTGGTCAAACTGACTAAGCATAGCATTTTGAGTGGTTTTCTACTCCCCAACAAAGTAGTCTATAATACCTACAAAATATCCAGAGTTCAAAATAACAGGTGGTCATTGGACATTTACCTAGAATATTAATTTAATAATAATAATAATAATAATTACTATTCCTGTTACAGATACTTTTTTTAGAAACTTACAATCGTCATCTATTTCAAAATCACCAGGTTTTATTTTTTAGTTTTCAAGAACTTCCCTCTCAGATGTTTGATCGAGTTGTTCAAATCAGGGTGTTTGACACCAGGAAGATTATCACCAGTGGTCTCATTGGCTCCTTCAAACTTGACCTAGGTGTAGTGTATAGAGAAGAGAACCACTGCTTCATACACAAGTGGCTGCTTCTATCTGACCCTAGCTGTTCTACCGGGAGAACAATGGTATGATAGTGCTGTTAGTAAGTTTGTAACATTGATAAAATACAGTAGCATAATAGGTGGAAAATTATAATTTCAACCTCAATTATTAATAATGTGTGTGGTAACATAATAATATACAAGGAGTGGGGCTCGCTTCGCTCACCCACTCCTTGTTTTGTATGTTTATAGGATCAGTTACTATAACTCAAACAATAGTAAGATAAAATTGATGAGCAAAGTTAATAACTGTTATTGCACATAAATATTCTTCTATGGTCAGTTGGCTTAGGATAACCTTTGCAGTTGAAGCAACACACAACAATCACACCAATACTGGCATAAACAATTGGAAACTCAAAGGGAAGCAATGCTGCATGTGTATATGCACTGCTTAGTGCTGCTTTGCTTTGGCCAGCTCAGCAATTTACCTCACTACGTGACGTCACAAACGACCCTTTTCCGACTTCCTCCATTTTTGTAATCAGCTGGCAAAGAAACTCGTTATCTGGCTAGCTGTGTTTCGTTTACAGCGACAGAGAAGCAGACTCCTAGTAGTGAGTGTTCTCACCTCGTTACGCTTCTTTGTGAAAGATTGGCTTCTCTATCACACTTCTTCGTCCGATACATATGCCACTGGTAAGCCTTGTCAGCGATCTCAAAAAAAGTTAGTCTTACTTGTAGCGCCTATGAGTCTATGCTAGGCTAGCACTATCTAAGCTAGCTATCTAAACACGCTTTTCATAGCTTTCATTTTCCACAGTCCAGAGAAAAGGCATCTTTTAGTTCCAGGTCATATCACTTCCGGTGACCCTCCGTAACACACGGACACACGGACAGACAAAACTTTGCTTATAATATGATAGTACACAGTATATGTGTACATTTTCTGGGGCCTAAGAAATACCATGAACATCAGAAAACGTCACAATTTCTATTTACTGTAGTAAATTATATCATTCAACAAAATTATGTATTAACTATCACCAGGTCCTCTGATTGAAAAAAAATTTTAAGCGAAAGTTGAGGCTACACAAATCGTAANTGAATGTTCTGATACAAAATGGCGCACTCGTTGACTATGTGGGAGGCAAGCTAGGTACATATGAGGATCCATGGACTCCTTTGCAAAAAGCTGTCTATAACGTTGACTATGAGGCAGCAGCACTCCTACTGAAATATGGGGCCAGTCTGCAAAACAGTTATTCTCTTCTGATGATAGCTGTTCTTGGTAGAAGTACCCAAACTACTTATGACAAAGAAGGGTTTGAAGTGTTCAAGCTGTTGTTGGAACATGGTGCTGATATCAATTCAACTGATCCTCAAAGTGGAAAGTCACTACTATTCAAACTATGTGAACGTGAGGCTTGGGAATGTGCTCGGCTTCTGATAGAACGTGGTGTTGATGTCACTGATAAAGAGCGACACAAGGGTCTGTTGCCTCTTGTGACTAGGAGACAGAACAAGCTTAAGGATATTAATGTAAAAGAGTTTGTAATAATGTTACTTGAACGAGGAGTAGATGTCGATGGTACAGATGACCATGGAGAAACATCTCTGACACTGGCTAGCAAGTATGGTGACATTGAAACTGTTCAACTGCTGTTGAAGTATAAAGCCGATGTGAATATATCTAACCGTTATGGAGTAACTGCCCTGTCTCAATCTCTTGGTTGGAATAGATATGACACAGCGATGGCTGAATTATTGATCAAGAATGGTGCAAATGTTAACCATGTTACAAAGTATGGACCCATTTTGTCAATAATCATTCGAAATGAAATTGTGTCTAACTACAGACATTATCACGAGACTGACGACTGTTGCTATGACAACATAATGCTTCTCCTCAAGAATAAAGCTGACGTCAATTTAATTGCAGATGTCGACGGAAAACCTTGTACACCACTGATATATGCTGTTCAGAGTTGTGATGAGAAAATAGTAAAGGAACTGTTAAAATATGGAGGAGTAGTTGATACAATTGTTTTGTCAGAAGCTTTGTTAATAGCACTTAGTGAATTGAAATCCAAAAGCTCTTTCCCTATTCTTGATTCTCTTCTCAAATATGCTGCTAAAGATGTCATTCAAGACGAAAATATTGGTTCATTTCTTGTAAAAGCAGTCAAGGAAGGATCAAATAAGAGTAGTAACTGTAGATTAAGAGTAGTCCAAAAAGGTCACTATGGATCAGCCAGCAGCAGTAGACACTATGAACTTGCCAAGTTACTTTTGCAATACAAAGTCAATGTTGATACTGTGTACAATGGTACCACAGCATTGATAGAGGCTGTCTCAAATGGATGTGAAGACTTAACAAAACTTTTATTAGATTATAGTGCTCAAGTAAACTTAAAGAATAGCAAAGGAGATTCGGCATTAATAGTAGCAAGTCAGAGAGGTCAAACCAAATGCATGGAACTCCTGCTGGGAAAAAATGACATAGACTTGAACATATGCAATAAATCAGAGGAGAGTGCACTGATGGTAGCAACTGGATATGATCATAGTGAAATTGCAAAGCTCCTATTAGACTGTGGTGCCCAACCAAATTTACAAGACAGAAATGGGAACACTGCACTAATGAAAGCAGCTGAACGTGGTAATAGTAAAACTGTAGAGCTACTATTAGACCATGGAGCTGATCCTAATAAACAGGGCAACACTACTGCACTAATTGTAGCAACTGGAAGAGGACAGAGTGAGATTGCAAAGCTCTTATTGAACCGTGGTGCTCTACCTAATTTACAGAACACTAATGGGGACACCCCTCTAATTTTAGCAAGCCAAAGAGGTGACACACACATAGTTGAACAGTTGCTGCTAAGAGATGATATAGATTCAGACGCTGTCAACCATCAAAATAACAAGTTACGTACAGCCCTCATGCTAGCAAGTGAGAAAGGAAATATAACAGTTGCTATTGTACACAAATTATTGGAACATGGTGCCAAGTTAGAGACATTAGACATCAGAGGACGTTCTGCTCTGTTTTATGCTGTGAAATCAAACTGTGCTGAGACTGTTAAGGTGCTTTTGGACCAAGGTGCAGATGTTGGGGTGAAGACCATTGATGAGAAATCAGTTCTCCAATATGCATTTATATGTCATGAAGAACCTGACTATCGGATCATTAAGATGATACAAAAAGCAAGGTCAACAGGTTAGTCATGATCTTATCTTTAAAAAATCTAGTGCGTACAACCTGAAACAAAATTGGCATGCATACAATATTATAATGACACCATAGTTGACAACAAATACTGTATTCCCATTATATATACCACCCATGCATATACAGAAATTGTTGGTGAATTTCAATGGCCAGATATTAATAAATACTTGAAGAAATTGAACCGAAGTCAAATCGAAGAACTTGGTGCGGAATTGGGTTTGAGCATTTTTGAACTTGAGAAGATGACCAACCTTCCTGGAGACATGACGAGAGCATGGCTGAGAAAAGAGGGAAAAGTCACAGAAAGATGTGGCGACCCTCTTACCTGGAGAGTGTTGGTCAATGCACTTAGAGATATTGGACAGACAGGTGTTGCTGATGGTATTGAGAGAGACAAGTGTAGCCACCAGTCTTCTAGCAACTCACCTTCCATACTTGAAAAACGAGCTCACCCATCTGCTCATAATGTAAGCATCTATAATAATTATTATAGGTATACATGTTGGATTCAGTAGAGGCATGCACTCTTTTTACAGGACAATGAGCTTGACTCTCCTCCTGCAAAGAAGTCAAGAAGATAGTCTTTCAAACAGAGTGAACCACACCAATAGCTATGTCGATTTGATACTATGGTGTTACATTCTCTCTCATGCATTTTCTCTGTTGCAAGCACACTGATCTTCAAATAATTAATAATCTACACAACAGGATATTAATGTTTAGTAACGTTTTGGTTATTACGTATTAATTAGTGGTCTTGTCATGACAGTCTTAGTAGGCGGGGCTCATTGACCCCCTGCTGTGAAGAAGCTGGGTGGTTTCAAAGATCAAGCAACATGGCGCATGCAGAGTATTTCCCCACTCACTTGCTAACATGAGGGCCTGTACATTCCTTGTTGTTTTTCACATTGGATCTGTTGATTTGCTATTGAAATCATTGTGTTCCCATAGCTATATAATTATATCCTGTATATTATTGGGATCACCGNTGTCACTGATAAAGAGCGACACAAGGGTCTGTTGGCTTTTGTAACTAGGAGACAGGACAAGCTTAAGGATATTAATGTAAAAGAGCTTGTAACAATGTTACTTGAACGAGGGGTAGATGTCGATGATACGGATAACGGATATACATCTCTAACACTAGCTAGCATGCGTGGTGACATTAATACTGCTCAGCTACTGTTGAAGTATAAAGCTGACGTGAATAAATCTACTGAATTCCATGGAGAAACTGCCCTATCTTGTGCTTGTAGTAGATATGAAATAGCAATGGCTGAATTATTGATCAAGAATGGTGCAAATGTTGATCATGTTACAAGATATCGACCAATTTTGTCAGGAATCATCAGTAACTTGCATAACTATGGACATCATGACCAGTCTGAGACTGCCGACCGTTGCTATGACACCATGGTGCTCCTCCTCAAGAGTAAAGCTAATGTCAATTTGATTGCGGAAGTTGAAGGAAAGCCTAGTACACCACTTTTATGTGCTGTTCAACATACTAATGAGAAGATTGTAAAGGAACTGTTAAAATACGGAGGAATAGTTGATACATTTGTTCTATCCGAAGCATTAGAGTTTAGTTCCAACAGCTCTTTCTTTTCTATTCTTGAGCTTCTTCTCCAACATGCTTCTGAAGATGTTATTCAAGATGAAAAAGTTAGTTCATTTCTTGTAAAATCAGTCCAGGAAAGTTGCTATGGATCAGCTTACAGCAGTAACTATGGCAATTTTGACCAACTATATACTAGTTATTGTAGATCAGTTGATAACAATAAGTATGAAGTTGCCAAACTACTTCTGTATTACAAAGCCAATGTTAATGCCGTATTCAATGGTACCACAGCATTGATAGAGGCTGTCTCATATGATCTTCAAGATTATACGAAGCTATTATTAGATCATGGTGCTCAAGTAAACTTGAGGAACAGTAATGTCGATTCAGCACTTATAGCAGCAAGTCAGAGAGGTCAAACAAAATGTGTAGAACTTCTGTTAGGAAAAAAAGAAATAGACTTGGACTTACTCAATAGATCTGAGGAGAGTGCACTGATGGTAGCAACCAAGTTTTGTCATAATGAAATCGTAAAGCTACTGTTAGACCATGGTGCTCAACCTAATTTGCAAGATACCAATGGGGAAACCCCTCTAATGCTTGCTAGTCGAAATGGTGATGACAAATGTGTCGAACAACTTTTACAAAAGAAGGATATAGATGTGAACCTGCAAAATAAAGAAAGACATACTGCTCTCATGTTAGCAAGTTGGAAAGGAAACTTTTCTATTGTGCAACAATTGTTACAATTTGGTGCTGAGCTAGAATTAGTAGATGTATTAGGGTATCCTGCTCTGTTTTATGCTGGGAAATCAAACTCTCCTGATGTAGTGGAATTATATTTACACAAGGGTGTAGATGCTACACAAAAATCTAACAACAAAACACTTCTTGAATTTGCTGATGATTATCATAAAGAGCCAAATGTCCGTATGATTGAGATCTTGAAAGAAGCATGTAAACAAACCACACCATCAGATGAGAAACAAACATCAGTTGTTAGTGACTTCCAAAGAGTGGCCACTCCTCTTACAATATCAGGAATCGATACTTCTGCTCCTGCAATTTGGGAACTGAACAAAATCCACGACAAACTGAATGGAGAAGGCATCGTAATTGCTATAATAGACAATGGTGTTAACCACGGACATAAAGGATTCACAAGAGCCTCTACTGAAGGACGATTACGAGGACATAGATACCTTGAAAAGGAAGGAATGACCACTCGTGAATGGGGTGCACCTATTAGTGGTGAGAAAGCTAGTCACGGAACAATGGCTGCTTTTGTTGCTGGAGGAGAGCCATTTTGTGATGTCAAGAGTGGAGGGGTAGCCCCTAAATCAACTCTATGGATTTGTTCAGTTGGAGCAATGTATCATGAAAAATCAATGATCAATGCCCTGAAAGATCTCATCAAAATGAAGGAAGAAAGAAACAAATATGCCCCTGATATCATTTCAATGTCAATTGGTTTAAAATATGACGCTGATGACAAAAATCAAATTGAAATGGCTGGCCACATGCGAACTCTCAGGAAGCTAGGAGTTGTCATAGTTGCTGCTGCTGGCAATTATGGAAATCTAAGAGGAGGTATTCAATTTCCAGCAGTTGAATCGGAGGTGATTAGAGTGGGAGCTCATGGTGAGGTAGGAGACAAGATGAACATTAATCCACCTGAAAACATCGACTGTTTTGCTCCAGGGAGAGCTGTGTTACACCCAGGTGCAGCTGGTACTGAAAAATATGAGAGTAGTTCAGGTACATCTTGTGCTGCTCCAGCCATCGCTGGCCTGATAGCTCTCTTACTTCAATTCTCGAGGAAGTATGTGGAAAATGAAGCTAGTAGGAAAAAATTTAAAGATCCTACTTTTGTGAAGCAATTTCTTAAAGAATGTAGAAAGAGAGGTGATCCCATAATTCTTGATCCAGTCTCCTACTTTGAAGGAGAAATAAATAAATATGACAAGGAACAATCTGACAAGAAAATCAAGCAATTACAGGAAGAGAATGAAAAATTAGCTGATCAGTTGAACTGCAAAAAAACAGAGGTATGTATACACCAAGTAGCTAGTCTTGTTCCCAGGCTCTCACCTTTGTCCTTATATAATTCATGTTCTTACTTTACCGTGAGTACAAGGATAAAGGGCAGTAGTTGTGTCAGTGTGTGTGTGTGTGTGTGTGTGTGTGTGTGTGTGTGTGTGTGTGTGTGTGTGTCACGGTTCGGCATTACCTCACATGTGCAGACTGATTACAAAAGTGCTATTTTTATTGCAGGATGAGAAGAACTCAAAAGGTGGTAGGTCTATTTGCAATAGTGATCAGCTTATGTCTGTAGCTGCTGCCTTGATTATCGGGATTATCGGTATTATTTTAGTATACTGTTTTACGCAGTTTTGACTAGTTAGCTACTGTTGTGGATAGAGTAACTTATCTAGTAGGTTTTTTGTTTGTGATAGAAGAATATAGAAACCCGTTTATTTTCGAATTCAGTACTATGATTACAGAAACATCAATTTTTTTATTGTCCTCTACTGTATCTACACTAACTACATTAGTTATTGTTGCATTATATGACATTATGACATCTTGTGCGAAATCCATGCACCCCTTGTGGAATGTGAGAAATGTTAATCAAGCTCATTATAGTTATTGCGTCCCACAATAATAAATCACATCATACATGCAGTAGGCGGGGCTCATTGCACATGATTCACCCCCTATGAAGAAATTTGGCGGCACTGATCGATCATGGCGAGTGCAAGTGTAGATCTCCAAAAGATCTACTCCTATCGAACTGAGCTTACCAGAGCTGCAAGTATTGGGGATACTGAACGTCTTTCTTCCATTTTGTCTCTGATACCAGAGGGATTTGACCTGAACTACAAGAGCCCCGACAACAGAGATTTCGAATATGTTGGTCTGCGCGCCCCCCACCCCACGCCCCCTCTTATTGCTGCCTGTGAGAGAGGTCAACTGGAAGTGGTGAAGCTCCTTGTACAGAGAGAAGATGTCAAGGTGAATATGCTACACACGACGGCCAGTTCAACGGGTATTAAGCTTACTCCATTGTCTGCTGCTGCCGCCAAAGGGTATGTTGAAGTCATGAAGGTTTTGAAACAAAATGGTGCACTTGTTGATAGTATGGAAATATACTATGAGAATGGATACTGTGACCATTGGCTTCAGTTTCATAGTAGTGCCTTGTACCAAGCTATTGACAAGAACCAATATGAAGCAGCTGTGTTACTATTGGAAATGGGTGCCAGCATACCACAAAATCATCTAAAAGCAGCTGCTGCCCGTGGTCGAACTAGACTACTTGAGTTATTTGTAGATCATGGCGCTGACATTGTTTCAGCTGAGTCTGCTCCTGAAGATGATCATATTAGATGGAATGAAAAATCTCCTCTAGGCCTGGCATGTAAAGGGGGACATACAGAATGTGTTAGATTCCTGATTCAGTGTGGTGTTGACATCAAAGATGAAAAATACCGGAGACTGTTGACTATTGTTTTAAAGTCTGAATATAAATCTGATTATAGTTCTGGTAAGATCAATGTAGAGTGTTCTAAACTTTTGCTTGACAATGGAGTTGATGTCGATGGTGTGGGTAATGGCAGACAAACACCTCTAATGATTGCAGTCAGTCATGGTGACATTGATACAGCACAGATGCTGCTGAACTATGGTGCTGATGTGAACTACATCTCTAAAAGTTCAAACAAATCTAAAGAAACTGCTTTGTCATTAGCTTGTGAGAGATGTGATGCAAAGCTGGTAGAATTCTTGATCAAGAGTGGTGCAAATGTTAGCCACACAACACGTGATGGACGGATTTTAGTACATGTTATTGGTGTTAGATATGATGCGAGCAATGAAGACAGGTCTTGTGAAGTAGTACGTCTGCTACTGGAGAATGGTGCCAATGCTAATGTTATTCATAAAGGGAACACACCACTAAAATGTGCAATTAACAACTACCATGTAAGAACAGTAAAGGAACTCTTATCTCATGGAGCAAACGTTGATGTAGATGTTCTATCAAGAGCTTTACGGACATACAGCATAGCAACTTCCAAAAAGGATAAAATACCACTAGCCCTTTCTATTATTGAAGATCTTCTTGGTCATGCTTCTAAAGATGTACTTCAAAATGAAATATTTAGCTCAGACCTAGTGAACACAATTAAGCACAGTAGCTATAGAGTCAACCATAGCAGCTGTTATACACTTGCCAAACTATTCCTGGAACATGAAGCTAATGTTGATACTGTGTACAATGGTACTACTGCATTGATAGAAGCCATTTCACGTGGACTTGATGACCTTGTAGAGCTCCTTGTAAAACATGGTGTTCAAGTGAACACACAGAATAATGTTGGAGATTGTGCTTTGATAGTGGCAAGTCGAGGAGGTCAAATAAAATGTGTGGAACTTCTGTTACAAAGAAAAGACATTGACGTAGACTTATGCAATAAATCTGAGGACACTGCACTAATGATAGCAGCTGAAAGTGGTATAATTGAGATTGCCCAGCTACTGTTAAGCTGTGATGCTGATCCAAATATCCAGAATAACAAAGGGCAAACCCCTTTGATGATAGCAGCTGGTTGTGGTCACAGTGAGATGGCAGAACTCCTACTAAACCATGGTAGTGATCCCTATGTAGTAGATAGTGATGGAAACACAGCCCTGATGATGTCGATAGCAAACCAATCCAGTGTTAACGTCACAAAATGTGTTGAACTCCTCCTAGCTGAAAATCATGTTACAGATCTTGAATCTTATGTAAACCTGAAAAATACAAAGGAACATACAGCCCTCATGCTAGCAAGTGAGAGGGGAAATACGCATGTTATGGAACATCTGCTAAAACATGGTGCTAAGCTCGAGATAACCGATACAAGAAAATGCTCCGCATTGTTTTATGCTGCAAAATCAAATTCTCTTGCTGCAGTAGAACTTCTTGTAGCCAGAGGTGCTGACTATCAAAGAAACACCATTGATGAGAAGACAATTCTTCAGTACCTGTATGATCGTGAATGCCGTGAATTCCACAAAGAACCAGTAGCTAAAATTATTCAATATTTTGAAGAGAAGTTGTCGTCAAATATAGAAACTGAGAGAAAGCCCACACTTAAAGTTGCTCTGAAACTTTTACTACCATTAGCTAGTGACTGGCACAATATTGGTGTCTTTTTGGACCTACCTGATGGATCTCTGGATACCATCAAGGCAAACAATCCACAAGTTGGTGACTGTCTTCGAGAAATGTTAAAGAAATGGCTAAGTAATGTTCAACCTCCTCCCACATGGTCATCTTTAGCTGAAGCTGTTGAGTATTTCAGTCCAAAGATAGCAGAAGAAATTCGAAAGAACCTTATGCACTCACCTGGATAACTCATGTCCAAGAATAGACTAATTAATGTTAATTAATTTCTCTAGTTGTGGTAATTTATTGCTGTTGTAATTTGTGGGTGAGGTTGATTATCATGCCCGTTTCCTGTGATTACTGAAGTTTACGGAAAATTAGTGGATCAAAGTTCATGTGCTGGTTCCAAAAAAATATGGAAAACTACCGAGCCAGGCTAACTCAAGCTGCACGTACTGGAAACATAGAGCTTGTCTCTTCCATTCTATCTCAGCTACCTGAGGGATTTGACCTGAACTACACCAATGACTGGTCCAAGCCCCCTCTTATTGCTGCCTGTGAGAGAGGTCAACTGGAAGTGGTGAAGCTCCTAATACAGAGAGAAAATGTCAACGTGAATATAGTGTCTTCTTTAGACCATCCCTGTACTCCACTGTCTGCTGCTGCTGCCAATGGGTATGTTGAAGTCATGAAGGTTTTGATTGAAAAGGGTGCCCTTGTTGACTATGTGGGAGATGAGGACAGTTACTTTTCTGTTATGAGTGCCTTGTATGAAGCTACCAGTAACAATCAATATGAGGCAGCAAAACTGCTACTGGAAAGTGGGGCCAGTCTTCGAAACCATTATTCTCTTCTGATATCCACTCTTCCCAATATCAATACTAGCCCTAGTCTTGCTAGCCCTTGTGGGAAAGAAATGTTCAAAGTGTTCAAGCTGTTGTTGGACCATGGTGCCGATATCAATTCAACTGATCCTCAAAGTGGAAAATCACTATTGGTAGAGGTATGTGAACGTGAGGCATGGGAATATGCTCGGCTTCTGATCAAACGTGGTGTTGATGTCACTGATAGAGAGCGATACAAGGGTCTGTTGATTGTAGCGACTAGTCGGCTAGTAGGAACGATCGATGTAGATGAAGAGCTTGTAACAATGTTGCTTGAACGAGGAGTAGATGTCAACGATACAGATGGTTGTGAAGAAACAGCTCTAATGCTGGCTAGCAAGCGTGGTGACATTAATACTGCTCAGCTGCTGTTGAAGTACAATGCTGACGTGAATATATCTACTGAATACCTTCGAGATACTGCCCTGTCTCTTGCTTGTGATAGATATGACACAGAGATGGCCGAATTATTGATCAAGAATGGTGCAGATGTCAACCACATTACATATTCTTATGGACCCATTTTAACGAGACTCATTCTTCAGTATACCAGGTGTGATGCACCTCCGTGGCCAGTGAAGTATAAAGCTGACGTGAATATATTTACTGACTTTGGATTCCTTGGACATTCTACCCTCTCTCATGCTTGTGGTAGATATGGCCCATATAGCACAGCAATGGCCGAATTATTGACCCAGAATGACCAGTCTGAGACTGCCGACCGTTGCTATGACACCATGGTGCTCCTCCTCAAGAATAAAGCTGACGTCAATTTAATTGATGATGATGTAGGAACGCCTCGTACCCCACTGATATGTGCTGTTCGAAGTGGTAGTGAGAAGATAGTAAAGGAACTGCTAAAATATGGAGGATTAGTTGATACACTTGTTCTGTCGGAAGTGTTTAAATTGAGATCCAAAAAAACCTCTATTGAATTCTTACCTATTCTTGAGCTACTTCTCAATCATGCTTCTGAAGATGTGATTCAAGATGAAAACATTAGTTCATTTCTTGTAAAAGCAGTCCAGGAAAGTCGCTCTGGATCAGATAATAGTAGTAACTATGAACTTGCCGAACTATTTTTGCAATACAAAGTCAATGTTGATACTGTGTACAATGGTACCACAGCATTGATAGAGGCCGTCTCAAATGGTCTTGAAGATTTTACGAAACTATTACTAGATCATGGTGCGCAAATAAATTTAAAAAACAACAAAAAATTGCACAATAGCTCTGAAGAGAGTGCACTGATGATAGCGATCAGATGTGGTCACTGTGAGATAACAAAGCGCCTATTTGACTATGGTGCCCAACCTAATTTACAGGATAGTGGTGGGGACACCCCTCTCATTATAGCAAGCCAAAGTGGTGACACACATATAGTTGAACAGCTGCTGCTAAAAATAGACTCTGAGGCTGTCAACCATCAAAACAAGAAGCTACATACAGCCCTCATGCTAGCAAGTGAGAGAGGAAATGTTGCTATTGTACAACAACTATTAGAACATGGTGCTGAGCTAGAGATATTGGATGTGAGAGGATGTTCTGCTCTGTTTTATGCTGTGAAATCAAACTCTCCTGATGTAGTGGAACTGTTTTTGCACAAAGGTGCTGATTTTACACGAAAAACTATCGACAACAAAACACTTGTTCAATTTGCCTTTGAATGTCACAAGGAACCAAATGTCCGTATGATTGAGATGTTGAAAGAAGCATGTAAACCAACCACACCATCAGATGAGAAACAAACATCAGTTGTTAGTGATTTCCAAAGAGTGGCCACTCCTCTTACAATGTCAGGAATCGATACTTCTGCTCCTGCAATTTGGGAACTGAACAAAATCCACGACAAACTGAATGGAGAAGGCATCGTAATTGCTATAATAGACAATGGAGTCAACCACGGACATAAAGGATTCGCAAAAGCCTCTGTCGAAGGACGATTACGAGGACGTAGATACCTTGAAAAGGAAGGAGAGACCACTGGTGAATGGGGTGCACCAGAAAGGAATGCTAGGAATGCTAGTCACGGAACAATGGCTGCTTTTGTTGCTGGAGGAGAGCCATTTGGTGATGTCAAGAGTGGAGGGGTAGCCCCTAAATCAACTCTATGGATTTGTTCAGTTGGAGCTACGTATCATGAAAAATCGATCATCAATGCCTTGAAAGATCTCATCAAAATGAAGAAGGAAGACAATGTATATGCACCTGATATCATTTCAATGTCCTTTGGTTTGAAGTACACTCCTGATGATAGCAACCAACAGGAAATGGCCTGCCTCATAAAACATCTCAGGGAGCTAGGAGTTGTCATGGTTGCTGCTGCTGGCAACTATGGAAAGTTGGAAGGAGGCATTCAATTTCCAGCCAGTGAACCAGAAGTTATCTGTGTTGGAGCTCATAACCAAACAGGCTACAAGATGGACATGAATCCTCCAGAGGACATCAACTGTTTTGCACCAGGAGAGGCTGTGATCCACCCTGATGCAACTGGTAGTGAAAGCTCAGTCTGTAGTACAGGTACTTCTTGTGCTGCTCCAGCCATCGCTGGCCTGATAGCTCTCCTACTTCAATTCTCAGAGAAATATGTGAAAAATGAAACAGAGAGGAAGAAATTTAGAGAGTTTACTTTCTTGACACGGTTTCTCAAAGAACACAGAAAGGGAGGTGACTCTGTTATGCTTAATGTAGTGGACTATTTAGAGAAAGAAATCATCAGATTTGAACGTGATCAATTGGAGGAAAAACTTAGACTTTTGGAAGTGAAGCTTGCTTCACAACCCTGATCAGATATTTATATGAAATGCAAAGCTGTCTCCTAAATTCTTTTTTTCCTTTTTTTTTGTTAATTTGTGTGTGTTTTTTGTGTAACAGTATGGATGTATTTCTGTGTTCTTTTATGGTTTTTATTTTGGTTGTTGAACTGATTGTTTGTTTGGCAAAGATCGTCATAATGATAAAATGCTAAATTTTCAAAGTTTGCCTGATGACCGACGTGACCAGTCCCAGTCTATCACATGATTTACCTCTGGATTTCCCCTCAGCATATGAAGAAGTTTGGAAGTCAAAAAATCATTATGGCTAGTGTAGATTACCGAAAGATCTACTCCTATCGAATTCAGCTCACTGAGGCTGCAAGTAGTGGAAATGTTGACGCTTTGTCTTCCATTTTATCTCAGATGCCAGAGGGATTTGACCTGAACTACAAGAGTCCCAGCTACCCTGACCTTTGTAGACATTTAAGGGTTCTCCTCTCACCCATCATGCCCCCTCTTATCGCTGCCTGTGAGAGAGGTCAACTGGAAGTGGTGAAGCTCCTCGTACAGAGAGAAGATGTCCAGGTGAATATAGCCACAGAGATACATTCTCACACCACTCCATTGTCTGCTGCTGCTGCCAAAGGGCATGTTGAAGTCATGAAGGTTTTGATACAAAATGGTGCACATGTTGACTATGTGGGAGAGGGTGCACATGAAGACTATCAATGGAACAAGAGTGCCTTGTATCAAGCTCTCTTGTACAACCAATATGAAGCAGCAGAACTGCTACTGAAAAATGGAGCCAGTCTTCACCACAGTTATTCTCTTCTAATGACAGTTGTTCCTAGTGAAATTAATGTCTATGTAGGTATTGTTCCTAGCCGTGGTACTAGCAGTGAAAAAATGAAACTGTTTAAGCTGTTGTTGGACCATGGTGCTGATATCAATTCAACTGATCCGGAAAGTGGAAAGTCCTTATTGGTAAAAGTGTGTGAACGTGAATCTTGGGAATGTGCTCGGCTTCTGATAGAACGTGGTGTTGATGTCACTGATAAAGAGCGACACAAGGGACTGTTGGCTAATGTGGCTAGGGCACAGAACATGGACAGAGAGTTTGTAGAAATGTTACTTGAACGAGGAGCCCATGTCAATGATACAGATCGTGATGGAGAAACAGCTCTAATGGTGACCAATAGACTCAAAGTTGCTGACATTGAGACTGCTCAGCTGCTGTTGAAGTATAAAGCAGATGTGAATATATCATCTCATTATGGAGATACCGCCCTGTCTGTTGCTTGTGATAGATATGACCCAGGGATGATGCCTGAATTATTGATCAAGAATGGTGCAAACGTCGACCATGTTACAAAGAATGGACCAATTTTGTCAAGAATCATTTGTATGTATGGACGTCATTACCCATCCGTGATTGCCGACCGTAGCTATGACACCATGGTGCTCCTCCTCAAGAATAAAGCTAACGTCAATTTAATGTCCAATGTTCAAGGAAAGCCCAGTACCCCACTGATGTGTGCTGTTCAGAGTCGTAATGAGAAGATAGTAAAGGAAATGTTAAAATATGGAGGAATAGTTGATATAATTGTTCTGACAGAAGTGTTAAAGTTAACATCCAACGACAGCTCTTTCTTACCCATTCTTGAGCTTCTTCTCAAAAATGCTTGTGAAGATGTGATTCAAGATGAAAAAGTTAGTTCATTTCTTGCAAGATCAGTTGTGGAAAGTTGCTATGGATCAGGTAAGAGTACTACTAACAGTAGATCAAGAGTAGTCCGAAGGGGTGTTATTGAATCATTCTACAGCAGTAGCCACTATGAACTTGCCAAATTACTTTTGCGATACAAATTCAATGTTGATACTGTGTACCATGGTACCACTGCATTGATAGAAGCTGTCTCATATGGTCTTCAAGACTTAGTAAAACAATTATTAGATCATGGTGCTCAAGTAAACTTGAAGAATAGTAATGGAAATTCAGCACTAACAGTAGCAAGTGAGAGAGGCCAAACCAAATGTGTGGAACTCCTGCTGGGAAATGAAGACGTAGACTTGAACTTATGCAATAGCTCTGAAGAGAGTGCACTGATGGTAGCAACTAGATGTGGTTACAGTGAAATAGCAAAGCTCCTATTAGACCATGGTGCCCAACCTAATTTATACTCCAGACTACCCCCTGCTGTGAAGAAGCTGGGTGGTTTCAAAGATCAACATGGCGAAGAGAGTAGATTTCCAGAGCATTGACTTCTATCGAACTGAACTTACTAAAGCCGCACGTTTGGGAAACATTGAACCTGTTTTATCTCAGATACCAGAGGGATTTGACCTGAATTACAAGAGTCCCGACAACAGAGACTTTGGTCGCGGGCCCAATCCCACGCCCCCTCTTATTGCTGCCTGTGAGACAGGTAGACTGGAAGTGGTGGAGCTCCTCGTACAGAGAGAAGATGTCGAGGTGAATATAGTACAATCAGATCACCATCCATACACCACTCCATTGTCTGCTGCTGCTGCCAAAGGGTATGTTGAAGTCATGAAAGTTTTGATTGAAAATGGAGCCCATGTTGACTATGTGGGGGACAGACACTTATCTACTAGGAGCGCCTTGTATCAAGCTACTACCAACGACCAATATGAAGCAGCTGTGTTCCTACTAGAAAAGGGTGCCAGCATTCAACAAGATTGTCTGAATCAAGCTGCTGCCTGTGGTCGAACTAGAATGCTTGAGCTTTTTTTAGATCATGGTGCTGACATTGCTTCAATAGAGTCTGATCCTAAACTTAAATGGCCAAACTATTCACCTTTGACCTATGCATGTATGTATGGCCATACAGAGTGTGCCCAACTCCTGATGAAGCGTGGTGTTGATGTCAAGAGCAAAAAGTACAAGAAACTGTTGACCATCGTTTTGAAATCCCAATACGAGCGGAGTATAAAGATTAAGAATGCTGAGTGTTTAAAACTATTGCTCAACATTGGAGTTGATGTCAATGGTGTTGGTGATGACGGACAAACTCCTTTAATGATGGCAGTCAGTCATGGTGACATTGATACGGCACAGATTCTTATAGACAATGGTGCCAATGTGAACTATAGCTCTACTTGTTTTTACGGATATTCTGCTTTATCATTAGCTTCCAGCATTAACGATGTGAATATGGTAGAATTATTGATCAGGAAGGGTGCAAATGTTAATCATATAACAAGAGATGGACCCATTTTGCTAAAACTTATAGCTGCTGGTTATGGATATTCCACAAGAGAGGGTGACAGCTCTCATAAAATAGTACGTCTGCTACTGGAGAATGGTGCCAATGCTAATGTTGTTCATGAAGGGTACACACCACTAAAATATGCAGTTAACAACTACCATGTAAGAATGGTTAAGGAACTTTTATCTCATGAAGCAAAAGTTGCGGATGTAGATGTTTTCTCAACAGCCCTATGGACATACAGCCTTGCAACTTCCAACTATCATAAAAAGGATAATATACCACTAGCCCTTTCCATTATCAAAGAACTTCTTGGTCATGCTTCTAAAGATATGTTGCAAAATGAACTATTTAGCTCTGGCCTAATAAATGCAATTGAGAACGGTAGGCATGGATCAGACCATAGCTGTATATATAAACTTGCCAAACTGTTCCTGGAACATGCAGCCAATATTGACACTGTGTACAATGGTACCACAGTATTGATAGAAGCTGTCTCACATTGGCTTGAAGACCTTGTAGAGCTCCTTGTAAAACATGGTGTTCGAGTGAACACACAGAATAATGCTGGAGATTGTGCTTTGACAGTAGCAAGTCGAGGAGGTCAAGTAAAATGTGTGGAACTTTTGTTAGAAAGAGAAGACATAGATATCGACTTACGCAATAAATTTAAGGAGAGTGCACTGACTGTAGCAACTAGAAGTGGTCATGTGAAAATTGTGAAGTTACTATTAGATCATGGTGCTCTTTCTGACTTACAGGATAAAGATGGGAACACTCCACTAATGATAGCAAGCCAAGGAGGCAGCACAACAAGTGTTGAACAGCTACTTCTGCAGGGGGGCGAAGATGTCAACCAGACAAATAACAACAAGCATACAGCCCTCATGTTAGCAAGTGAGAGAGGAAATGTTGCTATTGTACAACAACTATTAGAACATGGTGCTGAACTAGAGATATTGGATGTGAGAGAATGTTCTGCTCTGTTTTATGCTGTGAAATCAAACTCTCCTGATGTAGTGGAACTGTTTTTGCACAAAGGTGCTGATTTTACACGAAAAACTATTGACAACAAAACGCTTATTCAGTTTGCCTTTGAATATCACAAGGAACCAAATGTTCGTATGATGGAAATGTTGAAAGAAGCATGTATACAAACCACACCATCAGATGAGAAGATAGAGTTAAAGGATGCTTTCCGTTTGTTGCTGCCATTAGCCTCAAGTTGGCAAAATATTGGTGTGTTGCTAGGTGTATCCATAGAAGATTTGGATTCTATCAGTGAAGGAAACCAAATCACTGTTGATTGTTTGCGTGAGATGCTGAAGATATGGCTAAAGTCAACTGACCCTAGTCCCACATGGTCATCATTTGCTGAAGCAGTTGAACCATTTGGTACTGAAAGAGCAAATGAAATTCGTCAGAAGTACTGTAGCAATGAGGTAAGTCCAGCCAGTGAAACACACCAACCTGATGAGGACCAAGACACTGTGGAGGAGCAGAAAGAGAAAGCTGAGAAGAATAATACTGAAGAGAATGTGGACATTTCAGAGGACAGTGAAGATGAAAGTAGTACACAGAACACTGAAGATCCAAACCTTGAAGAACACTTAGCTGCTGTTGAGAAGATAATGAAAGAAAAGGGAACATTAAAACACACTCTATCCCATGGAATGATGGTTGGTCCTGCTCGATCAGGAAAGAGCTCCCTGATGTCACGTCTTGCTGGTGAAATGCCTATATCTGACTCACCCAGTACTGGTGTAGCTGAAAAGGTCATACAAGTTGTTGGAGCTCGAAAATCTTACTCTATAGCCCTAGCTTGGTGTTCATGATACCATCTGGTTTAAACTACTGTATGACCAAGAAGCCATTAGACTGATGAAACTAGCCACCACATCCCAACCACAGCAACCAGCTACTACCCAACTCACTGATAGTACAGTGATAGCACAATCTGCTTCCACTTTGATACAAAGTGAAGTGGAGATTACCTCACCTATGGAGCAGTCCCATGTCAATGAGCCTCTGTCTGCCACTGAACAGAGTGTTACAACTCCATTTCTAAGAGAAGACTACACAGCTCCATACCCAGAAGGATACATACCTCCAATGGAAGTATTCAGAGCTGCTATTGAAGGAAAAGGCTTGGAGTCCCTTCGTGAACTCTTTGAGAATTCTTGGTCATTTTATCTGACTGATACTGGAGGACAAGTGGAGTTTCAAGAAGTGATTCCTCTGTTGGTGTCAGGGCCTTCTGTTTTCTTCTTCACTTTTCGTCTTGATCAAGACCTCAACCAACGATTTACAATTGAGTACCATCTTCCTGAAGGTGGAAGGTCAAAGCCATACCAGTCTACCCTCACTGTGGTGGAAGCAATCCTTCAAACTCTCGCCAGTGTAGCTTCAATGGGGACATTCACTAACAAAGGTTCACAAGTGAAGAGTGTTTCCTTAAAACCCAAGATGTTCATTGTTGGAACTCACAAAGACAAGCTCAACCCAGCTACTGCTGATTCAGAGATCAAGAAAATAGATAAAGTTCTTCGAAAAATTATTGAGCCAACACACTATTATAAAGAAGAGATAGTTCAGAATTCCACTGAATCACAGCTAATGTACACAGTCAACAATTTCTCAGAGGATGACTCAGACTTCAAGAAGATACGATCAGGTGTTGAACGTGTTGTCTTTCATAGTGAGTTCAAAGCTCACTTTCCCACTCACTGGCTAATCTTCAGCCTTGTTCTTCGACAAGAAATGATCAAAGATAGCATCATTAGTTACGAACAATGTTTCTCTATCGCCAAAGACTGTGGCATTACAGACACTAAAGAGCTGGACCATGCACTGTGGTTTCTACAAATGAAGATTGGACTAATCCGTCACTTCCTAACACCTGGTCTACATGAGATTGTGATTCGTGACCCACAAATCCTGTTTGATATGGTCACCAAATTGATTTTGACCACTTTCACCTTCGAAAATGTAGGTAAACAGCCTTTAAATGAGTTCAGAAAGAAGGGTATTTTTACATTAAATGACTTCCAAGCAGTTCAACAATGTACAGTTTCAATGATTTCCCCTGAGAAGCTCCTGGCATTGCTGGAAAGTCTTCAAATAATTGCTTCATTTCAAGAAGAAGGTGAAAAGAAATTTTTTATGCCTTGTATTCTTGCACACTCTGAATCTGTACCACAACCCTTACCTCATGGTCGAAGTGCAGAAATTCATCTATCAGTGCTTAAGAAATTCTTCCCCTGCATATGTGTTCGTACCCATTCTGAAGAGTGTGAATTTCAGTCCTTACCTCAGAACTCAGACATTCCTCCATTGCTGATCACATTCAAGTGTGGCTACTGCCCCAAAGGTCTCGCTGGAGCTCTCATTGTATACCTCCTCACAAACAAGATTGGGACAAAGTTCAAATGGGAATTGAAAACTGATATTGTCTTCCGAAACCAAGTATCATTTCTTGTCAGCTCTTGTGATATCATCACACTCAAGATCCACCCCACTTTCTTGGAGCTCATCCACTCATATGAGCATGGAACAGCCTTTAATACTGGATATGATGTAAAGCAAAGTAACACTTGTGATAAAGTTCGTACTTATGTAGAAGATGGTATTAGGAGTTTGTCAACTAAGTTAACATTAAATTGTTATTCAAATGCTGAACATAAGCTGAGTTTCTACTGCAAAAACTCTGAATGTGAATCAAATTTGCATCCTGCTACATGTATAAATACTAATGAAGGTGGTTCTCAATACTTATTGTGCAAAAGACAAGGTGGAGCTAGAGTCTCAGAGTTGCCCCAAGGCTTTTCAGTTTGGTTTAAGAGTGAGACAGAAACTGGAGAATCTTGCACTTCTGCAAAGACACCAATAGCTTCATGTACAGAAGAGCCTATGTATATGGAAAAGAGACTCAAGGAAATCATTCAAGCTCACAAGCCCCTTACCAATATAGAAGTAGATTCCAAGCTTCTAATTAAAGCTGTTAAGCTGATTCTCCTCACATGTAATGAAAATGAAAAGTGGGCCGTGTACGAAAAACTGGAACCACCAACCATTAGTAATAGCATAACCCTTGAAAGAGCCCTCCTTCTACCTGAGAATAACTCTGTGATTGGGATTTTTGGTGGATACACAGTTGCTGTTTTGACAACAGAAAAAGGCAAGAAATCAGAAATTGAACTCAAACTGGCTTTGGATTTTTTTCCCAAAGTAGAAGCCATCATTGCAGTTGGAGTTGGGTATGGAAGGGACAGAGACTCTATCAAGTTTGGTGATGTAATGGTGTCAGATCACATTGAAGATGCCTCACAAGTTATTGTTGATGATACAAGTGGGTCAACAGAAATTAAACAACAAGGCCCACGTATTCCAATAAAGAATGAGCTCTTGAGGTATTTCAAAAAGACTTATGAATGGAAAACATTAAAACATTTTGAGGTATCAATAAAGCAAGGACAAACTGCTGAAGTAAAGCAACAACGAACTTCTGAAGCTAAACTAGGCACCGTTGTGAGCTGTGAGACATTGTTCAGAGCAAGATCACTGAAGAAACAATACATGGATCTAATGTCTCAAACCATCGGAGGTGAAATGGAAGGGTGCTCACTACTGAACATGATTGAGTGGATGGAACATGCAGCTAAACACCGACCTCTTAGTGTGATCGTGATCAAAGGAGTTGCCGACTATGGAGACAACCAAAAGAACAATGACTGGCAGTTCACTGCAGCCAAAGCAGCTGCTGATTTTGTCCATTACTGCCTTGAAGAGACTGGAGGAGGGGCAAAGTTTGTGCCATGATACAATTAAGTGTAAATAAGTAAACAATAAGGATTAGTCATGCAATACTATACTATATAAATGCATACTTATTTTTCAGTTATAAGTAAATTTTGTGGTTAGAAAATGAATTAACAAATTAGATTATTGTTGATGTTTTTGTTACTTTCACAAATTTACTATAGTTTCAATAATAGATTTTGTATAGTTATTGTACAATCAACACACTGTCAGTCCTGTAGTGTCGTAACTTTTCTCTTTCTTTTTAAAAGATACACTCTAGATCAATGCAACACTGATCATGGCAGAATTTGTCACAAGACTCCCAACAACATGCATGCGCACATTTTCAGGAAATACGTATGCAGTTGATGGGGCGGGGTGGGGGCTGGGCTCACATGGGATTTTCCCTCCTCTCCTCCACATCCTGTAGGCTCAAAATTTGTCAAAACAAACTAGCCCGGGTGAGATCATCATGGCAAGTGTAGATTACAAGAAGATACACTTGTATCGAACTCAACTAACTGACGCTGCACGTATTGGAGACGTTGAACGTGTTTCTTCTATTCTATCTCTGATACCAGAGGGATTTGACCTGAACTACAAGAGTCCTAGCCCTATCAAGCCAATACCTACTAGTCTAGTCTGGCGTAGCTCCAACCCCATGCCCCCTCTCCTGGCTGCCTGTGAGGCAGATCAGCTGAAAGTGGTGAGGCTCCTCGTACAGAGAGAAGATGTAGAGGTGAATATTGTGCAAGGTGACAGTCCGTATATGACTCCATTGTGTGCTGCTGCTGCCAAAGGGTATGTTGAAGTCATGAATGTTTTGATACAAAATGGTGCCATTGTTGACTATGTGGGGGGCAATGAGAAAAGTCACCTATCTAAAAAGAGTGCTTTGTATCTAGCTATTGCCAACAACCATAATGAAGCAGCTGTATTACTACTAGAAATGGGTGCCAGCATTCAACAAGATTGTTTAAATGATGTGGCCTCTCGTGGTCGATCTAGACTTCTCGAGCTTCTTTTAGATCATGGTGCCGATATTACCTCAACAGAGTCTGACCCTAAACTATGGCCAAAACATTCACCTTTGGCCTATGCATGTAAAGGAGGCCATACAGAGTGTGCTCAACTCCTGATTCAGCATGGTGTTAATGTCAAAGATCCAAAGTACCAAAAACTGTTGACTGCTGCATTAGTAGATTCTCGTTATTATGAGCAGAGTAGAAAGATTAAGTATCTGGAGTGCTTAAAACTATTACTTGACAACGGAGTTGATGTCAATGCTGTGGGTGATGATGGACGAACTCCTTTAATGATTGCAAGTAGTCACGGCGATATTGATACGGCAAAGATGCTGATAAACTATGGTGCCAACGTGAACTATGAGCTGAGCTACCCTAATAAGTTTGATGGATTCACTGCTTTATCGTTAGCTTTTGACAGGAAAGACACGAATATGGCTGAATTATTGATCAAGAATGGTGCAAATGTTAATCATGTAACAAGAGATGGGCCCATTTTACTAAGAGTATTTGATAATCATAGATATGTTGAAAGTCAGAAAGAGAGCACTTACAAAATAGTATGTCTGCTAGTGGAGAATGGTGCCAATGTTAATGTTAGCCACAAAGGGTACACTCCACTAAAGCGTGCAATTCAGAACAGTTACTGTCATCAAGAGTGCATCCACTCTTGCTGTCATGTAGGAACAGTAAAGCAGCTTTTATCTCATGGAGCAAAAGTTGACGTAGATGTTTTATCGTCAGCTTTACGAACATCATATTCCATCTTTCGTGAATGGGATATGCCTGCACTTGAAGCTCTTCTCACTCACGCTTCAAACGATGTACTTCAGGACAAATTATTTAGCTCAGCCCTTATTGAGGCAATTAGCTATAAATCAGAGCCTAGCTATTACCTTGCTAAACTATTTCTAAAACATGAAGCCAATGTTGATGCTGTATACAATGGTACCACAGCATTGTTTAAAGCTGTTTCATGTGAACATGAGGACCTTGTAGAGCTCCTTGTAAAACATGGTGTTCAGGTTAACATACTGGATAATGTCGGAGATTGTGCTTTGATAGTAGCAAGTCGAGGAGGTCAAGTGAAATGTGTAGAACTTCTGTTAGAAAGAAAAGACATTGACGTAGATTTGCTCAACAAATCAGGGGAGAGTGCACTGATGGTAGCAACTAGTTGTGGTCATTTGAAAATTGTTGAGCTGTTGTTAGGTCGTGGTGCTGATCCTAATATCCAAGATAGCAGAGGGAATACTCCACTATTGATAGCCAGTCGTGGATACCGCTACAGTTGTAAGATCGCAGAGGTACTATTAAGCCATGGTAGTGATCCCAATGTACTAGATAGCGATGGGAACACAGCACTAATGATATTGATAGCAAACCAATCCAGTAATGACATCACAAAATTAAAAGGTGTTGAACTCATTCTAGGAGGGAATCGTGTTACAGATCTTCAATCTTATGTCAATGTGAAAAACAACAGAGAACGTACAGCCCTCATGCTAGCAAGTGAGAGGGGAAATACACATGTTATGGAACAGCTTCTAAAACATGGTGCTAAACTAGAGATGACTGATATTAGAAAATGCTCAGCTTTATTTTATGCCGTGAAATCAAATTCTCTTGCTGCAGTAGAACTTCTTGTAGCCAAAGGAGCTGACTATCAAAGAAAGACCATCGATGATAAAACAGTTCTATACAGTATTTGTATGATCGTGAATGCCGTGAACTCCACCAAGAACCAGAAGCTAAAATAGTTAAATATTTTGAAGAGAAGCTGTCAGCTAGTATGGAAACTGTTCAAAAACCCACGCTAAAAGTTGCTCTGAAACTTTTACTTCCATTAGCTAGCAAGTGGTACAATATTGGCGTATTTTTGGACCTAGCTGATGGATCACTGGATACCATCAAGTCAGACAACCAACAGGCAGATGACTGTCTTCGAGAAATGTTAAAGAATTGGCTAAATAATGTTCAACCTCCCCCCACATGGTCATCCTTAGCTGAAGCTGTTGACAGTTACAATCAAAACATAGCAGAAGAAATTCGGAAAAACCTGATTTAAAATAATTTTACCTTTTAATGACATGTCCTAGAATAAAGAAATTTTATTATAGTCTGATACAGAAGTAAAACATGCATGGTTAAAAAATTGATAAATAAATTAAGTTTCTGAAGTGAAAAATCTTTTGTGAATGTGGTGGCTCTAAGAAGAGCCAGTTGTTTTGAGAGATTAGAAGTGAGAGGGTGCTTAACCACCGAATCCATAGAGGGTACGTCCTTGTCTCTTGAGAGCATAGACAACGTCCATGGCAGTCACTGTCTTTCTCTTGGCGTGCTCGGTGTAGGTGACAGCATCACGGATGACGTTCTCGAGGAACACCTTCAGGACACCACGAGTCTCCTCGTAGATGAGACCAGAGATACGCTTCACACCACCACGACGAGCAAGACGACGGATGGCTGGTTTGGTGATTCCTTGGATGTTGTCACGAAGGATCTTCCTGTGGCGCTTGGCACCTCCCTTTCCAAGACCTTTGCCTCCTTTTCCACGGCCAGACATGATGAAAGAGTTGCTTGAAGAGTTTGAAGTTTGTTTCGTGTTGAGAGAAATTTTGATGACAAGTGTGTGTAGAACTGCCAAATTTGTAGTCAGTTTTACCCGCCAAATTTACCCGACCTGTTTGTAAACCTACAATTTACTGCGCATGCTCACAACACACAATGGAATGTGATCCGAGGTGAGAACAAGCTCGCATCATAGCTATGATCCTATAGTAAAAGCCTTTAGGTACATATATATGGCCCGACTTGCGTGCGTTGCCAATAACACTGCATGTACGTATACTGTGTGCATAGAAACAACTTTTGGACAACAAAAAAATAGTGATTTTCATAACAAAGGTAAATTTTGTTGGTACTCAACCAACCTAAGCAAAAAAAAAAAGAAAATAGTGCATAATGTGCAAAAAGGAAACAACAAAAACATGCACTAAAGATACTGTATCATTACACTATGTACATACATGTATTAGTAAACAATATGAAGAGATGCACATGTACAACACGTAACACTATGTTATTATAATCCTGAGTGACAGAAAATATTACACAGATCGAGAAAAAATTATGATACTTGTACAAAAATAATGCATGCAGAACTATAGTTATAATATCATGAAGGCTGTTTTAATGCTACTAGAGTTATACCACCTATGAATTGACCTCATCACTAGCTGGTGTATCTCCTAGGTCCACTTTAGCTGAAGGGCGAAAGGAGAGAAAAAGACAAAATATGAAGGCAATGACAAAATTATATTAATGGTAAAGAAAATAATCTAGAGCAGCAAGACAGAATGTTGGTATGAAGAATTATAATGGTAAAGACATGGTGTAGTATGAAAAATTGATGGAAAACCAAAATGCCTCTATTCAAGTCAGTGCACAAACACACCAATATAGATATACATCTACACAATATAGATGTACATCTCAACAAGACTTCTAATGACCCCAATCGGATACTATAATTCTAAACTTACAATCTAGCTGGGTCTCCTCTGATCCTCCGTTACTGGGACTGGTCACAGGGGTCTTCTCGTTCATCTCCGATCCTCCCCCCGATATGGCCGTGGGGTTCGTACTCTCTGTCCTCTTGTTGGAAAAATCGAAAGCGCTCTCTCGACTCGTCTCGTCCTTGGGGTCTGCGATCCTGAAGCACTGGTACCAGACAATGAAGACTACGAAGAGGGCTATGAGGAGGAGGCCAAAGATACACCCGATCACCACGGCAACGATGAGAGCTGTGTTGGAGGGGCTGTCCGGTACGGGGCACGTGATGTTGAATTGGCCATTGTTTTCTGTACATACATACACCATACAGAGGATATCAAAAGGCTACTGTTATGTACAACCATACTAACATGAAAGAATTTCTATTTAATGCACACCAAACCAAGCCCAGTTTAAAATCATCATACGTAAGTTATGCATACATACATATGGTACAAACCAGATTCTATTTAATACACATATCAAACAGGTTTGTACAATACTCAGCATATGAAATGGGTACTTACGGTCAAAACAGGTACTGACTAGAGTGACACATCCTCCATAAGTATTCTGCTTGTCTGCACAGCAATCTCCAGTTCCATCACAACACTCAGTGTAGTGGATACACTTCCTCTGAGTAGGGCACCAAGAACACTCCCTTACACCAGAGCACGAGCTAAAAGAGGGAGGGAGGGGGAGAGAGAGAGAGAGAGAGAGAGAGAGAGAGAGCATTCATCAAATTTCTTTCTAGTTTGCAGTACAATCAAGACAGACATACATGTAGACTCATAGACTTACTCAAAACTTGTCCTACAGTTGCAGCCTTGATTGAAGCACAGATTATCTTCAAACGCTTGCTCAGGGCTTGCCACTTGTTCAAAACGAGGATCTTCAAAAGTTTGTTGAGGGCATCCAAGAATACTATTGCACAAGAGGATAGAAGCACAGATAACAAACCAGTAAAATATGATCTCCAGACTAAACACACAGCAACCTGTGTACTAGAGGTGTTGGAACTTACTCTAGATCTGTAGTCTTCTCACAGTCTTCAGCACAGGTACAGGGGCACTCACACGTTTCACTTCTGAAGACGTCACAATTGACACAACGAGACTGCATTGTACGCATGCACAGTTTGAAAAAGAAAAGTAAACTTCATCCATGTTTGAGAACGGAGATGAATCGATTAACTTACATCTGAATTGCAGATACAAATGAGGCTGCGCCTGCAATCCCCTCGCCCCCTCACAATCAAGAAGGCATTAGTGTCCGGGATACTTTGGAGCTGCAAAAAAAAGTTATATAGCAAGAATAGAATCAATTACAGCCACTTTTGAAGATAAAATAAAAGAAAAAACAAAAGAATAGCTTTGAATTATGTATGCATAATATTATAAATAATATTATATTAAGCTTGAAACAGCAGAATCAATTTCAACCACTTGAAGACAGAATGAAAAACACACGTGCACACACACACACACACACACACACACACACACACACACACGAATGAGCTAGTATGAATCTGTCTGTCCAGACAAAAGCGAACAGAAGGCTTAGCCTTACACTACTCTACTAACTATGGCCTCACCATAAAGTTGATACATGATTCTGAGGAGATGTGTGCAGAATCGAATGAAGTGTTAAATTGGAAGAACCGTCTGGTCTTGACCGAGGTGTTAAAGTGATCGACACATCGCTGCTTGGTGAGGAGACTGGGAGTATTGCGGAGGACGTCACGGATGATTGCACGATACTGCAGTGTGTGTGTGTGTGTGTGTGTGTGTGAATTCAAATATGATTGTGTGGTAGAATAAAGGTTCATTGTAGAGTATGTACTGTAACTGTATAGTAAAGTCTGCAAAGATTACAACAACCTTTTGAACTTCAATTTTGTGTAATAAAACATCAAAATCATGTATGATTAAAAAAGGGTATTGTACTAGCCAACTTACCAAATAGCTATAAATTTATATTAGTTACACATACCCATGAAATTTAACGATCATAATTTATTGTAATAATTATAATTATGGGGTGGGGTTGCTTGATACTCAAAACTAAAAATTGGTGATTGCCTTTTGGCGAAAATTTCCAGCTGTGTAATACGGTAGTCAAATCTGGTGATGACGATGGACTTTATCTTAGACCTGGTGTTAAGAGTTTACCTCAAACAAACTGTTGGAGCCCAAAGGCTGTCCTATGAAGTGTGCTCCTCCACGATAAGAAGGCTCGTTGCTCAGTTCCTCTCCGTAAATGAAGTTGCCAAGATCGTCGACGATGGTGCATATGACGTCGTTGGAGGCACACTGAGGGAGGGCCTGACGGAGGAACACACGGAGAGAGTCAAAGGTCAGGTCGGCAGCCAGCACAGAGAGAACGTTACCACTGTCTCTGGTACTGGGGGAGCTGGAGGGAGGGAGAGAGAGAGAGAAATTATTACATGTTGTACAAGGTACTATGTAGGCCTATCTATACTCATGAAAATATTACACGGTGAATCACAATCTCACATACACTAAACAAACTATTCACTATCTTTCAATATCAACAACTAAAATGCAACCATATCAAAACAGAAAAGGACCGGCTACTATGAAGTACATCATCTCCCAATACTTACAAATTTCATCAATATATGTATCTCTCTATTTATATTACATTGCAAGCTAGTTCCACACTCGCTAACCGATCTCATTCAACTGATCCTATATGTACAACTTACCTTTGAGATGAAGGTGCCTTGATGGCATACCCAGCTGACACCACTAGAGTGCCCCCCTCTCTCAGGGGGTCGTATCGAGGGGGTGTGAGAGTGATGACCCCCGGACGAGGGAGGGTGGAGCGGTACCACTCTGTCATGGTGGGGTTGAACTCCCTGTTGAGATGGACGGGAGGGAAGGTGAGGTAGGCACCACTGGAGGTCACCAGATGTCTGTAGGGGGGGGGGGAGAGAGAGAGAGAGAGAGAGAGAGAGAGAGAGAGAGANGAAATTAATT
This sequence comes from Tethya wilhelma, assembly GCA_964030475.1. Classification (NCBI taxonomy): domain Eukaryota; kingdom Metazoa; phylum Porifera; class Demospongiae; order Tethyida; family Tethyidae; genus Tethya; species Tethya wilhelma. The sequence goes on along the minus strand of CAXIPT010000001.1, from coordinate 19,909,889 downwards.
AATAGTATTGCATTCAAATGGTTGGGAATCAACATAAATTTAATTTAACGTAGCTTTGGTTTAAATTACAGCAGCTACATGATAGCCTGCTTCTTTCTTTGAACACTTTCACTCGAATACATACGGTGCATCGGGTTTTAAATGCAATGTTAATTAATGTTTGTAGGTATGGTAGATTGTGAGGATTGTTTGGTCTTTTTATCTTCATGAGGTGATGTGCTCCTTATAGAAAAATAATCTAAGATGAGTTCAAACAAACATGTAGAGCTAAGTACAGTAAACTCATGTAGGCACCAGTTTTACCATGGATAGAGAGCAGGAGGTATACAGATACTGCATGGAGAGTGTTGCAGCTTGCAATTTTAGGCCCGCACATTAATTTTAGGTATACCATATAGTGGGAAAGTTTTGTGGGGTTTAACTTTCACGGTTTTTGTGGATCATGATCCATCTGTGAAAGTTTTTATCCACGAAATTCTCTGTAACGTATATACAATGTACGTATGGAGATCAGACTTCATCTGCAAAAGTTAAAATGCAAAAATGTTTGACGGGAGACATCTGTGAAAGTTATACGTACCCCACAAAACTTTCCTGCCATACAATTTACGCGCATCGCTTACATACCTGCCAATCTCTAAAATTTAGTGATAAACATATTTATAAAACACAGTTAGGTATAGTGTACACAAGCAAATAGATGAGCCTCTCCTGCAACTAAACTAAGCATCTATAAACAACTATCTAACTCTGTTCTTTAGTCTCAGAGGACTACACCTCATAATATATAATTTAACCAGTTATGAAAGAATACAGTTTCTTGAAAAGTTCCTGTACTTTCTCAAAACACCACTCAACTGCTTCCTTTATCTTTGCAAATATCGCCGTGATCTTCT
>CAXIPT010000001.1:19863993-19903993 GCA_964030475.1 Tethya wilhelma | reverse complement strand
TTGTGACACACTAAAAGGATTATAGAGAGCCACAGAGGAAGCTATCGGGCCAGACAGGCGGAAAGTGGTCCCTCCAGTTTGCGTCGCAAGTGTTATGATGGAACCAGGTATCTGTGTAAATTATACATGAAAAAATAGACCTTTTCATGACATTACATTCAATCAGGAAATTTTTGCTGCTATAAAACTTTTTGCGAATTGATTGATTTACTATACTGCGTATAGATAGAAATTTTCGAGGAGTATAAACTTTGCTCTTTTCCTAGATCTGTGATAAGTGAAAATTTTACCCACGAAATTTTCGGGATCATATTGCAACATGAGTGCATGGGGCCGCTCGATCCTCAAAAATAAAATCAAGAAAAGTTTAGTGATCAACTTTCCGCGAAAATTTTATTCCTCGAAAATTTCTAGCTATATTATGGTAATAAAGATTGTTATGCATTTTAAATTTTTGCCATTAAATTTGTACAAATGGCAAAGAAAAAAATATAAACAGGGAAAATTTCCTGATCTTGAATATGTGTGCTGAAGTATTTTATACATGTGCCAAAATCTTCTCATGAAATAACATACTATTGCTTACTATTTTACAAGCACACACTCGCTCACCGAAGATAGAGAAGTCAAATCCACCAAGAGGTTATTGTACCCAGGTAGAGTTGCTGAGACCATTCTTATCACCGATATGACAACGTTGTTTCCAGTAGCATTGCTCCACTGTTCTATAAGTGGAAACGCATTGTCACGAATCACAGGAAATGGAGACTGGTCATTTCTAACACTACCAGGAGTCAAGAAAAGTATCAACTTGTCTGCAGGGTCAAAGAAGAAAAAACATACGTGCTCAATTAGTAAAATAAAAAAGGAAAAACCAGATAACACTGTTCTTGAAACTCACCAGTAGCAGTGCTGTTTGATAGAAGTCCAAAAGCATTTCCAAAACTATCTGTATAGTTAGCCGTCTCTTGTTCCCTCAAGGTGTAGGAGGTGACGAAAGCTTCGAGCTCAGAGATGGTTTCATCGCACACTGGCACCGTCTGTAGCCTGGTCGAGGTAGGAGAGAGACGAGAGATGATCGGAGGAATACTGGCAGCAGGGCTGACTCCCAAGATAGCAACCTGAGAGGGAAGAAAACCATCAATATCATCACGAATGCCTACCCTGTCCCTCTTATTCATCATCCGAGAAATGATCACCGATTATAGGAAGGTCAATTCATTCTCTCATTGCCAACTCAGTCAGATTTAGTATACCATCAAATAGTATTATAGCTCCGAGCTTTTGTGGCACAAGTTAACAATGTTTTTGAAAAGTCTGTCCTGGTTGTTTAGAATTAACACGATTCGATCACGAAATTCAAGAAAAAACATTGTGCCACAATAATTTGGAGTGAGAATGACCACTCTGACAACCACACACACAGTGAACCACTTACTCTATCTTGTGAGCCTAAACTCCTCAGTATCAGTCTCACAGTATCTTTCAGAGTAACAACAGTGAGATCACTCGCTTGAGAGTTTGCACCGGTAGTCACATCAATATCCAACATCATGACCACCTCAAGAGGTTTACTGCGAATGGTGCTCTGATAAGGAGGTTGCAATCTAGCATCTAGTTCCTCGCAAGTACTGGAATTGAAAGGGGGTCTGTGAGGACGTGAGATGAGGGCACCGTCGGACGTGAGGAACTGGAGGGTGTCCACGTCTTGGAGGTCCTGTTGAGAGTAAGCCCCTGATATTCTGTTGATTAATTGGGTGGAGGGATTGGGACAGGAAAAGCAACAAACATCGTTGGAGCNGCTTTTCAGTGAAAGAAATCATCAGGATGACTGTAAAACTGAGCAAAATGTGGCTAAAAACAGAGGATTTATAGGCAAGAAACATGTGACAGGACACAAAAACAAGAAAGCCTGTGTGACAAAAACAAATGTTAATGACAAAAGGAGCATTGAAAGAATGTTTTTGTCACACAGGCTTTCTTGTTTGTGTCCTGTCACATGCTTTTTTTAATGGTCTTGCACAATAAGGGAGCCAATCTCTCACAAAGCAGCGTGGCAAGGGGAGAACAACTGCTTTTAGGAGTCAGCTTCTCTGTCGCTGATCACAAAACACAGCTTGCACATTTTTTTATTGAACATCATGTGACACCTTGAATTTTGCAATCTGATTGGCTTGCCAAGTTTAAGGAATGCTGACTCAGCAGAACCGAAAATTTGGACGTAGTGTAACAGACCCTTTTTTCATTGTGTGCGAGGGAGGGGTCTAGGCACGAGACTACCAGATAAGTTTTTTGCCAGCTGACAGCAGAAGTCGGAAAAGGGTGATCAGAGGCCAAAACCATGCATACTTGCTTCCCTTTCACTGAATGCCAGCACTATACAGATGCCTGTGCATGCATCTAGCAGTAAACATCAGTATACCGTATAGCGGGAAATTTTCGTTGGTGCAAAATTTCGTATAAACGCGCCAGGATAAATTTTCGTAGTTCTAAATTTCGTATACGCGGCGCACACTCATATAAAGTAAATGTGGAAGTTAAATTTTCGCAGTTTTAATTTTCATATATTCGAACCACATACGAAATATACAAAAATTTCCCGCTATACGGTACTTCATACACACTTGCAAGCCACACTCCTTGTACTAGAAAAAAAAGTATTCTATGTCACATAATTGAAGTGTTGCATGTGGTACTCACATATACATGAACATTCATTTAACGTTTGTGTCAGTCGTAGGCATTGCATTTCAATTTTGTGAATGTTGAGAAACTCGGAATTTTGCAATTATTGCACTTAAAACCCGATATACAGTAAAGCAAGTAGTTCTCTCTCTCTCTCTCTCTCTCTCTCTCTCTCTCTCTCTCTCTCTCTCTCTCTCTCACACACACACCTTCTTGTGATGTGGTCGCTAACTGTCAAGGTGGTGTCGCGCCATTGGGAGGAGACGACAGAGGCAACACCCACTTCAGTGCTGACCCCCGGCTGCACCCAGGCCGGGGGACTGCTCCCCTCCTCGATGTAGGAGGTGAGGGAGGAGATGAGATTGGAGGAGTCGGCAGGGACATCAGGTCCTGTCAGCTGGAAGGAGATGAGATCTGTGTGTGTGTGTGTGTGTGTGTGTGTGTGTGTGNACACTTACACTGCTAAATATCACTTGCTAATTGATCAATGATACTAAAACAGTGACACTCCACACATTTGCACAACACATACACATGCAACATCCATAGGTGCTAGGCAACAGCACAGTGACACAACACATGTGTGTCACACACTATAGAACTCATATAGCTAGCATAAATGGCTGGAAAAATACACACACAAACAATTTGGTAACTTCAGTGTTGGGTCAAGAGAAGGAGCTACCTCACAGTGAAGCCAACCACACCTAACTCCACACAAAATGTGTAGAGCTGGCACCTTCAATGCACCTGCAGTACAATACCTCGAGACACGTGTTTTTACTACAATCCTTTGAAATGCTTTAGTTGTGGCTTTGCAAATAGCCGCTCTACAATAACCTTGTCGTATGTCAACACACAGACAATTTCATAAGTTTGGATAATGATTTTTTTTTGACCGATTTTTTATGGTGACTTTGCAAGGATGGTTCCTACAGACACACTCACTGACTTACCTCAAGGGTCTTCACACCGAGGCCTTGGTTCGCTATCTCCTCAAATCTTGTAGCAAGATTCTCAACCGCTTGTCCGATATTCACGCTCTGCAGCTGAGCGGAACAGCTGTGAAGTAGGAGCAGCGCGGCTACCAACAACATGAGTGACGCTCGTACTCTTCCACGCTTCATGTTCTTCTCTCGGGAGCTCTACTGATATATTAGTGAAGAAGACACACTTTTTCCCAGTTGACAACTTCACTTGCTCGAGTGCATACCTTGCAGAATGAACTTCAAAGGAAATTTGTGAAACCGACAAAGTGAACGTTAATTAGCGCCCCGAGTTAAATTAAATACTTGATTGAAACCGACAACGTCATTTGTTTACGACTACCCGCCATATTTTTGCCTGGGTGCTTCAACATGGCTGGTGCGTTGCAGAGAGTGTGCTTCAAGAAAAGAAGCTTGGAGCCTCTACTGAGCTACTGCTGGACAAATGCATCAGCATGCAACACGAGCATAAACAGTAGAAGGCTATTAAGTGCTGTGCACACGAGGAAACAGCTCCAAGAAGACAAGAAATCAGTCTCTGTACTATCCAAAAAGTTGGAAAGAATGGACAGCAATCAGCTATGGTGGACAGCATTCAAGAACAGGAGTCAAATGTGTTGTAGCTACTCTGCATTAACTAATATAAGAAGATACATCCACATCAGCAAATGTGAGCAACTTCGACTCCACTGTATAAGTTTTTTTATCCACACGCATGTGATCACCACTCTTTGCTCTCCGTTGAATAGTTAGTAACGTGCTTTTCTTTCTTGTTTTTGACTGTTTGTGTAGCAATGGCACATGGTGAATATGAATGGCTAGACCCCAAGTCTCCAGAAGATATGTACGTCCCCTTTGAGTTCAACATTTCTCAATAAAATTAATATGTTCTTGAAACTGATAGAAGCATGCATTGCTGCACAACGATATCTCTTCATTTCATCAACACACATCCATTATCATACACCCACTTATATATATGTATCTTTTTTTAAATATATCTTCCTTCCTCTTCTTTGTCTAGTGTTAATGTTGTGTTCATAGACAAGAATGGAGAGAGACATGATATTCAGGGTAAAGTTGGAGACAATGTGCTCTACTTGGCACACAGGCATGGCATTGAGATGGAAGGTACAAGAGCTCTTACATTCATAAATATGTATTGACGTTGTGTCATAATTATGGTGCTGTTACCCACCATGTAATGACTAATTATTGACCTTTAATTACAGGGGCATGTGAGGCATCACTGGCATGCACCACGTGTCATATCTATGTTGGTGGTGAACACTTTGACCAGCTATCAGAGGCTACAGAAGAGTAAGTCAAAAATTCGATTGCTCCTTCAAAGTTTCAGCTCATGGTGCGCTTTCACATTTTATTGTCAAACTTCAATGAGATTGTGAGAATATTTGAGCCTAGCAAGACAAAATGAAATTGTGGCTGTTGATTTCTTCACTCATGTACACAGGGAAGAAGACTTGTTAGATCTTGCTCCACAACTTGCAGAGAATTCACGACTAGGTAAGCTATATAGCTGCCAATAACCACACACAATGGATTTCTTGTTTCGTGTGAAAGATTTCACTCTAGATCTGCAATATATTATCCTTTTCGTAGGCTGCCAGATTATCCTGAGCAAGGAGTTAGACGGAATTGAACTCACTCTGCCAAAAACTACCAGAAACTTTTACGTAGATGGCCATGTTCCACAGCCTCATTGAATCATGCATGCATGCACAAGGCTTGTCCGTTCATTATCTACTTGTATTATACTATGTTGGAGAATTCAAGACTCAAAGAGTGCAAGCTTAAACATAATTATGATCAATCATTATTTTCCAGGCACAGAATTCCATGGCCTGGCCTCCCAATTGCAAGCTTTAGATTCGGTATATAATCAGCAACTTTTCATTAGGATACTGGATGGAACTAAACCATAACTTTTGTGCAAAGCATGCAAATAAAGCCACCCAATATGATTTGGGTACACAACCGTTAGCATTTTCAAAAAAAGTGCTTCATGTAAGAAAAGAAAAAAACTTGAAAACTTTACAAGAAACCATTACATACAAGGCATGTTAGTAGTGACACTCATAAAAATGAGTCTGACAAAATTATCGATTCCCTCCACTTTGCTATAAACTGTTAATAATACAGGTAAATTTTTGGTCTCATGAATAATTCATTCAATCAAAGCTAGAATCGGAGTCCATGTGCTGTTTGACGCCGGGACTCCCGCCGTTCTCCGCCTCCATCTCCTCATCCGACTGATCATTATACCCTTTGCCCCTGTCATCATCACGATAATCAACCCCAGGGGATCGTGAGCCGAGGGAACTGTTGTGTTCCTCTTGGTCCTCCACTTCCTCTGCGGGTACAGAGCCGGGGGAACGTTCCGGAGAGAGCGAGGGGGAGGGTGAAGGGGTTCGACGTCGGTGGCGATGTTTCTTGCTCTTCTTACTGCTCTTGCTACTCCGTTCCTCGTAGGGACTTGGACTACGACTGCCACGCCCACCAACACGATCCCTGTCCCTATCCCTATCCCGATCACGATCACGATCTCTATCTCTATCTCTGTCTCTGTCTCTGTCTCGCCGACGGGAACTCCTAACACAAAACAAATCAATATCATTTGAAATGAATATTGTATTTTCTAAGCTGCGAATAATATAATTCCCAAGTTGCCTTTCTTGAAACAGAATGAGCCTAGGAGAAAAGCTAGCACCAATATGTTGTGGAAAATACTTGGAAGTCAAACACACAATTATAGACAGTTAAAAAATGGAGTCAGAGTTGTTGTTTTTTGGCCACTCTCAACATGATAGTAAGGAAGAACAAACACTATCGCAGCCATACATACATACATACTTTGATTTCTTGGGAGGAGGACTCAAAGAAGGAGATCGTCTTGGAGGTGACCTTCGGCTTCTTTCTCGATCCCTCTCCCTCTCCCTGTCTCTATCCCTATCCCCCCTGTCCCTGTCTCTCTCTCTCCCCCTCTCCCTATCCCTGTCCCTCGATCGTCTCCTCTCTCTCGAGCGTCTTCTCCGATCTCTTGGAGATCGGGATCGTGACCTGGAGCGAGATCGTCTCCCACGGTAGTGCGAGTCCCGTCGCCGCCGTGGGGACCACGAGCGGGAACGGGATCGGGACCGATATCGTCTCCTCGGAGGGGGAGGGGGAGGAGGGGAGGAGCGGTAGTGACTACGGCTTGACATAAGTCCTCGTGGGGAACGGGAACGAGAGCGCCTCCTGGTACGATCCCGAGAACGAGATCTGGACTTGTACCTTCGTCGCTCACGAGATCTAAACAAGAACGAAAACCAAAAGCAAAAAATGGCTACTATAGAATGTACAGAGATATACAAAATAGAGGCCATTACAAGAGTTAATTAGAGATACATGATGTACAAGGGAGATGGTTTCTTATACAAGTTAACAGGCACAGTGAAAACTACACAGTTTCAAAAATTGACTAGTAAAATAAGTATAAGAATCGATCAACTACACAGTTGCAGCTTATTGAAGGTGAGAAGAACATATCAATCCATGACCAAGCTGAAGTCAAGAGGAACTTTCATGTTTACTATGTTTGGTATAAACAATCTTCTTACATTGGAAAATGTCACTCTGCTATAATATTATGTGAAATCTACTCTTTATGATGTATATAGAATACTTTCTCTAATGGCTATGATAATGTACATTCTGTATTCTGGTTCTTAAAAACCTTTGTTGTTTGAAGGAGCTGCCAAATTAGTGCCCACCACAGTGCTAAAAGTACAGCAATTTCATCGCTAATGGTACTACATTAGCTTCAACAATGATTGCCTCGTGTGGCTTCCTTTAGAAGCAGCTGGCAAGAGGTGAGCTCGTTAGAAAAAGATTTTAGAAGTAAACTAAAAGTTCAAACCATTCATTTTCCAATTCAATAGTCATTTGTTCAGCTAGGCTCAATTTATAAACGCTGGTATGTTCCAACATCCATGTCAGCATACCATTAAAATAGCCAACTTTGAGCCTTTGCCAAAAATTTATGAACTTGGAAGAGTATACCAAATGAGTGTGCATTGGATAGAAACATCATAGGTACTGTAGAGACATGATTCTCGCTTCCATTGTTTTAAGTGCTTTCCTAATAATGTGCATCAAAGAGTTCTTTTTACATGGACTTCAATACTTCAACTGTGCTGTACCATTCCCAAATAAAGCACACCAGGAGTAACTCCAATTCAGTGACACGTCCAGAGTGATTCAAACAACACTTCTATTTACAGATAAGTAAAAGTACTAGTGTACGTGTGCATACACCTCACGTACCTTGACCTGGATCGGCTCTTTGGTTTAACGGTCTTAGCCTCCTCCGTGGGTTCGATGGAGGCGGCTATGGCCATGGTGGCCTCCCTCACCTTCCTCATGGCCTCCTCCACCTCCCTCTTGGCCTCCTGCGCCGTGGGACCCTGAGGCTTCACGATGGCATTCTTACTGTAGTTCACCCTAGAGGGGGGAGCATGTGTGCGTGTGGTGTAAGCATTAATGCAGATAGTATTGAGTGGGTGTTTGAGATTGTATGTTGACTAATACAGTGTAAATTCAGAGTTGTCATACTCATACACAGCTATAAAGGCAGAGCGAAGACAACTGAAGATCTACAGATCGAATGCTGCAGTGGTTATGCTTCGTGTGTGCCATAATTGCTGTACGTGAATGTGTATAAGCATGTATGTGTGTGTGTGTGTGTGTGTGTGTGTGTGTGTGTGTGTATGTAAAGCATAATTGTTGTTCCAGAGCCTGTATCAACAAAAAGACAAGACACAGATTCCTCAAAAGATGAAAAAGATTCCTTACTCCACTGTCTCTACATGTAAAGTAGTTCATTCCCCAGTTGTATGGAGTGTGTATAATATGTGTGCATGGCAAATTCATGTGTATGTATGGAAAAGCAAGCATGTATGTGTGTGTGTGTGTGTGTGTGTGTGTGCCATAGAGATGTGGTGTGTGTCAAATAGAACAACACACACACAGTGAGAGAGAGAGACACATTGTATCATGCACCAAATGCAACCTGAAGTGGCACAGGGAACGAGGACAGCGTGCAAGTGTGTACTAGTTGTATCATCTTTATAGTGTCAATATGGATCTGATATATGCAGCAAAAGAAAAGAGAGAAAAAAGAAAAGAAAAACACAGAAAAAAAGAAGTCAAAATGGACCCTCAAACATATACACACATACATCACTATTGTATCAAAGACAGATCAAGTTTAATAGCAATCGATCGTGATTTATAGAAAATACATAGCCGAGAATGGAATTGTTATTCTAATTAAAGCACACCTCATGAAAATAGTGATACCAGCTGCATGCATGGAAAGAGAACTCACTTGATTGGTCTATCTCCAAACATTGCACCATTGTATTGCAGAGCAGTGGGCACTGATTCTGGAGTAGCAAACTCAATAAATGCAAACCTAAAGTATACATTAAAAAAAGCAGTAGTAAATCAACTTGACAATCTAACACATTTCATAGCAAAGGGTACTGTGATCTTTGTGACAAAGAGCACACTCACCTTGTGGGCTGTGTTTCATCTCCTGCCATTCTCACGTACTTTATCTCACCACAAGGTTGAAAGAACGTCAAAATCTGTTCAGCAGTCAACTGTATAGCACACAAAATGAGAAAAGAGAGTCAAAATCAGCTAGTCATAGCTGTCACTGACAACACCTTTTGCCACTCATTTTGTGCATTTATAAATAAAAAGAGATGACAACAGCTAAAGTACAAGCTAGCAGGGCATTTCATTATTCTCTCAGCACATGCAACATGACACAAGAAGAGGGTCTAGCTCGATAGACTACGCATTTGAATATTGCTTGTCAATCACACAATGTCATGTATAAAAATACAGTTGAAATACTCACTGAGCTGTTCAAGTTTCCGACATAGACTGTTCTTCGTATCTCTTCTATCTTGGTGGGGTCCACATTCCCTGTGAGGGGGGGAGGGGTGGGGACCACCGTACCCATGAGGGAGATGAGAGGGGGCTGAGGGGGAGCGGGGGTCGGCTGAGGGAGGGAAGGTGTGCAAGTGTTCATGTATCTCAAAAGGCTGAATACATACACATACACATGTGGACGTGGATGGTTTTAAAATACACTTTCTGTCCACATGTAACTCACCCGATAAATAAATACTGACATTGGTCTACTGTACCAATTTTACATAAAAATGAACAGCTAGAACACGTAACAAAAATGACCAAAATTAAGACCCATATATCCCATAGTTGAAGGTCAACAATAGACGCTTCACGAGAGAAGACATTACAAACACACGACTCCCTACCTGTACACCAGGCAGTGGTGCAGAGGGTGTGATACCAGCTGCCGTGAGTACAGAGTTCACGGTGGGTGGGGTGGGAAGAAGGGGGGCTGTGTGAGCCATGGGAACAGACTGGCTGGCTATGGCAATGGCAGGGGCAGCTAGAGACATGGCCTGTTCTTCATCTGGAAATGTAGCTACAGGTGTGGGTGGTGAAGAACATGTGTGAAATTTTATGAAACTGGCTTATGGTAGCTGGGTGTGCATTAATTAGAATAAGCGACTTACCGTAGCGGGATCTGGCAACAATGAGAGCTCTGTCTATGAAGATGGTATTGGTCATGTGCAGTGCTATAGTGACACCGGCATCACTCGAGAAATTCACGAAACATACTTTAGATGGCACGTCAAGTCTCATGTTCTCACTATATAAACATGTACACACAAATGGTTAAAATATGCGGCTTTGCCGGCATGCATTACTCACTCTCTGGGGTACAACATGAGCTCCGTGATGTCTCCCATGTAACTGAACAGTTCCTTCATCTGCTGTAGCGTCGCTTGAGGCGAAACGTTCGTCACTTGGATCATGGTGGGACACGCCATAATTTTTGCACTTTGGTCACGTCTTCAGAGTGCGCATGCGCACATGTCAAGGGTACATGGAGTACGTGCAGTCCGCACTACACACATCCACTCCACTAGTTAGTAGTACGTACTGAGATATCGTTTCCAGAATATGTACATGATTGTGCATGTTTTAATTCACTGTCAAAATCAAAATTTAATGGTACAATCAATAGTATTTCATTAAGTAATTATATTATCATTAGCTACAACTTTTATATCTGTGCATGTAACTAAGGCTAAGTTACACTAAGTCTCAGTTGGTGACCACTGACTATTCAGCATATTTGGGCTTCTTTGGAGAGCTACAGTGAAGATCCTGCATACCCTGCATTCAAAACAGTCATTAATGCATAAAATTATAGTACTATGATAGTACTCACACTGGCATTCTTGTGGTCAAGTTGTCTTGTGGTTCTCTTTGGTTGCTTTTTAACCCATGAACTGCAGTACTTTTGTTTGATTTCTTCTGCTATACTTGGATTAAGAGGTTCAACTGCTTTAGCAAGTGATGACCATGTAGGAAGAGGGTCAACTTGTGATAACCATTTCCTTAGCATCTCACGTAGGCAATCTCGGACTTCAGAATTTTCTTTCTTGATGGGCTTCAAATCACTGTCAGGAACTTCAAGAAATACTCCTATGTTTTCCCAGTCACAAGCTAAGGGGAGCAAGATTTCAAGGGTTTTCTTTAGTGATAGTTTATTATTGTCTGCATGGTGTCGGTGAGTTCTTGTATTAAAACAGCTATTTTTTGAGATTGGATCCACTAAGTCTGATTGGACTTCTGATTCTCTAGCTTTGTTACCAAACCATATTGAGGAACCTTGGGGTAAATCTGAAGTATTTTTACTTTCACTTAGATGCATACACAACAAACTTTTAGTATCATCTTCATCAGTCACAATTGCAGTAGCTGGATGATTTCCACATTTCGTAATGCAATCTATATTTTGGCAATAAAAGGTTGGTGAATGGTCAGTTTTTAAATGCATTTCAGCTGATACACTATTAATACCACTTTCTATACAATTGTAAACCATGCTACAGAGTTTGGTGGCTCGTTCCATACATTCGGCTATACTCTTTGTTGAAGAGTGAATTAGCTCTAAGAAAGTGGGGTGGATCTTGAGTGTGATGATATCACAAGAGCTGACAATAAATGATATTTGATTTCGGAAGATTTGATCTGTCTTTAACACCCATTCAAATTTTGACCCCATCTTGTTCGTGAGTAGGTATACAATGAGAGCTCCAGCAAGACCTTTGGGGCTGTATCCACACTTGAATGTGATCAGCAATGGAGGAATGTCTGNAACGTAATTTCCGCCAAGCCATGTTATGCCACGCCCACTTTTTTCAGTGCCACGGTAATTCAGCCATTTTCTGCTCTGTCCCAGACGATAGCGAATGTTTTATAGTATGTACCATCATGGAAAGCAATGAAATTCAATTGTCTTCGCTTGTACCACTACTCTAGTACAGGCTTCCTGGACTCAAACGTCAAGTTGTAATTTTTTTGGAAGTGTAACAGCATTTTGGAAGATCCGACTCTACACTGCAGACTTACCACCATTTGAGGAGTGTAAATAGGTATATCGTGTCGCACAGAAACCCTCAGGCTCCATGGAATATCAACTATCATAAAGAAATTTGTTTTGTAATTTTTACAAGAAAATAAGAAATGCATGACATTTATAACTGATATTTCCAAGCTTGAATATGCCGAGTGAGTGTAAATGGGTGCTTCTTTTGCTGCAAAAGTCCAGACCAGAGAAAAGGGGCGCCTTCAAGAATATAAACACCTCCACAAAATTTTGATGAATCTAAAACAAATCTTATCATTATAGACAACATAGGGCAAAATTCAACTTTGATAGTTCATTCTAAAATAACCTAGAAGCGTAGTGTAGGCTTGATAGAGACACGAAAAGCTTTTTTTTATAACACTCTTGGCCTTGCAGCAGCTGCAGCATCACGTGACCATAACATGGCTTGGCGAAAAAATTACATTACGTTGCCAATCCATATAATTATTCGCGTATATTATCTATGGAGGCACCTAGCACTCCTCCTGCAAAGAAGCCAAAAATAGTATGTAAGATATAGTGTAGTTCCCTGGGCCCTATAGATATCACTCCTGACCGGTCGACCAGAAAGGGGGTGAGGTTGTTATCATGGTTTGTAGTATATACAACCTTAATAGTAGCAAGATCATTATCTCACCCACATGGCCATAAGACAAAGTGACCTAGGAATTAGCTAGGAATTATCACCATCCAGACTTTAAAAAGCTAGGAGTTCACCCCGAAAGCGTCTTCCCTAGCAACTCAAAGTTAAGTGTAGTTTCCCAGACCATGAATAAATTTTGAAATAGGGGGTGAGGTTCTTATCATGGTTTGTGTATTAAATTTTCTGTGGCTTGTAAGCATAGTAAAATCTACTAATAATATTATATAGTTGCCTAGCAACCAATGATTTTTTTGATAAGTATAAGGGGTACGTACCATGTCTGTACTGATTGCATGCAGCTATGTGCAATAATAAATATTCTAGCTAAAATTCAGTATGTACATGTATTTATACTGCAGGATGAAGCACCTAGTACTCCTCCTGCAAAGAAGGCAAAAACAGAATCTGAGGAACAACCAATGCACAAATTAAAAGAAATCAAGGATTCAGAAGCTCATAAACCTAAGACCAATCCAAATGTAAACCCCTATCCTCTAATAGAATCTGATGTTGAACTGATTCTCCTCACTTGTAACGAGAATGAAAAGTGGGCTGTGTACGGAAAGCTGAAACCACCAACCATTGAAGGTAAAACCCTTGAACAACCTCTCCTTCTCTCGACAGATTTAGGTGCAGACCACTCAGACTCTGCACCAAAGAAAAGTGTCACAGTGATCGGAATTTTTGCTGGACACATAGTTGCTGTTTTGACGACCAAACAAGGCAAAAAATCAGAACCTGGACTCAGAGAAGCTTTGGATTTTTTTCCTAATGTAAAAAAAATCATTGCAGTTGGAGTTGGATATGGAAGGGACCGAAAATCTATCAATTTTGCTGATGTAATGGTTTCAGATTACATTTTCGATGCTTCCCAAGTCACTGTTGATGATGCTAGTGGGACAAAAAAATTTAAACCACGGTCTTCATGTACTCCAGTAAAAGCTGAGCTCCTTAAATGTTTTCAGACAATGACCGAAGAGTGGAAAATTGAAAGTGAATTCAAAGTATCTAGTGAAGGACGAATTGCACAAGCTAAAGTGGGTACAGTTGTTAGCCGTGAAGAATTGATAAGATCTGAAGATTGGAAAAATAAATTTATGGTTCTTGTACCTCAGGCCATTGGAGGTGAAATGGAAGGTTCCTCGCTCTTGAACATGATTGAATATATGGAAAGCAAACGTCGATCTCTTAGTGTGATCGTGATCAAAGGAGTTGCCGACTATGGAGACAACCAAAAGAGTAAGGAGTGNCAAGGCTAACAATGATACAGTACAAAGCTGTCTTCGTGAGATGCTAACAAAATGGTTGTCCCATGTTGACCCTCTTCCAACATGGTCATCACTTGCTACAGCAGTAGAAAAGTTTGATGGAAAGAAAGCACAAGAAATTCGTCAGAAATACTGCAAGAAATCACCCGCTTCCAAACTTAAAAAACAAGTTCACCCTGAAGAATTTGCCGCCCCTCAAGATGTAAGTTTACAAGTGTAGTAATGGCCATAGAAACCATGCCTTATGGGAATATCTGACCAGAAGGGGGTGAGGTTCTTATCATGGTTTGTACTACAACCTTGTGGCAAGATACTTGTATAAATCATGGGCAGGTGTACCTACATGCATTGTCTGTGGCTTGTCAGCATGCATGATGCATATAGTTGCCTAGCAACCAAATTTTTTGATAAGGGAGATGCAGAGGTCATATAGCCGGCAGTCATGCATGAGTTACTCTATGAGTGATGGGGTGATCAGCAATGGCTTAGCTGTTATGCGTGCATGTGTTCCATATGTTAATAATAGCCCTTTTTACACAAAGCAAAAGAGTTTTGCTGCCCCATTAGTGAAGCATGATGTCACAGCTGGGGTACATTCATCCGCCATCTTGGGGTACTTTTGTATGGAAGTCAATGGGGAAATGTGCAAAATTGTGCGCTGCATATTTCCACGTGTATACTGTATATTTGCGGAGCGCCTTAGCGCGAGGCATCTAATCGCGACGTATGGCTCGGTTTACCATGCAGCAAGTGGTTTTATACATGTATGTCCTGTCAGGCTTTAGGAATGCAATTAGTTTTAACGTGAAGTCATGTCATTTCGGAATGCAATTTTGTTTTGGTAAAGATCGTTACTTAGTAGCTAAACATATGCACGTAGGGTGCTCAAGCGTCTATGTTTATGTTTGATTTTAGTGAGCAAGAGTCTGTTTTTGCACAAGAGTAACAGCTAGAAGGCAAAGAAGGCTCCTATATACTAGAGAGAAACAGCTGATATTAATCATTGACAACGATCATATGCATGGCCTGGCTGTCAGTGATTTGAGGTTCACTGCTGCCACGGTACATGTAATGGCTGGTAGCAGCTATGTGCATGTAGCTCAGTGGTATATGACAGGAGGTCTTTGGAGTCTGCATAATATTACATGCAATGACATATATATCTATGATTATATGCACAAATCTCTGAGCCAATGATTCATAATACTATGATTACTTACTGCATATCAATACTGTATAAGTGGTGAATGCAAAGCTAGTGCGAGACAGTATTTTGCACAATGTGGTCAGACGCTCAGAAGCGAAGTTACACGTACCTTAGAGACTTTAGAATAATTATTTTCTATCTCAAGATATAAGCCAAAATAACTAGAAAACCAGAGGATATTCTTGCACGTATGTATAGTGTGTACCAGAATATACTCATCGCAAATCACACTTTATCCCTCTCTCTAGTATACAGTCCAGAAATAGCACTTAGAGCCTGCCTGTCTTCTTTTTTGCAACGCTCATAGTAATAGTCATGTAACTATTTCAAAAACAAACAGAACAGTTAGTATAGTAAAAATAAGTAGTGTAGGAATGGGCAGTGCGGTAAAAAGCATTGGAACAAGGCATGTCTCAATTTTGGCACATGACTACTTCATTTTTGTTCTTGATCTGAATATGGATCCTCAGTGTCATAAAATTATAATGCAAAGATTTGTACTACTATAGTATACCATAGCTTAATTATATTGTTGCATTGGTTATCAGTTAGCTAAGCAGTGGAGTAAACCATAACAAGATAGGCAACTTAAACTGGACTGCCGGCCAAGAGTTGAGCATAAAAAATGAAGTAGTCATGTGCCGAAATTGAGACATGCCTTGTTCCAATGCTTTTTACCGCACTGCCCATTCCTACACTACTTATTTTTTTGAAATTTTTACTACTTGTTCATTCACTTTTTTCAACACTACAGTGTGGAGACTATCAGAGACTGGTTAGTCCCTACAAAAAACTTAAGTAGCAGCTACAGTGCATTGATCATTACGCTAAGAAGCTAATGCGCATGCGCTTAATAATACCACGTGGATAATGACCTTTGAACTCTAAATACAAAGTTGGCTGCATTGTAGTACATGAATTTATACACTAAGTTTTAAAGCTTTCTAGTTTTTGTTTAGGGCTATTTGAAATTTTAAGGAATGTACTACCCATGAAAAGAACTTACTTTGTGCTGTCAAAGTTGGCTCAACACATTCTGGCTCTCTGGAAATCATTTTCAAGTAAGTCAGTTAGTAAGTACGTTAGCAGAACAAAAATGGCACTATGGTGGCTTCCCGCTAGCGCTCACTACTATATAGTGCTGAGGAAAGTTTTGTGAGTTTTAGGCCTTGCATGCAATTGGTAATCTGTCAGTAAGAGCCTCTGAGCACCTTTGAAGGTTTAATTTTGTTTGACTAGATTTTTATAGTGGCCAACATTTTGTATGGTGTCTATGGGACAGTCGGTCCATTCCTACTATACGTACTACCGTACGTATGATAGTCTAGTACTACTTCTTCAACAGTTTTGAAGCTAAATAATACTTGTAGAACTTAACACAGTCCTTTGAAAGCCTACTTTTCATTCTCAAACCATGGAAATTCTCACACTTGTAGCTCTGTTTCAGAAAGATATGCACGCAGAAATACACAGCACTCAATTTTACACATTTCCCCTTTGACTATGGTGGCCCTGAAGGACCTTTGCGATTTCTACTAACCAATTATAGTATGATCTCCCCAAAGCAATTTTACCATTAATCCTAAGCCATTTTACCTAGTTGCTAAGTGGTGTTACCTAACTGCTAAGCGATTTACATAAATGCTAAGTGATTTTTGCTATATGTGCTGCTAAACGATTTTAGCTCGATCAGGCTGCTAAGCGATTTTGCCATGCACTCAGGCCTGTAGGGAAGGGGGGTACAAGGGTGCATTACTACAACCAACTGTATAGATGTATTATTGTTTTCTAACTAAATAATTATATTAATTCAGAACAACTAGCTATAATTAACTTGTTGATATGGTAAGGTGTCGTTATACCAATATTTATACTAATACATATACGTGCATGTATACAGCAGAGGTTTTAATGGTGTGTGCGATGCAGGGCAGTGCAAATAGCAAATAAAAACTTGGGAAAAATCACTTCATTGGTTAGCTACAGGCAAAATCGTTTAGCTCTTAAATAAAATTGCTTAGCAGTTACAGATAGAGTTAGATCTATGGTGAGATAAATCGCTTAGCAGTTGGATAAAATCTGTTAGCAGCAAACTGCTTAGCAGTTGCGTAAAATCGCTTAGGGTTAATGGTAAAATTGCTTAGGGGTAATCAGTAGAAATCGCAAAGGTCCTTCAGGGCCACCATAGACTTCCATACAAAATTTAAGTACCTCAAGATGAGGAATGAATGTACTCCAGCCGTGATGTCACATGTAATTAAGCGCTAATGAATTCCCATATTACGTGAAAAGGACTATTGTTCCAGCTAAAATTTAATGTGTACATGCATTATTCAAAATTATACAGGATGAGGGATCAAGCACTCCTTCTGCAAAGAAGCCAAAAACAGAATCAAAGGAACAACCCAAGTACAAATTTGAAGAAATCGATTTAAAAGCTCATAACCCTGAGACCAATCCAAATGTAAACCCCCCCCATCCTCTAATAGAATCTGTTCAACTGATTCTCCTCACTTGTAATGAGAATGAAAAGTGGGCCGTGTATGAAAAGCTAAAACCACCAACCATCAAAGGTGAAACCCTTAAACAACCTCTCCTTCTCTCTGGACCAAAGGAAAGTGTCACAGTGATCGGAATTTTTGCTGGACACCCAGTTGCTGTTTTGACGACCGAACAAGGCAACAAATCAGAACCTGGACTCAGAGAGGCTTTAGTAGATTATTTTCCTAATGTAATAACCATTATTGCAGTTGGAATGGGGTATGGAAGGGACCAAAAATCTATCAATTTTGCTGATGTAATGGTTTCAGATCACATTTTCGACGCTTCCCAAGTCACTGTTGATGATGCTAGTAGGACGATAAAAATTAAGCCGCGATCCTCATGTACTGCAGTAAAAACTGAGCTCCTTAAGTGTTTTAAGACTATGACCAAAGAATGGGAAACTGAAAGTAAATTCAGAGTATCTAGAGAAGGACGAATTGCAAAAGCTAAAGTAGGTACTATTATGAGCCGTGAAGAATTAATAAGATCTGAAGATTGGAAAAAGAAGTTTATGGATCTTGCACCGCAGGCTATTGGAGGTGAAATGGAAGGTTCCTCGCTGCTGAGCATGGTTAATGACATGGAAGGCAAACGTCGACCTCTTAGTGTGATCGTGATCAAAGGAGTTGCTGACTATGGAGACAGCCAAAAGAATGAGGACTGGCAGTTCACTGCAGCCAAAGCAGCTGCTGATTTCGTCCATTACTGCCTTGAGAAGACAGGGCATTCTGAGGTGAGTCTCTCAAACTGACAGCTAATGTACTGCAGTCATGTGTTTGTTTGTTTCTTTGTTTGTTTGTTTGTTTGTTTGTTTGTTTGTTTTATTGTCATTTTTCAGATACAAAATCTACAAGATGATGATGTGACTATACCAGGCCAGTTAAACCATTCACAAGTAGTTAGTAAGTTAGACTTGCTGTCTATTTCCTTTAGAATAGTCATTGCCTATATATCTTTTACCATTACTCCAGCACCATATCCTACAGGGATGAATGAACAACCATTACCTCACATGGAAGATGTTAAAAATCACTCAGGAATTTCTAGGAAATCTCCTGCTTCCAGACTTGAAAAACATGTTCACCTAAAAACATCTGTCACCACTCAAGATGTATGTTCTTATCATGGTTTATACTACCCTTGTGGCAAGACACTTGTAAAATCTAAAGCAGGTGTATTTTCTGTGGCTTGTAACCATATTATGCATATACTCCGTAGTTGCCTAGCAACCATTTTGTGTGGTTGTTGTTTTTTGATAAAGTAATATTCCAGCTAAGCCTGTATGTACAGTCAAAGCATCAATGCATACATGTATTACTTGTAAATTACACAGGATGAGGAACTCAGCACTTTGCCTACAAAGAAGCCGAAAAAAGATTCTGACCCAATTAATGAGGAGCAGCCTATGTACAACATAGAAGAATTCTTCCAGGATCATTCAGATGCTTGCGAGCCTAAGTCCAATGAAAATGTGGATCCCAAACCTTTAATAGAATCTGTTCAACTGATTCTCCTCACTTGTAATGAGAATGAAAAGTGGGCTGTGTACGAAAAGCTACAACCACCAACCAGAGACCTTGATATAGCTCTCAACCTACACAATAACGTTGTCATAGGATGTTTTGGTGGATACACCGTTGGTGTGTTAACAACAACAAGACAAGGCAAAAAGCCAGAAATCGAACTCCAAAAAACTTTGAAATTTTTTCCTAAAGCAAAAGCGATTATTGCAGTTGGAGTCGGGTATGGAAAGGACCGAGACTCTATCAAGTTTGGTGATGTAATGGTTTCAGATCACATTGAAGATGCCTCACAAGTCTCAGCTGTAGAAGATGCCAGTGGAAACAAAGTTGTTCGGAGAGGTTCGTGTACCGAAGTAACTGATGAGCTCCTTAGGCATTTTGGAAAAACCATTGAGTGGCAAAGTAAAAGAAAATTCAAGGTATCCAAACAAGGGCGGTTTGCACAAGCTAAAGTAGGTGTCATTGTAAGCAGTGAAACACTAATGAGATCTGAAAGTTTAAAGAAGCAGTATATGGATCTTGCACCAAAGGCTGTTGGAGGTGAAATGGAGGGCTGCTTACTGCTGAACATGATTAAATGGATGAATCATGAGACTCCACCCCGACCTCTTAGTGTGATTGTAATCAAAGGAGTTGCCGACTATGGAGACAATGACAAGCACAAACGATGGCAGTTCACTGCAGCCAAAGCTGCTGCTGATTTCGTCCATTACTGCCTTGAGAAGACTGAAGGGAGAGCACAATTNTATCTTGACTACAGCAGAAGAATTTGATTTTACGCCATAAAACAATGCTGAGTATCCTCTAGTGTCGGAAATTTCAAGGTTGGCTCTTTTTGCTAGCAATAGTTCCACCACACTGACATGCCCATTCTCACTGGCTAACATGAGGGCTGTACACTCCTTGTTGTTCTGAAGGTTGACGTCAATATCTTCCTGTTTCAGTAGCAGTTCAACACACTTTGTGTGACCTCCTTGGCTGGCCATCATTAAGGCAGTCTCACCATTTGTATTTTGCGTGTTGACTTGAGCTAAATGTTTCAACAGGAGCTTCACATGGTTCTCCTTTCCACACCTCGCTGCTTCCATCAAGGCTGTATTGCCTGATTTGAGTTTAATGTTGATATCGCATACATGTGGAAAAACAGCTTCAGTAAAGTCATGGTCACCGTCTAGAGCTGCCTGTACCAGATCATCATTCATTTTTTGCACAATATCTTCATCTGCTTTTTCAAGGAGAAAACTAGTGATGGCTGTTTTCTTTGATTGTATTGCACATGACAATGTCTTCTTGTCAACATGTGCTCTATGATGCACAAGCTCTTTCACAACTTTCATATCATTGTTCCGAACTGCACACATCAATGGACTTTCACCATAAAATTCTGTGTTCAGTTTTACTCCGTTTTGTATCATTAGACAAGCCAGTTCAGAGTTCTTCTGGTTGATGACCTCCAATAAGATTTCGATTGCTTTATTAGGAATCTGATTCACATTTGCACCATTTGCTATTAAAACTTTTGCTACTTGTAGATGCTGATTTCGACAAGCCAAGTAAAGAGCTGTGAGATTACTATTATTATTTGTGATGGTTACATCGGCACCATGCTTCAGCAAAACTTTCACCTCCTCAAGATAATCCTCTCTAGCGCCACATGTAACCATTAAAGGTGATTCGTTACTCAAATGCTGGTTGACATCAGCACCTTTTTCAAGAAGTAGCTTCATGCATTCAATATGATGACCACGAAGTGCTTCAATCAGTGGCGTAGCAGCTGAATTTTGCACATTCAGGTTTGCGCCATGATCTATCAACACTCTAGCACAGGCAGTGTGACCACGAGAACATGCAGCAATCAGAGGAGATTTTACTGGTTTGATAGTAGCACCTTTATCCAATAGCAACTTGATAATGTCAGAACGATCACCGGGACATTCAGCAGCAATTACCAATGGAGTCATAAGAGTGAGGGGGGTCTCATAATTAGGATTAGCACCGCTTTCTAGCAACAAAGCTGCAGCTTCATAATGGCCATTTCTTACAGCACAACTCAGTGGGTTGGGACTATCTCCATGGGGTCCACCAGTTAAACTGTCTACATGGGCACCACGATCAATCAACAGCTTCATGATTTCAACGTACCCACCCATGGCAGCATTGGACAGTGGGGTCTGATTCACTAATCTATGATTAACAAATATCCCCTCAAAATTATCTAGAAGAGCTTTTACTACTTCCAATTTACCTTCTTCACAGGCTACTAAGAGTGGAGGGTGATCTGACAAGGTCGACATAGCTAGCACTGCCGACGTGGGGCGGTCGAAGTTGACATCCATATTGTGACGTTTTAGAATATCCAACATACGTCCAACGTCTCCTCTCCTCGCAGCTTCACTCACTTCCCTTCTGTTTTTGATTAATTCTTCCATGATTTCCCAACAGTCGTGAGCATGTAAACGAAGAAATACCGAGCTTGATTTCAGTCAAGTAGCTAAAACCGGTTAACCACAAACATCCAAATTTTACCGCAGATGTCCCGCCAATTTTAACGTGTCTACTGAGCATGCGCGAAATCACGGTCACTTCAGATCGATATTGCTGCATTCCAAAGAATTTATGTTAGGAAGACAGAAAAAAAAAAAGGAGTCTTTAGGTTTGTTTACACNGACAGATTACCAATTGCATGCAAGGCCTAAAACTCACAAAACTTTCCTCAGCACTATATAGTAGTGAGCGCTAGCGGGAAGCCACCATAGTGCCATTTTTGTTCTGCTAACGTACTTACTAACTGACTTACTTGAAAATGATTTCCAGAGAGCCAGAATGTGTTGAGCCAACTTTGACAGCACAAAGTAAGTTCTTTTCATGGGTAGTACATTCCTTAAAATTTCAAATAGCCCTAAACAAAAACTAGAAAGCTTTAAAACTTAGTGTATAAATTCATGTACTACAATGCAGCCAACTTTGTATTTAGAGTTCAAAGGTCATTATCCACGTGGTATTATTAAGCGCATGCGCATTAGCTTCTTAGCGTAATGATCAATGCACTGTAGCTGCTACTTAAGTTTTTTGTAGGGACTAACCAGTCTCTAATAGTCTCCACACTGTAGTGTTGAAAAAAGTGAATGAACAAGTAGTAAAAATTTCAAAAAAATAAGTAGTGTAGGAATGGGCAGTGCGGTAAAAAGCATTGGAACAAGGCATGTCTCAATTTCGGCACATGACTACTTCATTTTTTATGCTCAACTCTTGGCCGGCAGTCCAGTTTAAGTTGCCTATCTTGTTATGGTTTACTCCACTGCTTAGCTAACTGATAACCAATGCAACAATATAATTAAGCTATGGTATACTATAGTAGTACAAATCTTTGCATTATAATTTTATGACACTGAGGATCCATATTCAGATCAAGAACAAAAATGAAGTAGTCATGTGCCAAAATTGAGACATGCCTTGTTCCAATGCTTTTTACCGCACTGCCCATTCCTACACTACTTATTTTTACTATACTAACTGTTCTGTTTGTTTTTGAAATAGTTACATGACTATTACTATGAGCGTTGCAAAAAAGAAGACAGGCAGGCTCTAAGTGCTATTTCTGGACTGTATACTAGAGAGAGGGATAAAGTGTGATTTGCGATGAGTATATTCTGGTACACACTATACATACGTGCAAGAATATCCTCTGGTTTTCTAGTTATTTTGGCTTATATCTTGAGATAGAAAATAATTATTCTAAAGTCTCTAAGGTACGTGTAACTTCGCTTCTGAGCGTCTGACCACATTGTGCAAAATACTGTCTCGCACTAGCTTTGCATTCACCACTTATACAGTATTGATATGCAGTAAGTAATCATAGTATTATGAATCATTGGCTCAGAGATTTGTGCATATAATCATAGATATATATGTCATTGCATGTAATATTATGCAGACTCCAAAGACCTCCTGTCATATACCACTGAGCTACATGCACATAGCTGCTACCAGCCATTACATGTACCGTGGCAGCAGTGAACCTCAAATCACTGACAGCCAGGCCATGCATATGATCGTTGTCAATGATTAATATCAGCTGTTTCTCTCTAGTATATAGGAGCCTTCTTTGCCTTCTAGCTGTTACTCTTGTGCAAAAACAGACTCTTGCTCACTAAAATCAAACATAAACATAGACGCTTGAGCACCCTACGTGCATATGTTTAGCTACTAAGTAACGATCTTTACCAAAACAAAATTGCATTCCGAAATGACATGACTTCACGTTAAAACTAATTGCATTCCTAAAGCCTGACAGGACATACATGTATAAAACCACTTGCTGCATGGTAAACCGAGCCATACGTCGCGATTAGATGCCTCGCGCTAAGGCGCTCCGCAAATATACAGTATACACGTGGAAATATGCAGCGCACAATTTTGCACATTTCCCCATTGACTTCCATACAAAAGTACCCCAAGATGGCGGATGAATGTACCCCAGCTGTGACATCATGCTTCACTAATGGGGCAGCAAAACTCTTTTGCTTTGTGTAAAAAGGGCTATTATTAACATATGGAACACATGCACGCATAACAGCTAAGCCATTGCTGATCACCCCATCACTCATAGAGTAACTCATGCATGACTGCCGGCTATATGACCTCTGCATCTCCCTTATCAAAAAATTTGGTTGCTAGGCAACTATATGCATCATGCATGCTGACAAGCCACAGACAATGCATGTAGGTACACCTGCCCATGATTTATACAAGTATCTTGCCACAAGGTTGTAGTACAAACCATGATAAGAACCTCACCCCCTTCTGGTCAGATATTCCCATAAGGCATGGTTTCTATGGCCATTACTACACTTGTAAACTTACATCTTGAGGGGCGGCAAATTCTTCAGGGTGAACTTGTTTTTTAAGTTTGGAAGCGGGTGATTTCTTGCAGTATTTCTGACGAATTTCTTGTGCTTTCTTTCCATCAAACTTTTCTACTGCTGTAGCAAGTGATGACCATGTTGGAAGAGGGTCAACATGGGACAACCATTTTGTTAGCATCTCACGAAGACAGCTTTGTACTGTATCATTGTTAGCCTTGATGATCTTCAAATCTCCACCTAAAATACCAAGTAAAGCTCCAATATTGTGCCAGTCACTAGCTAAAAGGAACAAGAGCTGATATGCTTCTTGCAGTGTTGGTTCGTTCTCCTTCTCTGGAGATATTGAAACCCTTTCCATTACTTTTTTCAGCATCTTAATAATACATGGGTCAGGTTCCTTGTGACACTCGTATGCAAACTGAATTGTGTTTTTACTATCCAGGGTTTTTTGTGTAGCATCTGCTCCTCTGTCCAAAAGCATCTTGACTACAGCAGGAGAATTTGATTTCACACCATAAAACAATGCTGAGCATCCTCTAGTGTTGGTAATTTCAAGTTTGGCATTGTTCCCCAGCAACAGTTCCACCACACTGACATGTCCATTCTCACTAGCTAACATGAGGGCTGTACACTCCTTGTTGTTCTGTAGGTTGACATTAATATCTTTCTGTTTCAGTAGCATTTCAACACACTTTGTGTAACCTCCTTGGCTAGCCATCATTAAGGCAGTGCCTCCATTTTCATTTTGTACATTAACCTGAGCAGAATGTTCCAAAAACAGTTTCATATGGTCTTCTTGACCACGTTTGGCTGCCTCCATCAAAGCTGTATTACCTGATTTGAGTTGACATAGATTAATATTTATATCTTTCTGTTTCAGTAGCAGTTTAGTACACTTTGTGTGACCTCCTTGGCTGGCCATCATTAAGGCAGTCTCACCATTTGCATTTTGCGTGTTGACTTGAGCAGAATGTTTCAACAGGAGCTTCACATGGTTCTCTTTTCCACACCTGGCTGCCTCCATCAAGGCTGTATTGCCTGATTTGAGTTGAATATTGATATCGCATACATGTGGCAAAACTGCTTCAGTAAAGTCATGGTCACCGTCTAGAGCTGCCTGTACCAGATCATCATTCATTTTTTGCACAATATCTTCATCTGCTTTTTCAAGGAGAAAACTAGTGATGGTTGTTTTCTTTGATTGTATTGCACATGACAATGCCTTCTCATCAACGTGTGCTCCATGATACACAAGCTCTTCTACAACAGTCATATCATTGTTTCGAACTGTACACAACAGTGGAGTTTTACCACGGAATTCTGTGCTCAATTTTACTCGATTTTGTATCATTAGACAAGCCAGTTCAGAGTTCTTCTGGTGAATGACCTCCAATAAGACTTCGATTGCTTTATCAGGAATCTGATTCACATCTGCACCATTCTCCAATAACACTTTTGCCACTTGTAGAAGACCATATCGACAAGCCAAGTAAAGGGCAGTGAGTTGATCATCAGTCATGACATTTACATTGGCACCATACTTCAGCAAAAGTTCAACTTCCTTGGGCTCATCCGATCTGGTAGCAATTATCAAAGGTGCTACACTCATACCTGATTGGTTGGCATCAGCTCCTTTTTCAAGAAGTAGCTTCATACATTCTATACAGTGACTGCTAGTTGCATTGATCAGTGGTGTACCATCCTGTTCGTTTGGATTTGCACCATGATCTATCAACACCCTAGCACAGGCTGTGTGACCGTGAGAACATGCAGCAATTAGGGGAGATCGAACATTTTGTTCAATAATAGCACCATTATCCAACAGCAACTTGACAAGCTTAGAATGACCAAAATTAGCAGCAATCACCAGTGGAGACATTCTTGCAGGATCCTCATAATTAGGATCAGCACCTTTTTCCAGTAACAAAGCTGCAGCTTCATAATGCCCATTTCTTACAGCACAACTGAGCGGGTTAAAAAGTTGTCTGTTTAAATTGTTTACATGGGCACCACGATCAATCAACAGCTTCATGATTTCAACGTACCCACCCGTGGCAGCGTCAGAGAGTGGGGTCCGATTCACTAATCTATGATTAACATCTATCCCCTCGAACTTCAGAAGAGCTCTTACTACTTCCAAGTTACCTTCTTCACAGGCTACTAAGAGCGGAGGGGGACAAAACAATGACGATGGCGACATGGGGCGGCTGAAGTTTGCATCCATATTGTGACGTTTTAGAATATTCACCATACTTTCAACGTCTCCTCTCCTCGCAGCTTCACTCACTTCTCTTCTGTTTTTGAATTCTTCCATAATTGCCCAACTGTCGTAAGCAAATGAAGTTCAGAAATACCGAGCTTGTTTCTCTTTCTCTCAGTCCAGTCATAGATAATATATTCCCCACCCCGGGATTGGAAACGGGCCCATTCGCGCATAGTTCGCGCGGGCCATCCGCGAAAGACGGAAGTGCTACTATTTGTGGGTGGAGCTTAATTTAAGTGGGTTTTATTTAGAATTCTGTACTGGAGCTGTGTGCTTCTTCTCTGACAGAGGCCCTCTTGCTGGCCAGTGATCCAAGACTTAGGATTTTTGTTGCTTAATTTGTACATTGCAATAAGTACTTATGTTAGAAATTTAGTTGCAAGACAATATTTAGTGTCTACAGTCTGAAATGATTGATAAATTATCTTCTTTTCATACATGGTAAATTGTTTACAAAGTTAATAATTATGTGGAGCAGTTTTGTTACAGCAATAATCCAAGACTTGAGAGAATGACTTCACTTCCAGATAAGAACAGAATGATTCCAAGGATACAACCTTGTTACCAGGGAAAGTATGACTTTAGTCTCGCCCTGAGACCACACTATATAGCACAATTAGGAAGATACAAATAAACTCTGTAGCAGCTATTGATGTATTCGTGTTCAAATGTGATTGAGTTGGATGTACATATCTTGCCAGCTGCTCTGTGCTTTGTAATAATTATGTTTGAGCCCGAACTTTCAACCACCCATTGAGAAACCTTCAATAACATGGGAAAAAAAGAAGAATACTAGCAAAAGGCCACTGCAATGGTGTACAATAATGGTTGTAGAATCTCGAACTTGAATTAAAGTCAACTTCTGTCATGCATATAGGACCAGGTAACCCCACAGAAGGCACAAAACAGGTGGCTTTAATTTTAACTTGACAATGTAAGAGAAAAATGCTTAGGTTTTCCAATAAAGTCATATGTTGCAACATAATATAGTATAGACAAACTGTAGAGCCTGTTTATGGTTCTCTAGAACATTTTGGAGATGGATTGTTACCCCACAAAGACCACTAAGTGTTGGCTACACAACACCAAAACGGCATTTTTTTTACCTAAATAATATAATTTCAGCGCTATAACACTGTTTAAAACTGAACTACAACCAATGTATTCATATACTATGATTACAAAATAGCGTTAATCTTACCTTGAAAGCAATGCAAACGGTTTCAAACCACTCACTCTGTAGGTTCAGCGCAGGCAGCTGCCAAAATTTACTAAATCAGGATGTCCCGTGGGCGTTTGTATGGAAGTATTGGCTCGCGTAATCCGCGTTTCCAATCCCGGTGGGGGAATATATTATCTATGGTCCAGTAGACTAGCTATAAAACCACAAACATCCTAATTTTACCACAGATGTCCCGCCAATTTTTACATGTCTACTGAGCATGCGCCAAACGTGGTGGTATAAACATTTTACTGCGAATTTATGTTAGGAAGACAAGTTACTCTATATATAATGAAGGCACCGATGGTGCACAAGCCTCGGCACACTATAGTGCACTCATATAAAAAAACTAATCCAACTAGGCCAAGGTTAGCTGCACAACTCTGTGATGAAGCAGAACAAGTAATTGACTATGCATCAGTGGCTTCCATACTTTGCTGCATGCTCGTCATGATTCATATCTAAGCATATCTGTTCACTGTTTGTCCGGTATGTATATTTGTAGCAAGTGAAACAGATGAGCTATGCTTAGCAGCTATGCCATTCACTCATGAATAGATATTATCTCTGATGCACAGGAATGCTCAGCTGCTGTCAGATAGCTAGCTGGACTACCAGTGCATAATCTAACCACTCAGTGTACAGCTTAGCTAGCTGACCACACTGAAAAACTTATACACGCTAATACATCTATATGCTTACATAGCAAGCAGGCCAACTCCTGTCTGTCTTGACAAGCACCACTGACCAACACTACAGCAGCCAGACTGCCAGAGTCTGAGAGAATAGCAGCATAGCACAGGGAGCATTTGGAATTTCAACACTGATTCTAGAAAACGCACACCAGATTAATGGGCGTGGTCTCGAAGCTAAGCGCTCAAAGAAGCACAAAAGCCTCAAATCTCAGCAACCACAGCGTTTTGGAAAGCAAAAAATATATTTCTACAAGATCATTCAGATTTATGAACGTAAGTGTCGTCAATTTTATCGCTAGAGCTGTCTTTCTTGAGATTTCGATTGAACAGACAGACGGACAAAACGACCAAGGTAAAACGGAGTAATTTGGGACACTCTTTCCGTCTTCCAATTTATGTCTAGTTTTATTTTGGCAGTAGCAGACTTATCTGGAAACTAATACTGCAGAACTAAACTATAATGTATCTAGTTTTAGAAATGCAAACCTGAAGTTGCTGGGCCTAGTACTTTGTGTGCAGTGAGCAGTTTAACTAACCGCTCTCTAATTTAGCGAAATAATAAACGTGCGGGGTAATTTGGGACGCATGCCATTTGTCAGGATTGGAGTGATTCAAAGCAGTGAAAACGAAGAATCAGGCACTTCAGACTCCCTTCATTTTACCTGGACTGAAAGTCGAGCTTAAAACAAATTCATCTTCATCATGTGGCCAAGTTTATTGGAAGTATACAGAAATTAATAGAAAAATATTATTAAAAGTGCTGTGTATGTGATTCTATTTTTATAATTTGGTCATTTAGTACCAGAATATGTGTAAGAAGATGAAATTAAGCTATAGATGTATGTATGAAGAGATTGTAGAGCTGTATCACACGGTGGAGAGGAATAATAGCTGATTCTCCCTAACAGCCCCGCCCACTTTCTATGGATGTGCTCGCTTTTGACGCTGCTAACTCTTCGTGTGCAGTAGCTATGAACATAAATTTGTGATATCAGGTAGAGAAGATAATGTATTATATGTAGAAACTCTTTTGGTCGAATGCTTAGTAGTTTTCTGTCCTAAAAATTAAACATTGTAATGTTTTTATCCAATTTCGCGTAAGAGGTATCCAGGAAAATGTTTAACTACGAAGCAGAGTTGCAACCAATGTGAGTCTTTGGTACATTGTAGCTAGGTTGTGTCCCTATAAATGTGATACCAAACCATCCTGGAAGCTTTCCTTGTTTTCAGCCTGGAGGAGCCGGAAGTGTCCCAAATTACCCCGCGTCCCGAATTACCCCGTTTTACCTCAGAGGAGGTAGGACAAGAGTGCGCCTTTGCTGAGCTGGCAAGTCTGTTAATTACATTCCAATCATGTGACCGCAATACTTCACAATGAGAGTTTATCACGTGCGCCTACTTGCCAGCTCAGCAAAGGCGCACTCGTGTCGTACCTCCTCTGGTTTTACCTTACCGTAACCCTCTGCAAGTGCTTCGCACGCGCCGAGGCTTAACANATTAGAGTCCTCATGCTCGGGGACAAACTTTGCCCCTCCTCCAGTCTCTTCAAGGCAATAATGGACAAAATCAGCAGCTGCTTTAGCTGCAGTGAAGTGCATGCAGCCATGTTAATTATCATGTGATTATCAGATTATATGATCAAAAGAATTAAAGGGCCCAGATGGGGCCAGGGCACACAAACAGAAAAATTGTAATCACACACATAATACATTTAGTCCTATCAGTCATCCCACTCATAATTCCACACTGGACCACAAGTGATGTCATCATTGGGACCCATTCTGGTCCACATCAGCTTCTGAGCATGCACTTTCAGTGACTCCATATTGGTTAGGGATTCTCGAATTTCACTTAGGGGATCAGCTGTTCCATTGAACACTTTCTGCAGCTTCTTGAGAAGGGCTCGAAATGCTCCATGAAATGCTTTAGCTTCTGTGTAGCAGTTGTTATCAAGAGGAATACAGTCTATACTGGGACTAGGCCTCATTGGCCACACACCTCGAGGATCAAAGGATATAATAGGACCATTATATGCATAATGTGTCTCACCAGTACCATTATCCGGGACAGGAATCAGACGGTGTCCACAAACGATTTCTTCAAATTTGTAAAAGTGAGAGAGTGAGATATTGTTGTAGGTTGGGTCAATGGGACTGGCTCCTTCTCCCTGCTCAATGATCTCTTGTATGGCATCAATGGCTGTAGAGGCATTTGTCACTATGTACATGTGGCCAACATCAGTACTCAACTCTGAAGGCCAAGGAATCTGATGGTTGGGATTTCCAACAAAAATTTCATCTCCAAGATGATTTATGCATGATTTGATCTCCTCATAAAACTGTCCGATTGTATCATTGAAGATTTCGGGGCTATCTGTATCAACAGATGTATTGTGAGGGACCTCAATGCCCATAAAGACTTGGTAGATGTGAATAAGGGAGAGCTTTTCAATTGTGACTCTCAGTTTAGGGAGCACACCACCAGGAAGTCCTATAGTTGGGTATGTAGGTATGGCATCTTTGCTGTCTATAACTGGAGTTCCACCCACAGCAATGAGAATGTTGGCTGCTTGAATCAAGTGGAACATCTCTTGTATTATCACTGAGTAGATGAGTTGGTATATCTCTCTGTTACAACCCTCAACAATGGAGTAGAGTGAAGTTAGATAAACAGGAAGGGTTGCAAACTCGAGCTCGATTGCTAGCTGGAGTTGCTTCTTGAGGTGAGACAGTGTGCATTTGTTTGTCAGGGGATCATCTCTCACATTTATACGCCACAAAGGTCGTGGACTCTTCTTAAATCCATTAACGTTGTACCACTGTTTAGGGAAGCTGTTGGACAATTCATCAAAGTAGACATCGTCTACTTCTGGTGCCTCTCCAAAGGTTAGTGTCTTGTTGCATCTTGGCGGGGAGAAGTATTGATCAACATAGCTCACAGCAGCTAGAGAGGGTGGGGGAGAACACACATCCTTTAAAGGAACTATAGACGCATTGGAATGAGGACAGCTTGGATTTTGAAGCCATTGTAAGACCATTTTTTGTTTCATAGGGGATAAGTCTCTTGTTACTGGCATGTAGCTTGGATGATTGAAATCCAGTGATATGGCCACACTTACGAGGTCTTTGTGCTGAATGACTACTTCACAGTTAGATAAGCTCAAAATTTGGTGCATCACTGGTGTAATACGATCATACTGTTTGAAGATTGGAGCAACATCATTCCATGTTGGACTCTCGGGTATCTCATAAGGGGAAAATGCCAGTATTGCAATGTCATTTGTGCAAGACAGGTAAGATACATTAGTTCTAATCTCACCAACACACATACCGGACACATTGTAAGAGAATGTGTAGATTTGTCCATCGATAGGTAGTTCTGTCTTGTTGCAAGGAGGCTGAGCAGATTTGTATTGTCGTGGGAAAGGAATTTCTTTGGTGATAAGAAAGGTGAAGGAAGCTATGCCATCTGTGTTGGTAATGCTAGTGGTATTGATTGGTTTTACCCCTTGTTTTGGTAGGACATTATCGATGTGATTTTGGTGAACCTCCACTGGTTGGCCACTCACTGGCTTCCCAAACTTAGTAACAAGAAACTTCATTTCATAGCGTTCAGCTGGATCACTCAATCTCTGAATGTAGTAGCTCATCGGTCGAACGAAGTACTCCAACTCTTGAAGCATGACTTTGTAAGTGTTTTCATCATGTACTGCACATCGGGCATAGAGCTGTAGAGGAGCTGGTGCTGTTTTAAGTTGTTCCTCATGCATCCACTGATTGTTCTTCTTTTGCTCTGCTCTCACTATCACAAGCTTTGAAAATTGTAGCAATCTGAACTGGTGTCCTGTGAGAACATAATCGAGTATACCAGTGTTTCTAAACCAGAACTTTTCATCCATGTACGGCACTTCAGCTCCGACTATCTCAACACAGCTAGGTTTATTAATCTCATTCAGGATTCCCACGTAGAGATCTCCAATGTACCTTATCCCTCCATCAAGATGTTGAGATATGGAATTGCTCAGATCAACAGTGAGCATACGAGTATGATTATCAACCTGGAAGGGTGCCTTATACATCCATTGGGGGTAGTCATTTTCAGTCTGTTGGTAATGATAACAAGAGTCTGACTCATTCAGTGGAATGGTTGTCCTTTCCACATTCTCAAAAGAGAGCAAGCGATTTCCACCAAAATTATCGGGTTCATTTTCTCTCGATATCCCAATGCTCCCCACGACATATCCCAGAGTGAAATTAGTNTTTAGTGGCTGGATGATCATGGTATCCACATTGCTTCAAGCAATTTGAATTTTGGCAATAAAACGTGGATGAATACTCAGCATTTAAACATATTTTTTTAGATACATTTTTAATACCATTTTCTACACAACAGCGAACATTGCTGCAGAGTTTGGTTGTTTTCTCTACACATCCAATACTCTTCCCTGAAGAGTGGATAATCTCCATAAAAGTGTGGTGGATCTTGAGAGTGATGATATCACAAGAACTGACAAGAAAGGATACTTGGTTTCTGAAGATTTGATCTGTTTTCAATTCCCATTCAAACTCTGACCTCATCTTGTTTGTGAGGAGGTATACAATGAGAGCTCCAGTGAGACCTTTGGGACAGTACCCACATTTGAATGTTATCAGCAATGGAGGAATGTCTGAGCTCCGAGGTAAGGACTGAGATTCACACTCTTCAGAATGGGCAAGAACACAGGGAATAAAGAATTTTTTCTTACCTTCTTCTTGAAATGGAGCAATTATTTGAAGATTTTCTAGTAACTGCAATAGCTTCTCTGGTGGAAGAAGTGGTGGTGAGTCTTTTTGAAGTGAAAGAAAATTGTCTAAAGTAAATATCCCCTTTTGTTCAAATTCTGTTGAGCATCGTTTGCCTGCCACTTCAAAATTGAAGGTATTTATAATCAACTTAGAGACTACATCAAACAGAATTTGTGGGTCACGAATCACAAACTCTTGTAGACCAGGTGTTGGGAAGTGACGGATTAGTCCAATCTTTGTGTGTAGAAACCACAGTGCATGGTCCAGCTCTTCAGTGTCTGTAATGCCACAGTCTTTGGCTATAGAGAAACATTGTTCATAACTGATGATGCTATCTTTGATTGTTTCTTGCCGAAGAACAAAGCTGAAGATCAGCCAGTGAGTGGGAAATTCAGAATCTTTTTTAAATCGGCTATTACAAACAACACGCTCCACTCCTAATCGAATGTTATTAAAATCTGTTTCCTCTGAGAAAATTAATTGTTGACTGTGTAAATGAGTTGTGATTCGCTAGCAAATTGAATAATCTCTTCTCGATAGTATGATGTAGGCATGATGACTCCCTGAAGAAACTGGTCTATCTTCTTGATTTCTGAAGCAGCAGTACCTGGATTAAGCTTGTCTTTGTGAGTTCCAACAAGGAACATCTTTGGTTTTAGTTCAAAACTTTTCACTTGTTGACCTTTGTAAGTGAATGTCCCCATTGAAGCTACACTGGCGAGGGTTTGAAGGATTGCTTCCACCACAGTGAGGGTGGACTGGTATGGCTTTGACCTTCCACCATCAGGAAGATGGTACTCAATTGTGAATCGTTGGTTGAGGTCTTGATCAAGACGAAATGTGAAGAAAAAGACAGAATGTCCAGACACTAAGAGAGGAATGAGTTCTTGGAACTCTATTTGTCCTCCAGTGTCAGTCAGATAAAAGGACCAAGAATTTTCAAAACGCTTCTGTAGAGATTCCAAGCTGCCTTCTTTGTCATTAAGAGCATCTTTAAACACTTTTATTGGGGATACATAACCGTTGATATGAGAATACAAAGTTGCACTTGATTTGGTAGAGTGTATGTCAGTACTACATGCTATAACCGAAGAATCTTTCTCTATTATACTTGATGGCTCTGCTGTTGATGATGACACTAAATCACCACCAGTTAAACCTTTCTGAGTATGCACAGTTGTTTGGTCTATCGTATACTACTACTTGCAAGAGTTATCAGTTGAATAGCTTCTTCATTATACAGAAGTTTAAACCATGTGGTGTCACATACGCTAAGTGGGATTGAATGCACTTTTTTCACTCCAACAACTTGTATGACCTTTTCAGCTACCCCAGTACTGGGTGAGTCAGATTTAGGCATTTCACCAGCAAGACGTGACATCAGGGAGCTCTTTCCTGATCGAGCAGGACCAACCATCATTCCATGAGATATAGGATGTTTCAATGTGCCCTTTTCTTTCATCGCTTTCTCAACAGCAAGAAGGTGTTCGGTTTGTTTACTACTTTCACTTTGTATTCTATCTTGATAAGTCAAAGAACTTACAAATCCAGATGGCTTAAAAAACTCGAGATCTGATGGACTGTCCCAGTCATCCTCTGAGTAGGATTTTGGTGTACTGTGTGACGATATAGACTCCTGCCCAGAATTCAAATCTTCACTGACATCTCCACTACTATATGAATCTTCATCATGTGACCTGTTTTGGTATTCACCATCTAAGCTGATTTCATTATCTTCATTGTCTTCCCAATCATTTCTACTCTCCTCAGCATACTCAGAATCTTCATCACTGAACGGGTCTTCTAATTCACTGTTATTGTTATCTTCATTGTCTTCCCAATCATTTCTACTCTCATCATCACTGAA
This sequence comes from Tethya wilhelma, assembly GCA_964030475.1. Lineage (NCBI taxonomy): Eukaryota > Metazoa > Porifera > Demospongiae > Tethyida > Tethyidae > Tethya > Tethya wilhelma. The sequence goes on along the minus strand of CAXIPT010000001.1, from coordinate 19,868,899 downwards.
CGGCTGGTCTTCTAAGTCACTGTTATTGTTATCTTCATTGTCTTCCCAATCATTTCTACTCTCATCATCACTGAACGGCTGGTCTTCTAAGTCACTATTGTCATCTTCATTGTCTTCCCAATCGTCGTTGAACATCTTGAATGTCAGTTCTTCCTACGTATATATAATTTTTATACTGTTTATTTCTAAATCTTTAATAGACCACACATGCAACCCAAGGGGTGCCCACCCCTTCAAAGTTTATAGTATAACTTGGAGGTGGGGCATTATGAATAATAATAATTATAAAATAATAATAATCATGTATTATAGGTATGTGCTGCATGCTATAATTATACAATGGTTATAGATATGCAATTTTTGGTCTATAATAGCTAAATACAGTGAATCAGATACTACTGTGGTACAAAAACCATGCCATAGAAAACTATATTAGTTGTTTATCGTTACAAATATCTGTAGCAATGCCCTTTGCTCCAATTCTCTCCAGTTTCTCAGCCAACACTCTCCACGTGAGAATATGGCCACATTTTTCAATAACATCATTATCTCGTCTCAGCCAAGCTCTCACCATGTCATCAGGAAGGTCTTTCATCTTCACAAGACGGAAAACATTCAGGCCCAAGGCACCACCAAGTAATTTGATCTGGTCTTCATCCAGTTTCATCAAGTACTGGGTAATTTCTGCCCAATCACTCTCACATACTTCACCCACATCTGTAGTAACATTATAAAACATGTCCAAGAAGGTCAAAACATGTCCAAAAGGTCAAAACAACAACATGTCCAAGAAGGCCAAAACATGTCCAAGAAGCCTGCCGCAAAGCTCGCCAGAAAATTGGAGCTCTCTATCGAAATTGTTACCAACATGCAAACACACAAACTATGGTTCAAATTTATTTGTCATGCATCAGGCCAGACCTTGAATATGCTGTCCCTGTTTGGTCGCCACACCAGAAGTACCTTGTAAACATGATAGAGTCTGTCCAGAAGTTGCATTAAAGGTGTGCACGAGAAAATGGAATGTGGGTTATAATGTCTTATTAGCAACATGCAACCTTCCCAGAATGGATTCAAGGAGAGACTATGTTTTCTCTTTAACATTTTAAAAGGAAGCTATTACATGCCTCAAACTTCATCATTACTACAGTATGTGATCTTTGACCACAACTCGCGGTCTCATAGGCTAACACTAAAAGTTCCATTTGCCAGGTCCTGCACATATTACCACTCTTTCTTCTGTGAAACTCTAAGACTATGGAATCAGCTGCCAGCTAGCATCGTCTATTCTAAGAATATTGAGAGCTTTAAGTCACATTTATTGCAACACCTTTATTAAAACTAATGTCTAATTATTTTAGTATGTCGTAACTTAATTTTCCACTTAATTAATCTCATCCTGTTCATGTATTCATAACTTAGGTTTTTAATTTACTTATATAGTCTTAAACTGGTATATGCACTTGTATTAGCATTATTGCTATTTGTGTATACCATGCATATGTGCTAAATTATTATAAAAAAAAATAAAAAAATAAAAAAATAAAAAGAAAAAAAAAGAAAAAAAAAGATCATGCATATTTACAGATAATATTATTTTGACGCATTATTATTCCTTTCTATTAGCATCAGATCCTCTGTCTAAAAGCATCTTGACTACTGCAGGAGAATTAGATTTGACGGCAAAAAATAACACTGAGAATCCTCTAGTGTTCAAAATTTCGACTTCAGCACTGTTCCCTTATGTTCTTATGTTCCAGTAGCAGTTTAACACATTTTGTGTGACCACCATGGCTCACCGTAAGAATATGCAGAAGACCATATGAAATGGTTTTGGAACATTCTGCTCAAGTTAATCTACTAATGCAAATGGAGAAGTTGGTCACACAAAATTAAAATATTTATTATTGTAGTCCTATCAGTTATCCCACTCATAATTCCACACTGGGCCACAAGTAATGTCATCATTGGGGTTCATTCTGGTCCACATCAACTTCTGAGCATGCACTTTCAGCGACTCCATGTTGGTTAGGGATTCTCGAATTTCATTCAGGGGATCAGCTGTTCCATTGAACACTTTCTGCAGCTTCTTGAGAAGGGCTCGAAATGCTCCATGAAATGCTTTAGCTTCTGTATAGCAGTTGTTATCAGGAGGAATAGAGTCTATACTGGGACCAGGCCTCATTGGCCACACACCTCGAGGATCAAATGATATAATAGGACCATTATATGCATAATGTGCCTCACCAGTACCATTGTCCAAGACAGGAATCAAACGGTGTCCACAAACAATTTCTTCAAACTTGTAAAAGTGAGAGAGTGAGTTATTGTTGTACGTTGGGTCAATGGGACTGGCTCCTTCTCCTTGCTCAACGATCTCATTTATTGCATCAATGGCTGTAGAGGCATTTGTCACTACGTACATGTGGCCAACATTACTTGACTCCCATGGCCAGGGAATCTGACGGTCGGGATTTCCAGCGAAAATTTCATCTCCAAGATGATTTATACACAATTTGATCTCCTCGTAAAACTGTCCAATCGTATCATTGAAGATTTCGGGGCTATCCATATCAAGTGATATATTATGAGGTACCTCGATGCCCATGAAGACTTGGTAGATGTGAATGAGGGAGAGCTTTTCAATGGTGACTCTCAGTTTAGGGAGCACACCACCAGGAAGTCCTATAGTTGGGTAGGTAGGTATGGCATCTTTGCTGTCTATTACTGGAGTTCCATTCACAGCAATGAGAATGTTGGCTGCTTGAATCATGTGGAACATCTCTTGCATTATCACTGAGTGGATAAGGTGGTATATTTCTCTATTACAACCCTCAACAATGGAGTAGAGTGAAGTTAGATACACAGGAAGGGTTGCAAACTCTAGTTCGACTGCTAGCTGGAGTTGTTTCTTGAGATCATGTAGCGTGCACTTATTATTCAGAGCCTTAGCATGATCATCTCTCACACTTATGCGCCACAAAGGTCGTGGATCCTTCTTAAATCCTTTAATGTCATACCGCTGTTTAGGGTAGCTGTTGGACAATTCACAATAGTAGAAGTCATCCACTTCTGGTGCCTCTCCAAAGGTTAGTGTCTTGTTGCATCTTGGCAGGGAGAAGTATTGATCGATGTAGCTTACAGCAGCTAGAGAGGTTGGGGGAGAACACACATCCTTTGGAGGTATTATAGACTCATTGAAATGAGGACAGCTTGGATTTTGAAGCCATCGTATGATCATATCTTGTTTCATAGGCGACAGATTTCTCGTCATTGGCATGTAGCTTGGATGATTGAAATCCAGTGACNTAGATTCAGAGATTGCAGTAGACAGACTGGCTCTAAACCTGTTTGATGACTTATTCATCTTTATAATGAAGTGGACAAACTTGAAACTCACTACTGAACGACCTTTGACCCTTGCTAAGAAATACTTTGAACTTTTCCCTGAGGAGAAAGTGCCACTGTGGACTGTAAGTGTGTGTGTGTGTGCGCTATTGTTATGATTGTCATCTACATCTAAACTTGTGAGAATTCACATGGTAAGCATTATAATAAATTATGTCTTTGTGTTAGTTCACAGACCTAAACTATAACCTAGCTGCTGTTTTCTTACATACACACGCACACACACACACACACACACACACACACACACACATGCAGTCACCATGCGATGACAAGCGCCATGTTGAAATCTGGCCCAAGACAAAGAACTGTTCCCGTCTTCCTAACTTGGTGATCCTCGGTCCACAAAAAACTGGCTCTACAGCTCTACAGACCTTCTTGAAAATTCATCCCTCCATTTTATCAAACTACCAAACAAAGGAGCACTTTGAAGAGACACAGTTCTTTAGCAGTGATGTGATGTACTCGAGAGGCATAGAATGGTGAGGGTGTGAGGATGTGAGGATGTGAGGGTACTTTGAGTGTGAGTGTGAGCCTTCAGATCCGATTGTCTTACAATTCCTAGGCAAATTGTTGGCAAGTGTAAAAAAAGTTGGTAAAGGGTCGAAAAATTACAAACTGCTAATTCCTATAAAGTCGTGAACAAAATTAGTTAAATTCGTGTTGAAAAGTAAAATTAAAACATATTCTTTGGTTTAAGTCAGGGGGTACAGTAGATTCACAATGCAATCATAATACCTGTGACTATATTTGTGGCCATTATGTGTAGGTACATGGACCAATTCCCAGTCCCGGATTCAAACTCGACCCATACAGAATTGCTCAGATCAACAGTGAGTATACTGGTATGATTATCAACCTGGAAGGGTGCCTTATACATCCAGTGGGGGTAGTCATTTTCAGTCTTTTGGTAATGATAACAAGAGTCTGATGCATCCAGTGGAATGGTTGTCCTTTCCACATTTTCAAAAGAGAGCAAACGATTTCCACCAAAGTTATCGGGTTCATTTTCTCTCGATATCCCAATGGTCCCTACGACATATCCCAGAGTGAAATTAGTGAACATGTACTCGCTGATGTCTCTCGTATAAAAGTACAAAGTTATTGACACTTGAAGTTGTTTCAGTACATTCCCACGGCCTTCAGTAGCAGCCTTCAGTTGTTGAAGAGCTGGCGACTTTGAAACATCTCCCCAGGCCACTTTTCGAAGGACTGTAGCAGACTGGCTACCTAAGCGATGAGATCCATTTGTGAGGTCCATATCAATGCATATGGCACGACTCCAAAGATTCTGTGCAATGACATTTGGTTCCCATTCTCCTCTAAAAGCATTAATCCCTTGAGTCTGATCATTATCATTCTCCCAGTTCACTCCAAATATCATTCCATACAGAGCACTTGTAGCCTGGTAGTCAACATCGATATCTACTAGCTTTGGAAAAGTCAAGTTCTCATTATTCACAATAGGACTATTGACAATGGGGTCTGAAGTCTACTG
>CAXIPT010000001.1:19846933-19863471 GCA_964030475.1 Tethya wilhelma | reverse complement strand
TTTCCCCCGGCCCCCCCCCCCCCTCCCCTCTCCCTTCAAAAAAATGTTTATTACGACAAAAATAACTAAAGATAAACAAGAATTCAAGTTAGCATTAATGCTGCACTATCGAGCTGGGATTGGTACTCAATTTTTATCATTGTGATCAGTGTGAAGAGATCTTTCAATTGATAATAATACAAAGTTACTAATCGGTTATGTGGAATTTCCTGACACTACATGTAGATTACCACAAAATTATAGCGTGTTTACTGGAATTGTTGCCTACTGTACATGTGCAAATAATAATAACAGGTTGAATAAATTTACTGTAACCTCCATGTGTTTCCTACTACTTGGTGTATATGTAAAAAGGAATACAAAATACAAAATAAAATAAAATAAAAAATAAATACAAGGAATTTTAATATTCAAAGTAGTTTCATTATTGCTCATTGAGTTCTTTAGTATCAGGCACAAACTTTGCCCCTCCTCCAGTCTTCTCAAGGCAGTGATGGACAAAATCAACAGCTGCTTTGGCTGCAGTGAACTGCCATTGTTTGTCCTTGTCGTTGTCTCCATAGTCGGCAACTCCTTTGATCACAATCACACTAAGAGGTCGACGTGGAGTCTTGCGGTCCATGCGTTTAATCATATCCAGTAGAGTGCATCCTTCCATTTCACCTCCAACGGCCTTAGGTGCAAGATCCATATACTGCTTTTTCAGAGTTTCAGATCTCATTAACGTCTCACAACTCACAATGACGCCTACTTTAGCGCTTGCATTTCGTCCTTTAGATTCTGAATTTTCTTTAGCCACCTTGAATTTACACCAATCTTGGGTCTTTTTGAAGTACCTCAGGAGCTCTTCAATTACTTCAGTTCGTGGTCCCCGCTGTTCAACTCGTATCTGCCCACTGATATCTTCCACCAAAGAAGCTTGGGAAGCATCTTCAATATAATCTGAAACCATTACATCGGCAAACTTGATAGACTTTCGGTCCCTTCCATACCCTACTCCAACTGCAATAATGGCTTCTGCTTTAGGGAAAAGATTCAAAGCTTGTTCAATCTCGGTTTCTGCCTTTTTGCCTTGTCTTGTTGTTGTCAAAACACCAACTGTGTATCCACCAAAGCTTCCAACCACAGTGTCGTTCTTAGATAGATAGAGGGGTTTTTTAAGAACCTCACCTTTACTGGTTGGTGGTTGTAGCTTTTCGTACACAGCCCACATTTCATTCTCATTACATGTGAGGAGAATCAGTTGAACAGACTCTATTAGAGGTTTAGGATCCACGTTTTCATTGGGGATAGGCCTGTAAGTATCTGAATGATCCTGGGTGAACTTTTGTATATTGTACATGGGCTGCTCCTCAGAAGTAGAGTCTGAATTTTTTCTTGGTTTCTTTGCAGGAGGAGTGCTGAGTTCCTTATCCTGTATGATTTATAAACAATACATGTATGCACTGATGTTCAATAATTGTACACACAGCCATAGCTGGAATATTTAGAATCCATGCTAATGCTACAAAAAATCATATGCAGGAAGTAATTTTTCTGTATAGTGGCAGGGCTGTTCGAATAATCAAGAGCATGCATGTGCATTGAAGTAAGAGTACATGCATTCATTAATTCATTGCCCCATCACTGACCTCACTTTTGGCTAGATATTATTGGTTGCTAGGCAACTTAGTATACTGTGTATGTACTGTTGCACAACTCATAATGACGCCTACTTTTACATGTTACTGCTCAAGGTTATACAAATGTCTTACCACAAGGTGTAGTATAAACCATGATAAGAAAGAACCTCCCCACATTCTGACTGGATTCCCATACTAATTTTAGGCATGGTTTCTAGGGGCATTACTACATTAAATTTTATAAACTTACATGTTGAGCAGTGATAGATGCTTCTGGGTAAACTCGTTTTTCAAGTCTGGATGCTGGTGATTTCCTGCAGTACTCCTGACGAATTTCTTCTGCTTTCTGTTCATCAGACATTTCTACTGCATCAGCAAGTGATGACCATGTTGGAGGAGGATTAACATGTGACAGCCATTTCTTTAGCATCTCACGAAGACGGCTTTGCACTTTACTTTCGTTAGCTTCGATGTTACTCAATTCTCCTTCTGAAATTTCAAGCAAAACTCCAATGTTGTGCCACTCACTAGCAATGGGGAGAAGGAGCTTAAGTGCTTCTTTCAGTGCTGGTTTGGCTGCAGGTATGGAAACCGTTTGTTGGGCTTTTTCCAGCATCTCGATAATAAGTGGGTCAGGAAGATCCTTGTGTTGCCGGTACTCATATGCAAACTCAATTACATCTTTTCCATCTCGCGTTTTTCGTTTAGCATCTGCTCCTCTGTCTAAAAGCACCTTGACTATAGCAGGAGAATTTGATTTCACACCATAAAACAATGCTGAACATCTTCTAGTGTCGGAAATTTTATGGTTGGCTCTTTTTGCTAAAAGTTCCACCACACTGACATGCCCATTCTCACTAGCTAACATGAGAGCAGTACATTTCTTGCTGTTCTGAACATCGACATTAATATCTTTTTGCTTCAGTAGCAGCTCAACACATTTTGTGTGACCTCCTTGGCTGGCCATCATCAAGGCAGTATCTCCATTTGCATTTTGTGTATTTACTTGAGCAGAATGTGCTAAAAACAGCTTCATGTGTTCCACTTTACCACTTTTAGCTGCCTCCATCAAGGCTGTATTCCCTGATTTGAGTTGGACATTGTTATCATGTACATGTGGTAGAATTACTTCAGCAAAGGTGTGGTCTCCATCTACAGCTGCCTGTACCAGATCACCATTCATTTCACATACCATGTTATTGTCTGCTTTCTTTAGAAGGATACTGATGATAGTTGAGTCCTTTGACTGTATTGCTTGTGACAATGCCCTGATGTCAATCTGTGCTCCATGACGAAGAAGCTCTTCTATCACTTGTTTGTCCTTGTGTTGAATGGCACTTATCAGTGGAATCAGACCACGGAATTCTTCTATACTAACTCCACTTCTTATCATGAGACAAGCAACATCTGAGTGACTGTTTTGAATGGCTGTATGCAGAGTGTTGTGGGCAATATCTGGAATCTGATTTAAGTCAGCACCATTCTCAATCAACAATTTAGCTATTTTGAAATGGTTTCTCTCACATGCCAAGTAAAGAGCAGTACTTCCATTTTCTTCAACATTCACTTTCACTTTATATTTGAGTAGCAGTTCAACTTCCTCTAAATACCCCTTCTCTATAGCAATCATCAAAGGTGTCTGAGGGTGAGATGTTAGAATACTATCTATTGGCTCGTCAATATCAATTTTTTGCTTGTTTTCTGGTGCAAGTAATAGTTCTGTGCATTGAATATGGTGCTTATAAATAGCACAGATTAGAGGAGTACCGTCTTGACACTTTGCATTGAGGTTAGCTCCACGTTCTATCAATAATCTAGCACATTTTGCATGCCCATATTTACAAGCGTAAGTTAGAGCAGAAGGGAAGTCTGAATGGTCAGGGGGGTCTGGATTGGCACCCATCTCTAACAGGAGTTCAACTATAGCATAGAAACCGTTTTGTGCTGCAATGATAATGGGATCACGAGTATTGTGTCCAAATACAAGTGATGGATTTGGTTCAGCACCTTTCTCCAACAGTAGCTTTGTAGCTTCATACTGGTTATTTTCTACCGCACTATGCAATGGGTTTTTGATACCTTGAATATCATCCCCTACACTTGCACCATGAGCAAACAAAAGATTCATGATTTCAACATACCCACCAGCTGCAGCAGCACAGAGAGGAGTCTCGTTATTATCCTTTACGGCAATGTTCACATCTTTACGTTTTAGAAGAACCTTTACCACCTCAAGCCTACCGGCTTGGCAGGCTGCAAGAAGTGGGGGAGGAAATGATTCGGTAAAATAGAGTAGAGACTTGGCGAAGTTGACATCTATTCCTGTCTGTTCCAAGATGTCTAAAACCTTTTCCACGTCTCCATTTTTAGCAGCAACACTTACTGCTTCTCTATGCTTTTGAATTTGAGCCTCCTCTGCCCACTGCTTGTTCATCGCCATGATGAGCCCTGAGTTGCTTGATGTTTTCTCATCTGGAATATTTACGAGCTTGGTGGATCACTTTACTGAGCATGCGCAAACATAATTTGGGCAACGTACGAACAGGTCGGGTAAATTTGGCGGGCAAAACTGGCTACAAATTTGGCGATTCTCTCCAAAATTGCCATCAAAATTCTCAACAACAAACTTCAAACACTTCAAGCAACTCTTTCATCATGTCTGGCCGTGGAAAAGGAGGCAAAGGTCTTGGAAAGGGAGGTGCCAAGCGCCACAGGAAGATCCTTCGTGACAACATCCAAGGAATCACCAAACCAGCCATCCGTCGTCTTGCTCGTCGTGGTGGTGTGAAGCGTATCTCTGGTCTCATCTACGAGGAGACTCGTGGTGTCCTGAAGGTGTTCCTCGAGAACGTCATCCGTGATGCTGTCACCTACACCGAGCACGCCAAGAGAAAGACAGTGACTGCCATGGACGTTGTCTATGCTCTCAAGAGACAAGGACGTACCCTCTACGGATTTGGTGGTTAAACACTTTCTTCTTCTCCTGCTCAGTTCTATTCTCTCAAAACAACTGGCTCTTTTCAGAGCCACCACATACACAAAAGATTTAGCACCTCAATCAAACTTATATCAGTTTTATTATCATTTATAATAAATAATCCATTATTTATTTATTGTGCACAATTAATTTTTTATTCATCCCCTACACAAAATTAGATTAGGCTAGACAGAAATCAACTTTACATAAAAAACCTCTTATTTTCACACGTAGTAGAGACAGCATTAAATTTAGCTATTTCTCACACCAATTCATACACAAAGCTTAGGCATGCACACAATTAAAAACAAATGTAATGGGGGAAAAAAACATAATTTGGGTATGTCATTTAACTTCACTCTCAATTTTACCAGCCATTCCATTCTGGTCAATGGCTCTCAGTGCCACACACAGACTCCTCCATGTTGGGGGACCACTGGTATCTGCCACATCATCCTCTTGTCTCAGCCAGGCATCCACCATCTCATCAGGGAGTGGGGCTAATCTCTTGAGCTTTGATCTACGAAGGCCTAGAGCCTGGCCTAGGAGGAGGATGTCAGAATCTTGTAGACTTCTTACAAATCGAACAATTTTGAGATGATCCTTTTCTGTAAGAACTATATAGATGGAGATCAAAGAAATTAAGGGACACACACAGTCAGGAAAATGTCTAGATTTGGGATAGTTTTAGTTAGTACCTTCAGCTTTTGAGGTATCTACAGTTGAGCTTTTTAGGGGAGCAATTGCAATTCCAACATTGACCTACAAAATTAATTTGATGATATATTCTTTGATATTTTGCTTACAACAAATGTCTATTTGATACTTGGCACACATTAAACGGCTCACTTACTTCTGTACTTGAATGGTTTGGGTGATGAAGATGTGTTGCTTTAGGTTCACCAGGAGCACTCCTGGGTTCACTGTGAGACAACTTCTGTTGGCCATTAGACTCTGCATCCAATGAATAAACACAGTGCCTAATCAGCATTGTAGCACCAAGTCATGAATACACTAATTATCCACATGTGTGACATGTGTTAGCCATGTGCATACACCTAATTACAAAACTAGTAAACAATGCCTTTTGATGCAAATTGATTCAGATAGTAAACATCAAAAAATTCCAAAGAGAAATAATGCATACCATGTAGAATCTTACTAACCGTTTTGTAGTGATATATTAGTGTAAGAGGTAGCTTTATACAGGTTAAAATCTTTTTTTTCAAGCTAATAAGGAATAAACAACGTACATGGATAATAAATGTATCATGTTGACAAAAAGTTGCATGTTAAAACTCACATTATAGTTATCTGATTCTTGGCCATTATCTCCATGACTAGGACTCAGTGCAGCATTACTTTTGATTGATGATTTGTTTGCTGCTTCTTCTTCCTGCATCCACACTGAATAGTTGGCTGGTAAATTGGAAATCTCAACCTGTCCTGTCTTCATACACCACAACACTGCTCCTTGATCATCTCTGACATATTTGGTTGCAGGATGTGGAGGATGGCTCTTACTGCACTCTTGGCTTTGGCAGTAGAAACTCAGAGAGTATGCTGCATTGCTTGTGAAGTTCATTGATGATGATACTTGCTTTATTCCACTTTCTATTGATTGGCGTGTTTTGTTACAAATTCTTGCTGTTGCGTCTTCAGCAGTTTTTATAGCTGAAAACTTAGAATGGATCAGCTCCAAAAAAGTGGGGTGGATCTTGAGTGTGATGATATCACAAGAGCTGACAAGAAATGATACTTGGTTTCTGAAGATTTGATCTGTTTTCAATACCCATTTAAACTTTGACCCCATCTTGTTTGTGAGGAGGTATACAATGAGAGCTCCAGCGAGACCTTTGGGGCAGTACCCACACTTAAATGTGATCAGCAATGGAGGAATGTCTGAGTTCTGAGGTAAGGACTGAGATTCACACTCTTCGGAATGGGCAAGAACACAGGGGATGAAGAATTTTTCATTTTCTTCTTCTTGAAATGGAGCAATTATTTGAAGATTTTTCAACAATTGCAAGAGCTTCTCTGGTGGAAGCAAGGAAGTGGACTCTTGTTGAAGTGAAATAAAATGTTTCCGGGTAAAAATACCTTTTTGTTCAAACTCAGTTGAACAAAGCTTACTAACTGCATTCTCAAAGGTGAAAGTGTTCACGATCAGCTTTGTGACCATATCAAACAAGATTTGTGGGTCACGAATCACAAACTCTTGTAAATCGGGTGTTGGGAAGTGACGGATTAGTCCAATCTTTGTGTGTAGAAACCACAGTGCATGGTCCAGCTCTTCATTGCCAGTGATGCCACAGTCTTTGGCAATAGACAAACATTGTTCATAACTGATAATGCTATCTTTGATCATTTCTTGTCGAAGAACAAGGCTGAAGATTAGCCAGTGAGTGGGGAAGTGAACTTTGAACTCACTGCGAAAAACAACACGCTCAACACCTAGCTGAATCTTCTTGAAGTCTGAGTCATCCTCTGAGAAATTGTTGACTGTGTAGATAAGCTGAGATTTGCTGGCAAATTGAATTATTTCTTCTCTGTAATATGAAGTAGGTTTGATAACTTTCTGAAGGAACTGGTCAATTTGCTTAATCTTTGAATCAGCAGTAGCTGGGTCGAGCTTGTCTTTGTGAGTCCCAACAATGAACATCTTGGGTTTTAATGGATCGCTCTTCACTTGTGGACCTTTGTAAGTAAATTTCCCCATTGAAGCTACACTGGCAAGGGTTTGAAGGATTGCTTCCACCACAGTGAGGGTAGACTGGTATGGCTCTGACCTTCCACCTTCAGGAAGATGATACTCAATTGTGAATCGTTGGTTGAGGTCTTGATCAAGACGAAATGTGAAAAAGAACACAGAAGGTCCAGACACCAACAGAGGAATCACTTCTTGGAACTCCACTTGTCCTCCAGTATCAGTCAGGTAAAAGGACCAAGAATTCTCAAAGTGCTGACGTACAGACTCCAAGCCTTTTCCTTCAATAGCAAATTTGAATACTTCCATTGGAGGTATGTATCCTTCTGGGTATGGAGCTGTGTAGTCTTCTTTTAAGAATGGAGTTGTAACACTCTGTTCAGCAATTGAGAGAGTCTCACTGACATGGGACTGCTCCATAGGTGAGGTAATCTCCAGTTCACTTTTTATCAAAGTGGAAGTAGGTTGTGTTATCACTGTACTATCAGTGAGTTGGGTAGTAGCTGGTTGCAGTGGTTGAGATGTGATGTTCTGAGTGGCTAGTTTCATCAGTCTAATGGCTTCTTGGTCATACAGTAGTTTAAACCAGATGGTATCATGAACACCAAGGGCTATAGAGTAAGATTTTCGAACTCCAACAACTTGTACGACCTTTTCAGCTACACCAGTACTGTGTGAGTCAGATATAGGCATTTCACCAGAAAGACGTGACATCAGGGAGCTCTTTCCTGATCGAGCAGGACCAACCATCACTCCATGGGATAGAGTGTGTTTCATTGTTCCTTTTTCTTTCATAGCTTTCTCAACAGCAGCAAAGTGTTCTTCAAGGTTTGAATCTTCAGTGTCCTGTGTACTGCTTTCATCTTCACTGCCCTCTGAAATGTCCACATTCTCTTCAGTATTGTTCTTCTCAGCTTCCTCTTTCTGCTCCTCCACAGTGTCTTGGTTCTCATCAGGTTGGTGTGTTTCACTGGCTGGACTTACCTCATTGCTACAGTACTTCTCACGAATTTCTTCTGCTATACTTGAGTTGATTGGTTCAACTGCTTCAGCCAGTAATGACCATGTAGGAAGAGGGTCAACTTGTGACAACCATTGTCTGAGCATCTCATGAAGGCATTCTCTGTCAGTACCACTAATAGCATTCAAGGTTCTGTCAGTAAGCTTTAGGTGTGTGCCTATGTTACGCCATTCTTGGGCTGAAGGGAGTAAGAGTTGGGCAGCTTTTGTCAGTGGAGGCTTTTCATTAGACACTTTATTCCGTGCTTCTTTTATTGTTTCAATCAAGCGACGGCCTGGTTTTTTGTGCTGTTCATTTGCAAACTGAAGCATGTCTTTTCCATCTGGTGTTAGTTGGTGAACATCTGCACCTTCATCTAAAAGCATCTTGACTATTGTAGGAGTATTAGATTTTACACCATAGTGAAGTGCTGAGTAGTTTTTTGTGTCCAATGTTTCTGAATTAGCATTGTTTGCTAGTAGTATTTTAACAACACCAGTATGACCGCTTTTACTGGCTATCATGAGGGCTGTACATCCACTGTTATCTTTTACATTTAGATCAATATCTTTGGCTGATACCAAATGTTGCACACACTTTGTGTGACCTCCTTGGCTAGCAAACATTAATGCAACATATCCATTTTCGCTTTTCATATTTACTTGAGCGGAGTGTTCCAATAGGAGCCTCACATGTTCATCCTTGCCATGTCTGGCTGCCTCCATCAAGGCTGTATTGCCTAATTTGAGTCGAACATTAATATCATGTATATGTGGCAGAATTACTGCGGCAAAGTTGGAGTCGCCATCTAGAGCTGCCTGTACCAGATCATCATTCATTTCTACTAGCAAATGTTCCTCAGCATTCTGTAAAATAGCACTTGCAAGAATTGGGTTGTCTGATCTTATTGCACTTGATATTGACCTGGTATCAACGGTTACTCCACTCTCGATCAGAAGGTGAGCAACATCAAAGTATTTCCTTAAAATCACTTCCACCAAGGTATTACTTGCTTTCTCTGGGATATGGTTTACATTTGTACCGGAGTCAATCAACAACTTTGTAACTTTAATGTGACCAAACAAACAAGTTGTATAAAGAGAGTTCGCTCTACTCCATGTGTCAGAATCATATTCCACTAGGAGTTCAACTAGTCTGGCAAATCCACGTTCTGCTGCTTCCATTAATGCAGTGAACCCATTTTCATTTCGTATGTTACATTGAGCAGAGTGTTTCAAAAAAAGCTTCATATGTTCTAATCTACCACGCTTGGCTGCCTCCATCAAGGCTGTATTGCCTGATTTAGTGAGTCTAACATTAATATCATGTACATGTGGTAGAATTACTTCAGCAAAGTCATTGTCTCCATCTAGAGCTGCCTGTACCAGATCATCATTCATTTCTACTAGTAAGTGTTTCTCAGCATTCTGTACAACAGCACTCATGAGGGCTGGGTTCCTTGATTTGATTGCACATTGCAGTGATAATGATGTGACACTAAGTTTTATTCCATTTTGTATGAGAAGATTGGCAATATCAAATCGTTTTCTTTCCATTATTTCTCCCAAGGCTGTATTGCCTGATTTGAGTTGAACATTAATATCATGTACATGTGGTAGAATTACTTCAGCAAAGTCATGATCACCATCTACAGCTGCCTGTACCAGATCATCATTCATTTCTACTAGCAAGTGTTTATCAGCATTCTGCAGAACAGCACTCATGAAAGTTGGGTTCCTTGATTTGATTGCAACTGACAACACTCTAACATCAATTGGTACCCCACTCTGTACAAGAAGACTGGCAATATCAAATCTGTAGCACATAATCATGTCCAACAAGGTTTCCTGAGCCTTCTCTGGGAAATGGTTTACGTCAGTTCCATTCTTGATCAACACTTCTGCTATTTTAATAAGATTATGTTGACAAGCCAAATAAAGAGCATTGGCTCGACTTGCCATGTTGGTATCATATTCTAGGAGGAGTTCAAATAATTTGATATTGAATGACTGCCTCAAAGAATAAAAATTAGATCTTGCTACTGCCAGCATCAGTGGGGTATTGCCATGTGAATCAGGTACACATGCATCAGCTCCTTTCTCTAGCAATAGCTTAGTACATTCAATGTGGCCGTTGAGCACAGCACAAGCCAATGGGGTACCTTCATTCTCGTCACCATGATTAGCGTTAGCACCATGTTCTATAAGTAGCTCAGCACATTCTGTATGACCTCCCTTACATGCTAGACTCAATGTTGAGACGGTCCAGTGTTTTTTATCAGCACCATTATCCAACAGAAGTTTAACTACCTTGGTGTGACCATTTCCAGCAGCTAGTTCAAGAGGAGTCTGACCACCTCGTGTACATAGATCTACTTTGGCCCCTTTCAACAGTAAAAGCTCAGCAGCTTCATAGTGGCCATTCTCAGCAGCAACCATTAGAGGGGTGGATGGGGTCGACCAATGGCCACTACTTTCAAAAACAAAATCAGCTTTAGCACCATGTTTAAACAGTAGCTTCATAACTTCAACATTTCCAAGTTCAGCAGCAGCTGAGAGTGGGGTATTAGTTTTTCTCCCTGACAAGTAATAAAAGGTATAAAACATCTCATCATCATCATACTCATAGCCCTGATTTACTGGTATTCTCTCGTGTACTAAAAGATGCTTCACTAGTTCCAGTTCTCCATTTCTGCAAGCTCTGATTAATTTACTCAGCTGACCATTATCCCTTTGGCTGTACATGGAAGGACTTCTGAAGGCCATTGATTTGGAAAAAGATCTTGTTTACACTGTTTACACGTACTTGTGGTCTTTAATACTGTAATCATGTGATTTGGCATGAGAATCTAGCCACGCCCACTTTGTGCAATTACAAATTATGCACTTGTACTACTGGTGGCAGCAGTTGCCAGTGCATCAACCCTTCTAGCTAATTCTGTCACTAGCTGATTCAGTCTAGTTGGCTCTGTGAAGAAATGGACAAATAGCTGTCTCTCTGTCTCTATCAGAGGGTTGGCTTCAATCATCTGTGAGGAAGAACATGGCAGGGGAAGGCAAAATCACAACAAACAAACAAACACTCATCAACTACTGTTCTACCTTTTTCTTGCTGTTGTACTCCTTGAGTAAACACTTGATGTTCTCCTCCAAACTAGCCATGAGCACTTTCAGCTTGGAACACTCTTCTTCATATTCCTAACAACAACAGTACCATTATGAATGTTAGGTCACCTCTATTGCTCTAGTATTTCTTGTCCCCTTGGATAAGAGGGACAAAACCATTTTACACAATTTATCCTTTTCCACACTACAACAATTACAACTGCTACCAAACATCCAATACTGGCGTACCTTTATAGTCAGTGATGGTTTAGTAGGAACTGTTTCATTGCTGCTTCCGAACAAATGCTCTTCAAACTCACCACTCAGCTCTTCCCTACAACAGATGCACACCATATAATGACAGTCATGATAGAATCATTGTTTCTACTAGTCTTACTGGTGGGACACAAGCTGTCCTAGCTGAGATGAGTGAGAAGACAACATGGCCTCCAGTGTAGCTAGCTGTTGACAGAGTTGCTTCACAGACGATACAAGATGGCTGTGAGTGATGAGAGGAGTACTGCCACTGGGATGAATATCTTGGGTGCAATGTTAGGAGGAGAATCATAGAAAGAGACTCAACAAAACAAACAACTTATTACAAGAGGAGGTGGACACATGGACTACTAACAAGGGATCATTTAGAGCATATTCTTTTGACGACCCCTTACCTAGTAATGCACACAATCTCTGAGAGGATTTGTCTTTGGAATCAATGCTCTGTTTCTGTGATGTGACCACCTGGAATGAGGGACTCTTCATGGCATCCTACAAGTATGGAAGAAACAAGATGACACACATCCAAAGAGCTGGCTCCAACTCACCATTCTCTTCTCTCTGTCTTCCTTCCATTGTGAGAGGTGTTTCTCTGTGGCTGAGAAAAGTCTGTGAGTGTCTCTGTGTCTTCGTAGCTCCACCTCATAGAGCATTGAGAGGAGCTCTTGACGGCCATGTTGACATTGAAGGTGGACAATGACATTATGACATCAAAAGTATGACTTCATGAGAAAAAAAAAACAAACAAAATATATATCATAATATTATTATAAGCAAAGTTTTGTCCGTCCGTGTGTCCGTCCGTCCGTCCGTCCGTCCGTGTGTTACGGAGGGTCACCGGAAGTGATGTGACCTCGAACTAAAAGCTGCTTTTTTTCTGGACTGTGGAGAATACAAGCTAGGAAAAGAGTGTCTAGAAAGCTGGCTTAGACAGTGCTAGCCTAGGGTAAAACAACAAGCAATATAAGTATGGCTAGCTGTTTTTGAGATCGCTGACAAGGCTTACCAGTGGTATCTGTATCCAAAAAAGAAGCGGGCTACGGGAGCCAATCTTCACAAATGAAGCGTAACGAGGTGAGAACACTCACTCCTAGAAGTCTGCTTCTCTGTCGTTGTACACGAAACACAGCTACCCAGATAACGAGTTTCTCTGCCAGCTGATTGCAAAAATGGCGGAAGTCGGAAAAGGGTCGTCTGTGACGTCACGTAGTGAGTTAAATTGCTGACATGAACTGGCCAAAGCAAACAGTACTACAAAAGCAGTGCATATACACATGCAGCATTGCTTCCCTTTCCACTGGCTTATGCTTGCCAGTATTTGTGTTCATATTAAAAACTTTGTACATTGTTTCTACATAAACTAGTGATTGTTGTGTGTTGCTTCAACTGCAAAGGTTGTCCTAAGCCAACTGATTGCAGGATATTATAGCATAACAATTAAATGCTCATCAATTTTATCTATATAACTGTTAATTCTGTAAACATACATAAACAAGGAGTGGGCGAGCGAAGCGAGCCCCACTCCTAGTATCATATTATAAGCAAAGTTTTGTGTGTCCGTCCGTGTGTCACGGGAGTTCACCGGAAGTGCTCCGACCTCGAGCTAAAACGCTACTTTTTCTCTAGACTGTGGAGAATGCAAGCTAAGAAAAGTATGCCTAGAGAGCTAGCTTAGATAGTGCTAGCCTAGGATAGAATCACAGGCGCTACAAGTATGGCTGACTGTTTTTGAGATCGCTGACAAGGCTTACCAGTGACATCCGTATCTGACAAAGAAGCGTGGTAGAGCAGCCAATCTTTTACAAAAGAAGAGTAGCAAGGGAAGAGTTTTCGCTTCTAGGAGTCTGCTTCTCTGTCACTGTACACGAAGCACAGCTAGCCAGATAACGAGTTTCTTTGCCAGCTGATTACAAAAATGGCGGAAGTCGGAAAAGGGTCGTCTGTGACGTCACGTAGCCAGGTAAAATTAAAATGCTGAGCTGGCCAAATTGCAATGAGGAGCAATGCATGTGCATATAATGCAGCATGGTTACCTTTTATGCAGATGCCTATGCTTGCATGCATCTACCAGTAAACATTAGTATATTTTATACACATGCAAGGAGCGTGGCGAGCGAAGCGAGCCACACTCCTTGTATCATATTATAAGCAAAGTTTTGTCTGTCCGTGTGTCCGTCCGTCCGTCCGTGTGTTACGGAGGGTCACCGGAAGTGATGTAACCTCGAACTAAAAGCTGCTTTTTTTCTGGACTGTGGAGAATACAAGCTAGGAAAAGAGTGTCTAGAAAGCTAGCTTAGACAGTGCTAGCCTAGGATAAAACAACAAGCAATATAAGTGTAGCTAGCTGTTTTTGAGATCGCTGACAAGGCTTACCAGTGGCAACTGTATCCAACAAAGAAGCGGGCTATGGGAGCCAATCTTCACAAATGAAGCGTAACGAGGTGAGAACACTCACTACTAGAAGTCTGCTTCTCTGTCGCTGTACACGAAACACAGCTAGCCAGATAACGAGTTTCTTTGCCAGCTGATTGCAAAAATGGCGGAAGTCGGAAAAGGGTCGTCTGTGACGTCACGTATTGAGGTAAATTGCGAATTGCTGAGCTGGCCAAAGCAAACAGCACTACCAAAGCAGTGCATATACACATGCAGCCTTTCCAATGGCTTATGCTTGCCAGTATTTATTTTCATATTAAAAACTTTATACATTGTTTCCACATAAACTAGTGATTGTTGTGTGTTGCTTCAACTGCAAAGGTTGTCCTAAGTCAACTGATTGCAGGATATTATAGCATAAGAATAATTATTAATGCTCATCAATTTTATCTATGTTTACTATTAATGTTATTATAGTAACTGTTAATCCTGTAAACATACATAAACAAGGAGTGGGCGAGCGAAGCGAGCCCCACTCCTTGTATCATATTATAAGCAAAGTTTTGTGTGTCCGTCCGTGTGTCCGTGTGTTACGGAGGGTCACCGGAAGTGATGCGACCTCGAGCTAAAAGCTGCTTTTTCTCTGGACAATGGAGAATACAAGCTAAGAAAAGAGTGCCTAGAAAGCCAGCTTATACAGTGCTAGCCTAGGATAAAACAACAAGCGATACAAGTATGGCTAACTGTTTTTGAGATCACTGACAAGGCTTATCAGTGGCATGTGTATCCGACAAAGAAGCGCGATATGGCAGCCAATCTTTCACAAAGAAGCGTAACGAGGTGAGAACAGTCACTACTAGGAGTCTGCTTCTCTGTCGCTGTACACGAAACACAGCTAGCCAGATAACGAGTTTCTTTGCCAGCTGATTGCAAAAATGGCGGAAGTCGGAAAAGGGTCGTTTGTGACGTCACGTTGTGAGGTAAATTGCTGAGCTGGCCAAATTGCAAAGAGTAGCAGCATACTCTGTATGGTTACCTTTCACTACCCAGTTATTAACTAAGAAGATACCTGTGCTGGCATCATGTATCTAGCAGTAAACATTAGAATACTCTATACACAAGCAAGGAGCGTGGCGAGCGAAGCGAGCCACACTCCTTGTATTATATATAAGCAAAGTTTTGTCCGTCCGTGTGTCCGTCCGTGTGTTACGGAGGGTCACCGGAAGTGATGCGACCTCGAACTAAAAGCTGCTTTTTCTCTTGACTGTGGAGAACGCAAGCTAAGAAAAGTGTGCCTAGACAGCTAGCTTAGATAGTACTAGCCTAGGATAGAATCACAAGTGCTACAAGTATGGCTGACTGTTTTTGAGATCGCTGACAAGGCTTACCAGTGGCATCCATATCCAACAAAGAAGCGTGATAGAGCAGCCAATCTTTCACAAAATGAGTAGCGAGGGAGAGCTTTCTCTTCTAGGAGTCTGCTTCTCTGTCGCTGTACACGAAACACAGCTAGCCAGATAACGAGTTTCTTTGCCAGCTGATTACAAAAATGGCGGAAGTCGGAAAAGGGTCGTCTGTGACGTCACGTATGCAAGGTAAATTATTGCTGAGCTGGCCAAATTAATTGCAATGAGGAGCAATCCATTAAATGCATGCAATGCAGCATGGTAGCAGGTTATCTTTCACCGCACAGTTATTACTCTGCAGATGCCTGTGCTTGCATGCATCTATATAGCAGTCAAACACCAGTATACTTTATACACATGCAAGGAGCGTGGCGAGCGAAGCGAGCCACACTCCTTGTATATATATATAAAAAACAAAAAAATAAAACATGTAACCAAATACGTGTGTCCAAAAAGGTTCTGTTCCTTACTTTCTTTTGCTTTGAAGTGAAGTAGTCTTGTCTTGCTATCTTGAGATCATAGTCTCCATGAAGGACCTGAGTCACTTGCAGTGAGGCCATGTCCTGGAGGAGAGGGGGCAGTCTGGAGTGAGACACCTCACTGATGTGGGCCTTGAGGTCAGCCACCACGGCCTGCTTCTCCTTCATCTGATGTCTGTGTCTGTGTGTGTGTGTGTGTGTGTGTGTGTGTGTGTGTGTGTGTGTGTGTGTGTGTGAAATTAAGGGTAAAATCCTAGTGATTAGATGGATGTACTAAATAAAGTTTCCTACAGTATATCTTGGTCACTAATCCAAACAAAAAGACCACATATCCCAGGCATATTATAATATTTGATATTTTGCACATGGTTAGAAAAAATACAGATATCCATTATTAAAATGTAACACGTAGAACCCACTCACTGCAGTGTAGTGTGATCTGTGAGTTGTGTCAGTGAGGTCCCTTGTTGAAGAGCCTGGGTGAGTCTCTCTCTCTCCTCCTCTGCCACCTTACAGGCAGCTTGTGTCTGCTGCTCTGAGACCAGGGCATTGATGTACTGCACCTCAGTGAGAGGATACCTACACAGGGGAAGA
>CAXIPT010000001.1:19765539-19842783 GCA_964030475.1 Tethya wilhelma | reverse complement strand
TGTTACCGATTCTGAGGACACACTCTCTCTCACCAACACTGATGTGTAGACTGACTCTCATAGTTGTGGCTCACACACATACCCACATCTCTAGTGTGTGTTCATGTGGTATGTGTTGTGGTTGTGACATGAGGGGAGTCTCCATTGATAACCTCTTGAGAGAGTTTTCATAAGACAAATACTTTAGTGATTTGTTTACACTGTTGAGATCTGTAGACACAAGTATTATAGTAAACAGCATCTGCAATCCTCATCTCACCTGATAGCTCATGACATTCACTGAAATACCGTATAGCACAAAAATTTGGCGGATTTTAATATTGGCGGATTGGCGGTTTCGGTAAGGACCGCCAATATTAAATCCGCCAATATTAAATCCGCCAAATCGTCATTTTTGCGCATGTACATATGGAATACGTGTATTGCTGCGTGCACAAACGCCAAAATAAAATCCGCCAATCATGAAATTTTGGACAATCCGCCAAATTTTATTCCTGCCAATATTTTGTGCTATACGGTATAGTCTTTTCTAAATCAGAGATACTACAAAAGTAAGCTTGTAATGTAAAATTTTTGATGGAACAACACACATGCCACTCTGTACAGAACCCAGTGGGATAGTTGATGGATATGATTGGGCAGAGATTAACAAGTACTTGAACAAACTGGACCAACATCTGATTGTGAGACTTGGAGGAGAACTGGGCTTGAATATCTTTGATCTTGTGAAGATGAAGACCCTCCCTGATGACATGGTGATAGCATGGCTGAGGAAAGAGGGAAAAGTCACTGAAAGATGTGGCGACCCTCTTACCTGGAGAGTGTTGGTGAAGGCACTGAGGGAGATTGGCCAGACAGGTGTTGCTGACGATATTGAGAGAGACAAGTGTGGCCAGAGGCAATAACTAAGGTACTTTAAAACATAATTTGTTCCAGAGTATGTGTAGTGACTTAGCATGTCCCCTACCATAGCCTGGCCCCCAGTCCCAGTTTGAAGAGAGAGAGGGACTTCAACTGAGGAAGAGAGAGAGACAGAGAGGAAAAACCACTGGATGAGATTAGAATGTGGCCATCCTTCAAGACACTCATTGACAGGTATGTCTGTTTATTGTGTGTCTCTGTGTGCAAGAATGATTGCAGGAGCTCTCACAATACATACTGCATGTGGTATAATTATGGTACAAATGTCCCATAATAATATATGGACACATTAAACACACTCTCAGAGAATGATAGCCAAGCCTTCAACCTGAGTGGCACTTGTGTTGTTAATGCCCATACGAAGTAGCTGTCAATTCCTATTGTACTGAGCATCTCTCATCCATCCAGCTGCACTCNGAGCAGCCTTCCATTTCACCTCCGATGGTTTGAGACATTAGATCCATGTAATGGTCCTTCAGTGATCTTGATCTCAACAATGTCTCACAGCTCACAATGGTGCCTACTTTAGCTTCAGAAGTTCGTTGTTGCTTTGCTTCAGCAGTTTGTCCTTGCTTTATTGATACCTCAAAATTTTTTAATGTTTTCCATTCATAAGTCTTTTTGAAATACCTCAAGAGCTCATTCTTTATTGGAATACGTGGGCCTTGTTGTTTAATTTCTGTTGACCCACTTGTATCATCAACAATAACTTGTGAGGCATCTTCAATGTGATCTGACACCATTACATCACCAAACTTGATAGAGTCTCTGTCCCTTCCATACCCAACTCCAACTGCAATGATGGCTTCTACTTTGGGAAAAAAATCCAAAGCCNAGTCAATGGAGTACCTTCATTCTTGTCACAGTGATTAATGTCAGCACCATGTTCTATGAGAATCTCGGCACATTTTGAATCATCTCTTTTACAAGCTACTCTTAGTAATGAAGACTCAAGTTTAGCTCCTTTCTTTAGCAATAGCTTAGTACATTCTATGTGGCCATTCTTCACAGCACAAGCCAATGGAGTACCTTCATTCTCGTCACAGTGGGTAATATCTGCACCATGTTCTAGAAGAAACTTGACACATTCTAAATCACCTCTTTTACAAGCGACTCTTAATGAAGACTCAAGTTTAGCTTCTTTCTTTAGCAACAGCTGAGTACACTTAATGCGGTGATTCTTAACAGCACAAGTCAATGGAGTACCTTCATTCTCGTCACAGTGATTAATGTCAGCACCATGGTCTATGAGAATCTCAGCACATTCTAAATCACCTCTTTTACAAGCGACTCTTAATGAAGACTCAAGTTTAGCCCCTTTCTTTAGCAACAGCTGAGTACATTCTATGTGGCCATTCTTCACAGCACAAGTCAATGGAGTGCCTGTATACCTATCACCATGATTAATGTCAGCACCATGTTCTAGAAGAAGCTCAGCACATTCTGTATGACCTCTCTCACATGCTAGTCTCAATGCTGAGGTCCAGTGATCTTTATCAGCACCATTATCCAACAGGAGTTTAACCATCTTGGTGTGACTATTTCCAGCAGCTAGTTCAAGAGGTATCTGACCATCTCTCATTGTACATAGATCTACTTTGGCCCCTTTCAGCAGTAAAAGTTCAGCAGCTTCATAGTGACCATTCTCGGCAGCAACCATTAGAGGGGTGGATGGGGTCGACCAATGGCCACTACTTTCAGAAACAAAATCAGCTTTAGCACCATGTTCAAACAGTAGCTTCATAACTTCAACATTTCCACGTTCAGCAGCAGCAGAGAGTGGGGTAATCCTTTTTCTTACTGAGAAGCAGAACCGGGAAAAGGCAGGAAAATCCCTATCATCATACTCACAGCCCTGATTTACTGGTATTCTCTCGTGTACTAAAAGATGCTTCACTAGTTCCAGTTCTCCATTTCTGCAAGCTCTGATTAATTTACTCAGCTGACCATTATCCCTTTGGCTGTACATGGAAGGACTTCTGAAGGCCATTGATTTGGAAAAAGATCTTGTTTACACTGTTTACATGTACCGGTACTTGTGGTCTTTAATACTGTAATCATGTGATTTGGCATGAGAATCTAGCCACGCCCACTTTGTGCAATTACAATGCACTTGTACTACTGGTGGCAGCAGTTGCCAGTGCATCAACCCTTCTAGCTAATTCTGTCACTAGCTGATTCAGTCCAGTTGGCTCTGTGAAGAAATGGACAAATAGCTGTCTCTCTGTCTCTATCAGAGGGTTGGCTTCAATCATCTGTGAGGAAGAACATGGCAGGGGAAGGCAAAATCACAACAAACAAACAAACAAACACTCATCAACTACTGTTCTACCTTTTTCTTGCTGTTGTACTCCTTGAGTAAACACTTGATGTTCTCCTCCAAACTAGCCATGAGCACTTTCAGCTTGGAACACTCTTCTTCATATTCCTAACAACAACAGTACCATTATGAATGTTAGGTCACCTCTATTGCTCTAGTATTTCTTGTCCCCTTGGATAAGAGGGACAAAACCATTTCACACAATTTATCCTTTTCCACACTACAACAATTACAACTGCTACCAAACATCCAATACTGGCGTACCTTTATAGTCAGTGATGGTTTAGTAGGAACTGTTTCATTGCTGCTGCCAAACAAATGCTCTTCAAACTCACCACTCAGCTCTTCCCTACAACAGATGCACACCATATAATGACAGTCATGATAGAATCCTTGGTTCTACTAGTCTTACTGGTGGGACACAAGCTGTCCTAGCTGAGATGAGTGAGAAGACAACATGGCCTCCAGTGTAGCTAGCTGTTGACAGAGTTGCTTCACAGACGATACAAGATGGGTGTGAGTGATGAGAGGAGTACTGCCACTGGGGTGAATATCTTGGGTGCAATGTTAGGAGGAGAATCATAGAAAGAGACTCAACAAAGCCAACAACTTCTTACAAGAGGAGGTGGACACATCCACTACTAACAAGGGATCATTTAGAGCATATCCTTTTGACGACCCCTTACCTAGTAATGCACACAATCTCCGAGAGGATTTGTCTCTGGAATCAATGCTCTGTTTCTGTGATGTGACCACCTGGAATGAGGGACTCTTCATGGCATCCTACATGTATGGAAGAAACAAGATGACACACATCCAAAGAGCTGGCTCCAACTCACCATTCTCTTCTCTCTGTCTTCCTTCCATTGTGAGAGGTGTTTCTCTGTGGCTGAGAACAGTCTGTGAGTGTCTCTGTGTCTTCGTAGCTCCACCTCATAGAGCATCGAGAGGAGCTCTTGACGGCCGTGTTGACATTGAAGGTGGACAATCACCTGACATTAGAGTGCAGCTGGATGGATGAGAGATGCTCAGTACAATAGGAATTGACAGCTACTTTGTATGGGCATTAACAATACAAATGCCACTCAGGTTGAAGGCTTGGCTATCATTCTCTGAGAGTGTGTTTAATGTGTCCATATATTATTATGGGACATTTGTACCATAATTATACCACATGCAGTATGTATTGTGAGAGCTCCTGCAATCATTCTTGCACACACAGACACACAATAAACAGACATACCTGTCAATGAGTTTCTTGAAGGATGGTCACATTCTAATCTCATCCAGTGGTTCTTCCTCTTCTCTCTCTTCCTCAGTTGAAGTCTTTCTCTCTCTCTCTCTCTCTCTCTCTCTCTCTCTCTCTCTTCAAACTGGGACTGGGGCCAGGCTATGGTAGCGGACATGCTAAGTCACTGCACATACTCTGAAACAAATTATGTTTTAAAGTACCTTAGTTATTGCCTCTGGTCACACTTGTCTCTCTCAATATCATCAGCAACACCTGTCTGTCCAATCTCCCTCAGTGCCTTCACCAACACTCTCCAGGTAAGAGGGTTGCCACATCTTTCAGTGACTTTTCCCTCTTTCCTCAGCCATGCTATCACCATGTCATCAGGGAGGGTCTTCATCTTCACAAGATCAAAGATATTTAAGCCCAGTTCTCCTCCAAGTCTCACAATCAGGTGTTGGTCCAGTTTGTTCAAGTACTTGTTAATCTCTGCCCAATCATATCCATCAACTATCCCACTGGGTTCTGTACAGAGTGGCATGTGTGTTGTTCCATCAAAAATTTTACATTACAAGCTGTATTACTTTTGTAGTATCTCTGATTTATAAATGACTATATTTCAGTGAATGTCATGAGCTATCAGGTGAGATGAGGATTGCAGATGCTGTTTACTACAATACTTGTGTCTACAGATCTCAACAGTGTAAACAAATCACTAAAGTATTTGTCTTATGAAAACCCTCTCAAGAGGTTATCAATGGAGACTCCCCTCATGTCACAACCACAACACATACCACATGAACACACACTAGAGATGTGGGTATGTGTGTGAGCCACAACTATGAGAGTCAGTCTACACATCAGTGTTGGTGAGAGAGAGTGTGTGTGTCAGTAGCTAACCTTGAGTCTTTGGTGTCTCTTCATTCAAATCTCTTGTCACATCTCCATCCTCCAACTGTATGTATGTGCAAGAGGGAAATTATCAACTTATGAGTGAAGGGCTACATGTATAACACATGAAAACACTCCTGTATTCTAGGCTATAGTCTAGATATAGTGATGGGGAAATTTACATGGTAGCTAGGCACTGTACACATAGATGTTCCTTTACAGATGCTATTGGCCAAGAGACACAAGTATGTTCTAGTGGTAGAAGTGAGCTAGTACAAAGGAATGTGGACTCATTATGTACATTGTATGCCATGTGTCCAAGAGCCAGTGCTCTACTAAGGCTAGTAGCTACAGGGAAGAGCCTGGCAATGAGGCTACTATGATAGACTCTTTCTTGTTATGATGGTCTACGTGCAGCTGTGGGTTCATGACTAAAATATGACTCAATTTGTTCATCTGTTCACATACTGTTTGGAGGTGAGGAGGTGCAGCTGGTGAGAGTGTCTTTGGTTTAGTGTGGAGGTGACTTTGATGGTGGGAAGGAACCACTGGAGATGAAGGACTAGAGTTGCTAGGAGAGGGGGGGTGGTGGTGCTCTGGGAAAAGAAACAATAAAACAACAATAATTTTATGATTGAGAAGAATGCAAATATATATTACATACATGTTGTGAATTACAAATTTGCTGACTAAGCTAGTAGGCTGGTTGCATGGGTATAAAATAGAGTAGGTGAGATAGAGGTTAGTTGTTGACCTCTGCTTACATGTGCACAAAACATGCATAAGGTCATAGTAACCATATGACCTTACTGATGGTATATATACACTATCACCATTTTGCATGCACAGCTGGACAAGAAAACAACACATACATTGTTCCCACACTACAATTATGATTGTTCTGTAAAGAATGCTTGTTCTCAATTTCAGTGTTGAACACAATTTATTCTGTAAAGGAAAAAGACAGCAAGTCTAACTTACCAAGTTCTTGTGAATGGCTAGTCTGGCCTGGTACTTTCACATTAACATCTCGCACATCTTGTACCTGAAAAGTGACAGTAAAACAAACACATGACTCTATACACTGTCAGATAAAAAGATGACTGGCCATTTAGTCTCTCACCTCATCTCTGCTGTCAGGATGTCCATGACTCACAGACACTGTAGCTGTGCTCAGTGGAAGTTTAGTACCCACTAAATCTAGATAAGATATTTCTGAATCAGTCCCTTTTTGCTGGAGCCACACCGAATAGCCAGCTGGAAGGTCTGAAATTTCAACCTTGCCTGATTTCCTACACCATAATGCGCATTGGTCATCTTCATCTTCAGTGATGCTTGTAGCTGGATGTGGAGGATGGCTTTTATTGCAATCTGAACTTTGACAGTAGAAGCTGATTGAAGATGTAACATTAGATGTGAAGTTCATTAGTGATGATACTTCTTTGATTCCACTTTCAATGTAGAGTCGTGTCTTATTGCAAACTTTCTTCATTGCTTCTTCGGTTGTTTTTCTAGCTGAAGAGTGAAACAGCTCCAAGAAAGTGGGGTGGATCTTGAGTGTGATGATGGTAAAAGTGCTGACAAGAAATGATACTTGATTTCGAAAGATTTGATCAGTCTTCAACATCCATTTGAACTTTGACCCCATCTTGTTTGTGAGGAGGTATACAATGAGAGCTCCTGCGAGACCTTTGGGGCAGTACCCACACTTGAATGTGATCAGCAATGGAGGAATGTCTGAGCTCTGAGGTAAGGACTGAGATTCACACTCTTCAGAATGGGCAAGAACACAGGGGATGAAGAATTTCTCCTGACCATCTTCTTGAAATGGAGCAATTATTTGGAGATTTTCCAACAATTGCAAGAGCTTCTCTGGTGGAAGTAGAGAAGTAGACTCCTGTTGAAGTGCTAAAAATTCATCCAAAGTGAATATTCCTTTTTTCTCAAACTCAGTTGAAGACAGTATGTCTGCATTTTCAAAGGTAAAAGTGTTCACAATCAGCTTTGTGACCATATCAAACAGGATTTGTGGGTCACGAATTACAAACTCTTGTAGACCAGGTGTTGGGAAGTGACGAATTAGTCCAATCTTTGTGTGTAGAAACCATAGTGCATGGTCCAGTTCTTCAGTGTCTGTAATGCCACAGTCTTTGGCAATAGAGAAACATTGTTCGTAACTAATGATGCTATCTTTGATCATTTCTTGTCGAAGAACAAGGCTGAAGATTAGCCAGTGAGTAGGGAAGTGAACTTTGAACCTATTACGAAAGACAACACGTTCAACACCTAGCTGAATCTTCTTGAAGTCTGAATAATCCACTGAAAAATTGTTGACCGCGTAAATTAGCTGAGATTCAGTGGCAAATTGAATTATTTTCTCCTGAAAATATGAAGTGGGTTTGATGACTTTCTGAAGAAACTGGTCTATCTCTTTGATCTCTGATTCAGCAGTATCTGGGTTGAGCTTGTCTTTGTGAGTTCCAACAATGAACATTTTGGGTTTAAGTGAAACACTCTTCACTTGTGGACCTTTGTAAGTGAATGTCCCCATTGAAGCTACACTGGCGAGGGTTTGAAGGATTGCTTCCACCACAGTGAGGGTAGACTGGTATGGCTCTGACCTTCCACCTTCAGGAAGATGGTACTCAATTGTGAATCGTTGGTTGAGGTTTTGATCAAGACGAAATGTGAAAAAGAATACAGAAGGCCCAGACACCAAAAGAGGAATCACTTCTTGGAACTCCACTTGTCCTCCTGTGTCAGTCAGATAAAATGACCAAGAATTCTCAAAGTGTTGACGAAGAGACTCCAAGCCTTTTCCTTCAATAGCAGCTTTAAATACTTCCATTGGAGGTATGTATCCTTCTGGGTATGGAGCTGTGTAGTCTTCTTTTAAGAATGGAGTTGTAACACTCTGTTCAGTTGTAGGGAGAGGCTCACTGACATGGGACTGCTCCATAGGTGAGGTAATCTCCACTTCACTTTGCATCAAAGTGGAAGTAGATTGTGTTATTACAGTCAGTTGGGTAGTAGCTGGTTGCTGTGGTTGGGATGGGATGTTCTGAGTGGCTAGTTTCATCAGTCTAATGGCTTCTTGGTCATACAGTAGTTTAAACCAGATGGTATCATGAACACCAAGGGCTATAGAGTAAGATTTTCGAACTCCAACAACTTGTACAACCTTTTCAGCTACACCAGTACTGGGTGAGTCAGATATAGGCATTTCTCCAGCAAGACGTGACATCAGAGAGCTCTTTCCTGATCGAGCAGGACCAACCATCACTCCATGGGATAGAGTGTGTTTCAATGTTCCTTTTTCTTTCATTGCTTTCTCTACAGCAGCAAAGTGTTCTTCAAGGTTTGGATCTTCAGTGTTCTGTGTACTGCTTTCATCTTCACTGTCCTCTGAAATGTCCACATTCTCTTCAGTATTGTTCTTCTCAGCTTCCTCTTTCTGCTCCTCCACAGTGTCTTGGTCCTCATCAGGTTGGTGTGTTTCACTGGCTGGACTTACCTCATTGCTACAGTACTTCTGACGAATTTCTTCTGCTATACTTGAGTTGATTGGTTCAACTGCTTCAGCTAGTGATGACCATGTGGGAAGAGGGTCAACTTGTGACAACCATTGTCTGAGCATCTCATGAAGACATTCTCTGTCAGTTCCACTTATAGCATTCAAGATTCCGTCAGTAAGCTTTAGGCGTGTGCCTATATTACGCCATTTTTTGGCCAAAGGAAGTAAGAGTTGGGCAGCTTTTGTTAGTGGAGGCTTTTCATCCGACACTTTACTTTTTGCTTCTTGTATTATTTGAATCATACGACGGCCTGGTTTTTTGTGTAGCTCATGTGCAAACTGAAGAATGTCTTTGCCATCTGGTGTTAGTTGGTGTACATCTGCACCTTCATCCAAAAGCATCTTGACTATTGTAGGAGTATTAGATTTAACACCATAGTGAAGGGCTGAGTGATTTCTTGTATCTAATGTTTCTAATTTTGCATTGTTCTCTAGCAAAGTTTGAACAACACTAGTATGTCCACTTTTACAGGCTATCATGAGGGCTGTACATCCACTGTTATCTTGTATGTTTAGATCAATATCATTCACTGCCATCAACTGTTGCACACACTTTGTGTGACCTCCTTGGCTTGCAAACATTAAGGCAGTGTACTCATTTTGGTTATGTGTGTTGACTAATTGAGCAGAGTGTTTTAATAGCAGTTTTACATGGTTCTCTTTACCACGTCTGGCTGCCTCCATCAAGGCTGTATTGCCTGATTTGAGTTGGACATTGATATCATGTACATGTGGTAGAATTACTTCAGCAAAGTCATGGTTTCCATCTACAGCTGCCTGTACCAGATCATCATTTAGCAAGTGTTCCTCAGCATTCTGTAGAACATCACTCATGAGGGTTGGGTTCCTTAGTTTAATTGCATCTCTCAAGGAAAGTTTTGTGGTGTCTATTTTTGCTCCACTGTCTAACAGAAGCTGGGGGATATCATGGTGTTTCCCTTTAATAATTTTTGTCAGAGTTGCACTACCAGACTTGAGTTGAACATTGACATTGTGAACATGTGGTAGAATTACTTGGCGTAATTTAGTGTCTCCATCCACAGCTGCCTGTACCAGATCATCATTCATTTCTACTAGCAAGTGTTCCTCAGCATTCTGTAGAACAGCACTCATGAGGGCTGGGTTCCTTGATTTGATTGCACATTTTAGTGACTTTGAATCAATTGGTACTCCACTCTGTATCAGAAGAGGAGCAATTGTAAAGTATTTCTTCTTAATCACCTCCACCAGGATACCGCTATTTTTGCTTTGTATGTTGCACAGAGCAGAATATTTCAATAGTAGCTTCACATGTTCCTCTTTACCACGTTTGGCTGCCTCCATCAAGGCTGTATTGCCTGATTTGAGTTGGACATTGATATCGTGTACATGTGGTAGAATTACTTCAGCAAAGTTCGCATATTGTTTCCCCATCAAACAGACGAGCATATGCCTCTTCCCAAAAGGCAGTAAACATTTCCCTTTGAACACCCCCAAAATCGACAGCATTTTCACCTTTGAACTCTATGTCAATCGGACACTCTCCCACTATGTCTCCTTCTCCATACATGTCCATCACATCTTCAAAAATGTTTTCCCGAACAACTATCCTTGTATCGCCTTCTACAGAACCAACACTCTTCATGTATACCACACCTTCATGTTCTTCTGTACATGTGTGATTGCAGAGATGTGTATTTGTATTTTGTTATAGTATAATACCACAGCTAATCATACAACTAGCCATTCTCAATGATTGAGATCAGTCTAAAATTTATGTATACCACTTATAATTAACTTTATCAGTGGAATAATGATGTACATCATTTAGAATTTATCGCAACAATTTGATGCCATAGGTTGCAGACTTATTTTTAAAGTTTTAATTTTCAAGCATATAAAATTGGCTAAACTAAATTATTGCATAATGGAATTTACCAATCGGGGTTGATGTAAGAATGCGTGGAAAATCTCCATCAGAGTCAGAGTCCCCACCGGGAGTATCAGTGATCTCTGCATGTCCGTCATCAACAGCAACATCTTTGTTAGTGTCCTCAGTCTCATTACTGCCATGATGTAACTTGCAATTACCATCTGTCCACAGATCCTGTAAAATATGAAACATGCATGAAGTTTTATTGGTCATACTGCCAATTAATGGCATGCACATGAATGCACTGTTCCATGCATATGTACTCAATACATGCAGGGTATGACATCAATTGACACACCTGTATCTGTTCCAAAAACTGCTCTTCATTCATACAACTTCTTTCAATAGTCATCAGTGCATTCGCATAATCTACAATTCCATCATAGGCTTGTGAAAGAGGAACCAGCTCTCGTGGAAGAGTTGTGTACAAGTCAAATGGAATTACTGTAGCCTGCTCACAGCTCAAAGCAAACTGATAAAGATCCTGTAATACATGTACAAAAAAATGTGGCTAAGACATCAGGCCAACAATAACATATCTAGTACCTTCACAAAGGAATCTTCAGGAAATTGCCCCTGAACTTTGGCTCCATCAAGAAATCTAAAAGCTATTCTAACAGTAGGAGTACCATCGAGAAGATTGATCTTGTCAAATTTTGTCTTCATCTCATCTCTTAGGTTTTCAGTACGCTATAATTAATATTATACAACATGACAATATTAATGTTGTGACTAAACATGCATGATTGATATATGAATGCTACATTCATTGGGCCATCATAATAAATAATTATTATTACATGCACACATGCATTCGCTTAAATTACCATTGGCCTAAAGGAATGCAAGGTATAAAAATTACACATGCAATGCACTCTATAGCTAACCTCTTTCAACTCCAACCTTTT
This sequence comes from Tethya wilhelma, assembly GCA_964030475.1. Taxonomy (NCBI): domain Eukaryota; kingdom Metazoa; phylum Porifera; class Demospongiae; order Tethyida; family Tethyidae; genus Tethya; species Tethya wilhelma. Next base: position 19,831,026 of record CAXIPT010000001.1, on the reverse strand, counting down.
TCTCATTTCTTCCTCCTATTAATAATTAATAATTATTTACAAAAGTATTGTAACACTTGTCTGTATCATGGGGAAGCCATCTGCAGTCACATACCTTCTTTTGGTCAGCAGCAAGACTTTCCATATATGCCTTATCTTGTTCCATACGTATCTTCCTCAACTCCTCAATTTTATAGTTTGTTAATTTCTGCATGAACATGGAGACATATAGTGGAGCCTCTCACAATAATCCACCCTCCCATAAGCAGCCATGCAACCTCCTAAAGTACTAGTAAACCTAACATTATGCATGAGCAGCCACTTCTCAATTTTAATCAGTGGTGTAATTGCTTGGAAACTGTCTCTCAAAACAGCCAAACAAGGGTTATTAATTATTTATTTTTTATCTTTAATTATGTGTACGAATGGAGTGGAAAAATTAAACTTTCATAGACTTGTGATGTAGAATAGTCTTTGACTTTAAGTTGCCTACTATATATAGTTATAGGGTATATGTAGGTCTGCATGTGGAGACAGTACTGTATCCAGTCTATACCGATGCAGTTCCTCTATATATTCACCTTGGAGCAACCACCCAGGCAAATCTCTGTCAATCCTTACATATGCTTACTTTTCAAAATTAAAATTTTTGTCCATTCACACATTATTCAAGCTATACTTATAGAAATTTCAAAAAAGTGACCAATAATTAATCAATTGATGGAAGGTATGACTTACATCTTGGGTCACACTATCACTGAGATCATCTTCATCTGATGAAAAACTGTCACCAATTTCTCTCAAAGGACTCCGAGGTGCCTGATATAGTATTATTATACAATATATTGGATGGTATATTATATAAAGAAAAAAAAATAATGAGCATGGAATATCATGCATTAATCATTCCAACTTGATGAGCAAATATATTATACACTAACCGTTAGTATAGCATGGAGAGCCGTAGCCCTCTCCACTAATTTGTTGCAATCAACACTCTCACGACCACTCTGTTGAACACTGCTTGGCCGACCTTCTGCAGTGTTGGAGCTAGATCCAGGATCGCGACTAGTACTGGACTGATCAGATGTACTGCTGCATACACTACCAGCACCCTTTGGAACCTGTGCAAATATATATTACATCTCATGCATGCATACTTTAGCAACTTATGAATTGGTATACCTTTTTTGATTGAACAAGATACAAACTTCCTTGTCCAACAAGAGAGAGTACACCATTTCCATCTAATTCTTGGTTTTCGGGGTTGGTAAGGGAATTGTTTTGATGACTACGAAGGTATTGGTATTCACTCAGCTTAAACTGAGAAAATCCTCCAATGATAACATCACCTACTTCAGACACTGTCATGTCACGTGCAAAGTGCAATTTCTTGACACGCCCCTGTAACTCCAATTGTTTCTTTGCTTGACCTTTAGGTAGCACAGCCTGGGGGTTCTTAAGCAAAATAGCTGTCACTGTCTTGCGACGGCTCACTCCAAAGGCCTTTTTTTTACGATGTTTATCATCTGCTGGGCTTTGCTTTGCTGGATTAAACTTTCTTTTTTTGGTGGATGGAAAGAGGCTGGCTAATACTCTTGCACTAGCATCGGAGGGCCTTTTTAACGTTTTACACAATTCTTTTCCTTTTGTTTCAATCTAGAAAAAATATAGTTTTACATCATTGAAAGTTCAAGTAGCATCAGTAACTTACCTCCATGTTTCGAACATATAGCTTAGCATGATCTTCTACTGGATCTGACGCTTCAATTAGGCAACCCCACTCTTCACTTTCTACTTCAATCACAAATTTTTTTGGTTGATCTATCATGGAGCTTGAGCCCTCATCAAGGACATCAGTAAATTTTTCTTGAAACGCTTGCAGAAACTGTTTAATGTCCGATTCATTAGTTACACAAGTAAACGTAACAGGCCTCCTCCTGTCCCTGTACACACACAGAACTTCTTTCTTTTCCGCCATTTTTAAGAACCAGAGTGAAAAAAAGGGGAAACCACGTGGTTAATAACGCTATACGCATGCGCGCACGTGCGCGCAACGTAAACGTCATACGTCATGTCGAGATAATATTCATATGGCATGGCCTTCCAACGTATGTCAGGTTTGATTTCATGCGAACGTCGAACGAACGTTACGTTCGAACGTCAAACGTAACGTTGAGAAACGTCATAACGTCTTGAGGTTACATTGGAATTTTGTTACACTCGGCTTGCCATAAGAGAGAGTGTGTGTCAGTAGCTAACCTTGAATCTTTGGTGTCAAATCTCTTGGCACATCTCTATGCTCCGACTGTATGTATGTGCAAGGGGGAAATTATCAACTTATGAGTGAAGGGCTACATGTATAACACATGAAAACACTCCTGTATTCTAGGCTATAGTCTAGATATAGTGATGGGGAAATTTATTATGACCTCAATTATTTAGGGCAGTATAAATTGTTCAATAAAGATTAATGTTTTTACAGGCAGCAAAAAAGTTTACTTACATGTTCTGTACTTGAATGATCTTGGGTACCATGATGTGCTGCCTTATGTTCACTGTGAGAACCTAGCTGGTAGCCATTAGACTCTGTATGCAATGAATAAACAATGCCTAATCAGCATTGTACCCACCAAGTCATGAATACACTAATTACCCACATGTGTGACATGTGCTAGCCATGTTCATACACTTAATTACAAAACCTGTAAACAATGCTTCCTTCAATGCTCAGTTGAAAACTGATTCAGATAATAAACAAAATCTTAATACTGATGTACACCAAAAAAAATTCCAAAGAAAAATAATGCATACTGTATAGAATCTTACTAACCAGTTTGTAGTGATGTGTTAGGGTAAGAGGTAGCTTTATACGGGTTAAGATCTTTTGTCTGCTGCTATAGAGAATAGACAACATACATGGATAATAGACGCATCAAGTAAAACAAAATGTTGCATGCTAAAACTCACATTATATTCATCTCCATGACTACGACTCAGTGAGACTTCACCTTTGCTTGTTGATTGGGTTGGTGCTGCTTCTTCCTGCATCCACACAGAGTAGCCAGCTGGTAGGCTAGATATTTCAACTTGTCCAGTCTTTTTACACCACAAAACTGATCTTTGCTCATCTCTAACATATTTGGTTGCAGGATGTGGAGGGTGGCTTTTGCACGCTTGGCCTTGACAATAAAAACTCAAAGAGTATGCTTCTTTGCTTGTGAAGTTCATTGATGATAATACTTGTTTGATTCCACTTTTAATTGATTGGCGAGTTTTATTACAAATTCCTTTTGTTACTTCTTCAGTTGTCTTTATAGCTGAAGAGTGGATGAGCTCCAAGAAAGTGGGGTGGATCTTGAGTGTGATGATATCACAAGAACTGACAAGAAAAGAGACTTGATTGCGGAAAATTTGATCGGTTTTCAATACCCATTTGAACTTTAACCCCATCTTGTTTGTGAGGAGGTACACAATGAGAGCTCCAGCGAGACCTTTGGGGCAGTAGCCACACTTGAACGTGATCAGCAATGGAGGAATGTCTGAGCTCTGAGGTAAGGACTGAGATTCACACTCTTCAGAATGGGCAAGAACACAGGGGATGAAGAATTTCTCCTGACCTTCTTCTTGAAATGGAGCAATTATATGAAGATTTTCTAACAATTGCAAGAGTTTTTCTGGTGGAAGCAAGGAAGTAGACTCCTGTTGAAGTGCTAGGAATTCATCTAAAGTGAATATTCCTTTCTTTTCAAACTCAATCAAATATGGTTTATTAACTGCATTTTCAAATGTGAAAGTGTTCACAATAAGCTTTGTGACCATATCAAACAGGATTTGTGGGTCACGAATTACAAACTCTTTTAGACCAGGTGTTGGGAAGTGACGAATTAGTCCAATCTTTGTGTCTAGAAACCACAGTGCATGGTCCAGCTCTTCAGTGTCAGTAATCCCACAGTCTTTGGCAATAGAGAAACATTGTTTGTAACTGATGATGCTATCTTTGATCATTTCTTGTCGAAGAACAAGGCTGAAAATTAGCCAGTGAGTGGGGAATTCTATTTGGAATCGACTATGACAAACAACATGTTCGACACGTAACTGGATGTTCTTGAAGTCTGAATAATCCTCTGAGAAATTGTTGACTGTGTAGATCATCTGTTTTTCAGTAGCAAACTGAACTATATGATAATATGAAGTGGGCTCAATGACTTCCTGAAGGTGTTCATCAATCTTCTTGATTTCAGAAACAGCAGTATCTGGGTCCAGCTTGTCTTTGTGAGTTCCAACAATGAACATCTTGGGGTTTTGTGGAACACTCTTTACTTGCGGGCCTTTGTAAGTGAATGTTCCCATTGAAGCTACACTGGCGAGGGTTTGAAGGATTGCTTCCACCACAGTGAGGGTAGACTGGTATGGCTTTGACCTTCCACCTTCAGAAAGATGGTACTCAATTGTGAATCGTTGGTTCAGGTCTTGATCAAGACGAAATGTGAAGAAGAACACAGAAGGCCCAGATACCAACAGAGGAATCACTTCTTGGAACTCCACTTGTCCTCCAGTATCAGTCAGATAAAATGACCAAGAATTCTCAAAGTGTTGACGAAGGGACTCCAAGCCATTTCCTTCAAAAGCAGCTTTGAATACTTCCATTGGAGGTATGTATCCTTCTGGGTATGGAGCTGTGTAGTCTTCTTGTAAGAATGGAGTTGTAACACTCTGTTCCTTGGCAGAAAGAGGCTGAGACTGTTCCATAGGTGAGGTAATCTCCACTTCACTTTGCATCAAAGTAGAAGTAGGTTGTGTTATCACTGTACTATCAGTGAGTTGGGTAGTAGCTGGTTGCTGTGGTTGGGATGTGATGTTCTGAGTGGCTAGTTTCATCAGTCTAATGGCTTCTTGGTCATACAATAGTTTAAACCAGATGGTGTCATGAACACCAATGGCTATTGTTTTCCTTATTCCAACAACTTGTATGACCTTTTCAGCTACACCAGTACTGGATGAGTCAGATAAAGGCATTTCACCAGCAAGTCGTGACATCAGGGAGCTCTTTCCTGATCGAGCAGGACCAACCATCACTCCATGGGATAGAGTGTGTTTCAATATTCCTTTTTCTTTCATGGCTTTCTCTACAGCAGCTAAGTGTTCTAAGACTTCAAGGTTTGGATCTTCAGTGTTCTGTGTACTGCCTTCATCTTCAATGTCCTCTGAAATGTCCACATTCTCTTCAGTATTGTTCTTCTCAGCTTCCTCTTTCTGCTCCTCCACAGTGTCTTGGTCCTCATCAGGTTGGTGTGTTTCACTGGCTGGACTTACCTCATTGCTACAGTACTTCTGACGAATTTCTTCTGCTATACTTGAGTTGATTGGTTCAACTGCTTCAGCCAGTGATGACCATGTAGGAAGAGGGTCAACTTGTGACAACCATTGTCTGAGCATCTCATGAAGGCATTCTCTGTCAGTACCATTTATAGCATCTAAGATTCTGTCAGAAAATTTAAGCTGGGTGCCTATATTACGCCATTCTTGGGCTATAGGGAGTAAGAGTTGGGCTACTTTTGTTAGTGGAGGTTTTTCATCAGACACTTTGCTCTGTGCATTTTCTATTGTTTTAATCGTATAGTATTTGCCTGTTTTTTTGTGCTGCTCACGTGCAAACTGAAGAATGTCTTTGCCATCTGGTGTTTGTTGGTGAACATCTGCACCTTTATCTAAAAGCATCTTAACTATTGAAGGAGAATTCCGTTTTACAGCATAGTGAAGTGCCGAATGGTTTTTGGTGTCTAATGTTTCAAACTTAGCATTATTTTCTAGCAAAATTTGAACAACACCATCATGACCATTTTTACAGGCTATCATGAGGGCTGTACATCCACTGTTATCTTGTATGTTAAGATCAATATCTTTCACTGCCACCAACTGTTGAGCACATTTTGTGTGACCTCCTTGGCTTGCCAACATTAAGGCAGTGTGTCCATATACATTATGTTTGTTGACTTGAGCAGAGTGTTTTAATAGTAGTTTCAAATGTTCTAATTTACCACATCTGACTGCCTCCATCAAGGCTGTATTGCCTGATTTGAGTAGGGCATTGATATCATGTACATTTGGTAGAATTGCTTTGGCAAAGTTATGGCCCCCATTCACAGCTTCCTGTACCAGATCATAATTCATTTCTACTAGCAAGTGTTCCTCAGCATTCTGTAGAACAACACTCATGAGGGCTGGGTTCCTTAATTTGATTGCACTTGATATTGACTTTGCATCAACTGGTACTTTATCAGTCTGTATCAGGAGAATAGCAGTATGAAAATATTTCTTTTCGATAACTTTTGACAGGTTTGTGATATTGTTGCTGATGAAGAACTGTGCAATATCTATATATAGATCTAACTTATTATTTTTAGAATGAAAAGCTCCATACTCCAAGAGTTCAACTACTTTATCAAATGCAAGTTCTACAGCTTCTGCTGCAGCAGTACCTCTATACTTGTCTTGAACGTGGACATGGGCAAAATATTTTAAAAACATATTAACATGTTTTATTTTACCACATTCGACTGCCTCTATTAAGGCTGTTACAGTATTTCCTGATTCATTGAGTTGGACATTGATATCATGTACATGTGGCAAAATCAGTTCAGCAAAGTCATTGTCTCCATCTACAGCTGCCTGTACCAGATCATCATTCATTTCTACTAGCAAGTGTTCCTCAGTATTCTGTAAAACAGCACTCATGAGGGCTGGGTCTCTTGATTTGATTGCACTTGATAACACTCCAGCATCAACTGGTACCCCACTCTGTATGAGAAGATAGGCAATATCAAAGTTTTTCTCCACAATCATGTCCAACAAGGTTTGCTGAGCCTCCTCTGGGAAATTCTTGATGAGCACTTTTGCTACTTCAATTTGATTACTTTGACAAGCCAAATACAGAGCATTGACTTCACTTGGCATCTTAATATTATCACGTTCAAGGAGAAGTTTAGTAATATTTACCCAGTTTTGAGATTGACTTGTGCCCAAAGAGTATGAACTACTTTCTAACACTATATATATAACCATCAGCATCGATATTTGCAGTGGGGTGTTGCCACATGAGTCAGATATGTGCATGTCAGCTCCTTTCTCTAGCAACAACTTAGTACATTCAATCTGGCCATTCTTCACAGCACAAGTCAATGGAGTACCTTCATTTATGTCACAGTGGTTTTTGTCAGTACCATAGTCTAGAAGAAGCTCAGCACATTCTGTATGACCTCTCGTACATGCTTGTCTCAATGCGGAAAACCATTGTTTTTTATCAGCACCATTATCCAACAGGAGTTTGACTATCTTTACATGATCATTTTTAGTAGCTAGTTCGAGAGGTGTCTCACTACCTCTTTTACAGAAGTCTACTTTGGCCCCTTTCAATAGTAGAAGCTCAGCAGCTTCATATTGACCATTCTTGGCAGCAACCATTAGGGGGCTTGACCAACGGGGATTACTATAAACATGAGAAACAGAATCAGGATTAGCACCATGTTCAAACAGCAACTTCATAACTCCAACATTTCCACGTTCAGCAGCAGCAGAGAGTGGGGTATCACCCTCCCAGACCACATTGTTTACTGGGCGGAGTAGTGTATGGACTAACAGTTGTCTCACTTGTTCCAGTTTTCCACCTCTACAAGCTCCAATCAATTCACAGTAGCGATGATACTTGTACCATGTAGGATAATCATCCTCTAGGCTGGAAGAGCTTCTGTTGGCCATTTGAACCAGTTTAATAATTAATCGGTATTCACGATTCCAGCCCCACCCCTTTTTTGTAACGCTTTCCGGCACGATAAAGGGTGTGTCCCGGAGTGTCAGAAACAATCAATAATCGGCAAAACATATCACGGACGGCAGTTCAAAATACTTATGCTAGAGCTAACTAATCTGGAGACCAGAAAGTTCAGTCTTCTTGCTATTAAAGGCGCTCTCTCACGGAAGTGATTTTAGTTAATTTGATTTCGTGGCCCAAAAGTCAATTTTCAAATTCTGATCTGTTGTGTATACGTCATTGGAATGTAATTAATAATAATAGTAATACCATAAAAGGTGCAAGTGTTGCATGTGTTACATAAAGGTATAGGAAATAATTATAATTAATAGTATACTTAATAATAGTATGTTAGTAATAAAAATACTAGCTAACAATAATTATTATAATTATACCAAGCAGAGTACATAATAGTTTATTTCATCAGAGAGATCAGGGTTTGACACACGATTAAGTCAGCACATAGTCTATCACCTTCACTATAAGTACAATGATGGCATGAATCAAACATGATTATACCCAACGAAGGTATAACCCAAATAACGAGTCAGAGAAAACATCCCTTCAAGAGCCTGTTTATCGTCACCATACTTCCTGTTTTTGATGCGGGCGGGCGGGCGGTCATATCGGAAACACAAGACCAGTACAACTTGTTGGTGTCTGAGAATGAGAAAATGAAACAAAAGTATCAGGCTCACAAAAGAATGATGCAAAGAAGAAAGAGCACATCTTCTCCACCAAAACCAAGCCTAGAGCCTGTTAGAAAGAGGTAACCCACACCTCATACCGGAAACGGTAAGTTCAGTAGCGCAACCCAGCAGTAATTTGCCAGTGTTTTTGGATCTAAAACTGACACTTGCATTGACGTGAATTAAGTTGTAGAGCAGTTACTATCATCCAGGTAAAATAAGTTATTAACAACGCAGGAAATAACTGGCCAGCACCTCGCTCTGGCCTTGATCACGGTAGTTTTGACCTTTAAACCCATTGTGCCATATGTGTGCATGTGCAGTTGAAATATGAAAACTTTTGACAAAATTGAAATTTGCATGCGGACGGTGATGATAAACAGGCAATTTAGTTTGCCAGGCCTAAACAGAATGATTGAAATAGTTTAGTCTTGACAAGAGGATTTCCAATGAAAAAATGCTAAACATACAATTAGCTTTGCAGCACATGTCCTTTTGAATTGATGAGATATCATCATCATCCAACATCAGACCTTAGAACATGCATGGTCAAGATGTATTGTTGAGACAGGCAGAGCTGTATGATGGCCATTAAATAAAAACACTGGAGAAGGCGACTTAGATATCACGTGATAAAGGGAATCTGACTATAGCTGTGATTTGTTCGCATTAAAGATCATAGAGTGGTACGAAGCAAACTCAGAAGAAATCCTTAATATAAATCTCAGAGCTGATGCTGAAGGTGCCAGATTGAGAAGAATGATATCATCTGCATAGCAGACAGCACCAGTGTAATGATGGTTCCAATGGCATCAATACAAATAAATAAGATTGGAGAGAGCACACCACCCTTCCTAACACAAATTAATGCCCCAAAGAACACGAGACTTCTGGTCTGAGTAGCTACCAATGGAGCAGAAATCTAGTAATGACAGGAGAAAGTTTACTTTCAAGTAGTTTTTTAAACAGCTTAGCATGACTGACCCGATCAAAGGCCTTTGAGACATCTAAAAAACAGCCATAGACTGATGAACCATTGAAACAATATTATGATACTATACTTTTTGTGAACTTCGACACTACAGTAACTTACCCATTTCATTTGGGTTTCCCATCTCATCAACAAACTTAAACATAGGGGACGGCTCCTCGTTTGCCCCTTTCTCTTGAGAGTTTGTCTTCCTCTTCTCTCTCTTCCTCAGTTGAAGTCTCTCTCTCTCTTCAAACTGGGACTGGGGGCCAGGCTATGGTAGGGGACATGATAAGTCACTGCACATACTCTGGAACAAATTATGTTTTAAAGTACCTTAGTTATTGCCTCTGGCCACACTTGTCTCTCTCAATATCATCAGCAACACCTGTCTGGCCAATTTTCCTAAGTGCATTGATTAAAACTTGCCACGTAAGAGGACTGCCGCACTTTTCAGTGACTTTTCCCTCTTTCCTCAGCCATGCTTTCACCATGTCTCCAGGAAGGTTGGTCATATTCTCTAGTTTAAAAACATTCAGTCCTAGTACTGCACCAAGTTTCTCAATCTGACTTCTATTGGGTGTCTCCAAATACCCAACAATCTCAGCATAGTCACATCCATCTACTACACTAGACAAATCTGTATATGGAATGAATGTTTGTGTGTGATATTACGTATTATTATCTATAGCAGAGATTTTAGATTTTTTCACAGAATGTCATGCATGAGCTGTGAGAACTATAGCTTTGTGGGAAACCAGTATCCTGTGTACAGTTGTTTCTTTAACCCAATCAAGTGCCATGGTTATAGTGGGATGATTTTTATGTAAGCCACCTACACATAATTTGTTGAGAGATGAGTATCGATTCAAGATTGCAGACGTTACTATAGAGAAAAACCTATAACAGGAGCTGGGCATAGTGCCCCGCATGTACCTATGTAAATTATTGGGGCCAGCCTGAGTATCACAAATTAAGTGGCGGGCCAATTCAGCACAGGGCCAATGCTATAACTGATTTATTGTTTATCACCGTTAATGAATAGGTGACAACAAGCTAGTTGGTAATACTCATTCATATTTGCTGCTGAGCCTGAGCATCATTATATACAAAAGTGGGTTAGTTGACAATGTCCTTTAGCAACAGCACTGCATGTGAGATTAGCCTACCATGATAGGCTCCAGAAGGAGAGGCTATATAGACAGAAACAAAGGAAGGTTATCAATGGAGACTCCACAGAAGCTATCAGAGGATTTCAGATGCTGTCTACTACAATACTTGTATCTACAGATGTCAACAGTGTAAACAAATCACTAAAGTATTGGTCTTATGAAAACCCTCTCAAGAGGTTATCAATGGAGACTCCCCTCATGTCACAACCACAACACATACCACATGAACACACACTAGAGATGTGGGTATGTGTGTGAGCCACAACTATGAGAGTCAGTCTACACATCAGTGTTGGTGAGAGAGAGAGAGAGAGTGTGTCAGTAGCTAACCTTGAGTCTTTGATGTCTCTTCATTCAAATCTCTTGTCACATCTCTATGCTCCAACTGTATGTATGTGCAAGGGGGAAATTATCAACTTATGAGTGAAGGGCTACATGTATAACACATGAAAACACTCCTGTATTCTAGGCTATAGTCTAGATATAGTGATGGAGAAATTTACATGGTAGGCAGTGTACACATAGATGTTCCTTTACAGATGCTATTGGGCAAGAGACACAAGTATGTTCTAGTGGTAGAAGTGAGCTAGTACAAAGGAATGTGGACTCATTATGTACATTGTATGCCATGTGTCCAAGAGCCAGTGCTCTACTAAGGCTAGTAGCTACAGGGAAGAGCCTGGCAATGAGGCTACTATGATAGACTCTTTCTTGTTATGATGGTCTACATGCAGCTGTGGGATCATGACTAAAATATGACTCAATTTCTTCATCTCTTCACATACTGTTTGGAGGTGAGGAGGTGCAGCTGGTGAGAGTGTCTTTGGTTTAGTGTGGAGGTGACTTTGATGGTGGGAAGGAACCACTGGAGATGAAGGACTAGAGTTGCTAGGAGATGGGGGGTGGTGGTGCTCTGGGAATGTTTTTAGAAGATAATCATAATCCATCAACATCCTGTGTACCAACTATGAATATACTTATTGGCTATAAAATTCATTGCAACCACAATGTCACATGTAACATGTTTACAGTGACCTTTTGAGCATTTGTAAACATAAATTTGCCAAACAGAGCAAGAAGGATACCAGGCTCAGAGAAGGGGAGGCTGAACATAATTATATGTTCCAATACCATGCAATGGACAAGACTTTGTCTAGTGAGAGTACACTTACTTACCAACTTCTATTGAATGGCTCAGGTGACCTACAGCTGGTACATAAATGTCAACATTTTTCATCTGAAAAAGGGGGAAAACAACATAAAACAATCGCATAATTGTGACAGTCATAATACTTTGAGTGAACATTAAACTCACTTCTTCTCTAGATCTGCTGTGGATATATCTAGGTATGTGAACTCCAATGTTTTCTTCTTTAGTCTCCACTACAGTTCTTGGTTTCTTTGTCGGAGGCCCATCATCCTGTATAATCATAGATATTATAAGCTACAGTAGATTATTGCTGGACACAATTATATACTTACATTGTGATTAGATAACATTTCTGGGAAGGTGCAGCTTTTAGGTGACTTGTCAGCAGATTCAGCAACTCTTGATTTCTTTGCAGGAGGAGAATAAAGTCCACTGTCCTAAAAATAACAGAAAAATATGTATAAATTGGTTGTACACACTGTCCAACTCATACAATTACAATCATAGTAACATACATGATAAACAGGTAGTGTTTCTAAATGGGATTGCTTTTCAAGCATGAGAGATGATTTGCTAGAAGTATTCAGATTATTATCTTTAAATGGGGATAGTTGAAATGAGGACTTTCCTTGCTTCTGTTCTTCACTCTGAAACCAAATGGAAAAGCCTTGAGGCAACTCTGAGACTGTTACATCACCTAGCTCCTTGACTGCCATCAACTCTTCAACACACTTTGTGTGACCTCCTTGGCTGGCCAACATTAGAGCAGTGTATCCATTTTTGTTCTGTACATTGACTAATTCTGCAGAAACTTTTAATAGCAGTTTTACATGTTCCTCTTTACCACGTCTGGCTGCCTCCATCAAGGCTGTATTTCCTGATTTGAGTCGGACATTGATATCATGTACATGTGGCAGAATTGCTTCAGCAAATTTATGGTCTCCATCTACAGCTGCCTGTACCAGATCATCATTCATTTCTAGTAGCAAGTGTTCCTCAGCATTCTGTAGAACATCACTCATGATGGTTGGGTTCCTTACTTTAATTGCATCAGTTAATGAAAGTGATGTGGTGTCAACTTTTGCTCCACTGTCTAACAGAAGCTGGGGGATATCATGGTGTTTCCCTTTAATAATTTTTGTCATAGTTGCACTACCAGACTTGAGTTGAACATTGACATCATGAACATGTGGTAGAATTACTTTGCGAAATTTAGTGTCTCCATCAACAGCTGCCTGTACCAGATCATCATTCATTTCTACTAGCAAGTGTTCCTCAGCATTCTGTAGAACAGCACTCATGAGGGCTGGGTTCCTTGATTTGATTGCACATTTCAGTGACTTTGAATCAATTGGTGCTCCACAGTGACTCTGTATCAGAAGAAGAGCAATTGTAAAGTATTTCTTCTCAATCACTTCCACCAAGATGTTGCCATTTTTGCTTTGCATGAGAGCAGAATAGTCCAATAGAAGCTTTACATGTTCCTCTTTGCCACATCTGGCTGCTTCCATCAAGGCTGCATTGCCTGATTTGAGTCTAACATTGATATCATGTACATGTGGTAGAATTGCTTCAGCAAAGTGATGGTCTCCATCTACAGCTGCCTGTACCAGATCATCATTCATTTCTACTAGTAAGTGTTTCTTAGCATTCTGTAGAACAGCACTCATGAAGGTTGGGTTCTTTGATTTGATTACACATGTCAGTGACTTTGAATCGATTGGTACTCCACTTTGTATCAGAAGGTAAACAATATCTGAGTATTTCCTTTCAATCACCTTCACCAGGGTACTACTAGCCTTCTCTGGGAAATGGTTTACATTTGCACCATTCTTGATGAACAACTTTGCAACTTCTATGTGATGATGAAGACAAGCCACATAAAAAGCATTAGCTCTACTCCATGTGTCAGAATCATATTCCAAGAGAAGTTCAACCACTTGAGCAAGCCCACGTTCTGTTGCTACCATTAAGGCTGTGGATCCATTTTTGTTTTCTATGCTACATTGAGCAGAGTGATTCAACAGGAGCTTTACACGATCCTCTTTACCACGTTTGGCTACCTCTATCAAGGCTGTATTGCCTGATTTGAGTTGGACATTGATATCATGTACATGTGGTAGAATTGTTCTTGCTAAGTCATAGCCTCCATCTACAGCTGTCTGTACCAGATCATCATTCATTTCTACTAGCAAGTGTTCCTCAGCATTCTGTAGAACAGCACTCATGATGGTTGGGTCTCTTAATTTGATTGCACTTGCAATTGATAAAACCCCAGCATCAACTGGTACCCCACTCTGTATGAGAAGACTTGCAATATCAATTTTCTTTTGTTGTATCATGTCTGACAAGGTTTTCTGGGCCTTCTCTGGAAAATGGTTTACATCAGTTCCATTCTTGATCAACAGTTCTACTACTTCAATATGATTATATTGACAAGCCAAATAAAGAGCATTGGCTCGACTTGCCATGTTGGTATCATGTTCTAGAAGGAGTTGAAGTAGTTCACTATTGAATGATTGCCTAAAAAAAGATACCCTGCCTGCAGCCAGCATCAGTGGAGTGTTGCCATGTGAATCAGGTGTGAGTACATCAGCTCCTTTCTCTAGCAAAAACTTAGTACACTTTATGAGGTGATTCTCCACAGCATAAGTCAATGGAGTACCTTCATTCTTGTCACAGTGATTAATGTCAGCACCATGTTCTATGAGAATCTCAGCACATTTTGAATCATCTCTTTTGCAAGCCACTCTTAGTAATGAAGATTCAAGTTCAGCTCCTTTCTTTAGCAAAAGCTGAGTGCATTTTATGTGGCCATTCTTCACAGCACAAGCCAAAAGAGTACCTTCATTCTTGTCACAATGATCAATGTCAGCACCATGTTCTATGAGAATCTCAGCACATTTTGAATCATCTCTTTTGCAAGCCACTCTTAGTAATGAAGATTCAAGTTCAGCTCCTTTCTTTAGCAAAAGCTGAGTGCATTTTATGTGGCCATTCTTCACAGCACAAGCCAAAAGAGTACCTTCATTCTTGTCACAGTGATTAATGTCAGCACCATGTTCTATGAGAATCTCAGCACATTTTGAATCATCTCTTTTGCAAGCCACTCTTAGTAATGAAGATTCAAGTTCAGCTCCTTTCTTTAGCAACTGCTGTGTCCATTCTACGTGGCCATTTTTCACAGCACAAGCCAATGGAGTACCATGACAGCGATTAATGTCAGCACCATGGTCTATAAGGAGTACAGCACATTTTGAATGACCTTTGTTACAAGCCACTCTTAGTAATGAAGACTCAAGTTTAGCTCCTTTCTTTAGCAACTGCTGTGTCCATTCTACGTGGCCATTCTTCACAGCACAAGTCAATGGCCTACCATGACAGCGATTAATGTCAGCACCATGGTCTATAAGGAGTACAGCACATTCTGTATGACCTCCTCCACATGCTAATCTCAATGCTGAGGTCCAGTGTTCTTTACCAGCACCATTATCCAACAGGAGTTGAACTAGTTTGATATAGCCGTATTTAGCAGCTAGTTCGAGAGGAGTCGAACTGTATGGTTCGGCCTGGAAGTCTACTTTGGCCCCTTTTAGTAGTAGAAGCTCAGCAACTTCATAGTCACCCAACAAGCAAGCAAGCATTAGGGGAGTGCAAGGCCAACCGGTCCGTTGAATAATATCAGGATCAGCATCATGTTCAAATAGCAACTTCATAACTTCAACATTTCCTCGTTCAGCAGCAGCAGAGAGTGGGGTATCACCTTCGACAACCTTGTTTACTGGTATTCTCTTGTGAACTAAAAGATGTCTCACTCGTTCCAGTTCTCCATTTCTGCAAGCTCTGATCATTTTGAGAGCCAAAGTAGTACGGAAGTGATCATGTGATTTAGGTTAGTCATAAGCAGCATCTAGCCCACGCCCACATTGAATTGGTGCAACACAATGCCTATAATTTATACACATTTATATGCAGTAGAATAATATTAAAGGTACACAATTAAGCTATATAACTGGTGGCAGCAGTTGCCAGTGCATTAACCCTTCTAGCTAATTCTGTCACTAGCTGATTCAGTCTAGTTGGCTCTGTGAAGAAATGGACAAATAGCTGTCTCTCTGTCTCTATCAGAGGGTTGGCTTCAATCATCTGTGAGGAAGAACATGGCAGGGGAAGGCAAAATCACAACAAACAAACAAACACTCATCAACTACTGTTCTTCCTTTTTCTTGCTGTTGTACTCCTTGAGTAAACACTTGATGTTCTCCTCCAAACTAGCCATGAGCACTTTCAGCTTGGAACACTCTTCTTCATATTCCTAACAACAACAGTACCATTATGAATGTTAGGTCACCTCTATTGCTCTAGTATTTCTTGTCCCCTTGGATAAGAGGGACAAAACCATTTTACACAATTTATCCTTTTCCACACTACAACAATTACAACTGCTACCAAACATCCAATACTGGCGTACCTTTATAGTCAGTGATAGTTTAGTAGGAACTGTTTCATTGCTGCTTCCAAACAAATGCTCTTCAAACTCACCACTCAGCTCTTCCCTACAACAGATGCACACCATATAATGACAGTCATGATAGAATCCTTGGTTTTACTAGTCTTACTGGTGGGACACAAGCTGTCCTAGCTGAGATGAGTGAGAAGACAACATGGCCTCCAGTGTAGCTAGCTGTTGACAGAGTTGCTTCACAGACGATACAAGATGGCTGTGAGTGATGAGAGGAGTACTGCCACTGGGATGAATATCTTGGGTGCAATGTTAGGAGGAGAATCATAGAAAGAGACTCAACAAAACCAACAACTTCTTACAAGAGGAGGTGGACACATGGACTACTAACAAGGGATCATTTAGAGCATGTTCTTTTGACGACCCCTTACCTAGTAATGCACACAATCTCTGAGAGGATTTGTCTCTGGAATCAATGCTCTGTTTCTGTGATGTGACCACCTGGAATGAGGGACTCTTCATGGCATCCTACAAGTATGGAAGAAACAAGATGACACACATCCAAAGAGCTGGCTCCAACTCACCATTCTCTTCTCTCTGTCTTCCTTCCATTGTGAGAGGTGTTTCTCTGTGGCTGAGAACAGTCTGTGAGTGTCTCTGTGTCTTCGTAGCTCCACCTCATAGAGCATTGAGAGGAGCTCTTGACGGCCATGTTGACATTGAAGGTGGACAATCACCTGACATTAGAGTACAAATGACATCAAAAGTATGACTTCATGAGCAAGAAAAACAAACAAAAAACAATATCATAAAAAAAACAACAAAAAAAAGAAACATGTAACCAAATACGTGTGTCGAAAAAGGTATATCTATTTCTGTTCCTTACTTTCTTTTGCTTTGAAGTAAAGTAGTCTTGTCTTGCTATCTTGAGGTCATAGTCTCCATGAAGGACCTGAGTCACTTGCAGTGAGGCCATGTCCATGCAGGAGAGGGGGCAGTCTGGAGTGAGACACCTCACTGATGTGGGCCTTGAGGTTAGCCACCACGGCCTGCTTCTCCTTCATCTGATGTCTGTGTCTGTGTGTGTGTGTGTGTGTGTGTGTGTGTGTGTGTGTGTGTGTGTGTGTGTGTGTGTGTGTGTGTGTGTNATCACTGGCAATTGCCCTGTGTGCAAAATGCAACTGTTCAAAGCTAAGCTGTTCACAGTCCGGAGTCCCACTTTTCAGTTCTATCGTTAGATGCTGGCAGATTTCCTAGCTCTTCATTGCTCATGAATTATTCATATGCACACTGTGACCCTAGCCATAAACAATGTGTTGAGCTATGGTCAGCTAGCAAGGCATGATCACTAAACAAAGTTTGATACAAAGCTATAGAACATGACAATCTATATGTCATTTGAAAGCTCTTCTTATGCTGATGGGAATGATGCTAACCCTTTTTTTGTACAACAAATCTTCTTCTTCTTCTTTTTTGCCTCCACCTAGGGAGAGTTCTAAGGTAGCAGTGACAAAAAACAATAAAAGTGCTAGCTAAATTACAATACGAAACAATTTAAAGATTTTATACCGTATAGCACAAAATATTGGCGGGAATAAAATTTGGCGGATTGTCCAAAATTTCATGATTGGCGGATTTTATTTTGGCGTTTGCGCACGCAGCAATACACGTATTCCATATGTGCATGCGCAAAAATGACGATTTGGCGGATTTAATATTGGCAGTCTTTACCGAAACCGCCAATCCGCCAATATTAAAATCCGCCAAATTTTTGTGCTATACGGTAATTTTTTTAGTCTGATTTTCTTCCTAGTTCTTGCTGTAATTGGGGTGAACAGGGCTCCTCCACCAGATGGGTGTGTCGCAACAAGGTATGGTTCACCTTCAACCTTCTCACATGTGATCTTCACATCAGGGTTGAACTCTATTTCACTCAAGCCACTCTCG
Source organism: Tethya wilhelma (assembly GCA_964030475.1). Taxonomy (NCBI): domain Eukaryota; kingdom Metazoa; phylum Porifera; class Demospongiae; order Tethyida; family Tethyidae; genus Tethya; species Tethya wilhelma. The sequence continues at coordinate 19,812,847 of CAXIPT010000001.1, read as the reverse complement.
GATTCAGATGAGGACAAGACCCTTTTGACAGGAGTCCATAAAACACGCCCCTTCTTCTTATACAGTATTCCTGCCTCCTTGTTCTTTGTTACATACTGCATATCTTCCTTTGGACAGGTGGTTAGATCGGCATCTTTCTCATCTGTATCAGGCAAGTCTGAGGAGTCATGAAGTACCTGAGGAGTTCATTGTCAGCAGTAGGGGGCCCAATCTTGTCACCATGAACTGCTCCAATAGGTTCAGTTGCTTCAGACCCTGCACTAATGTTCTCATTGGCAGTACTAGATGGTGGTTCAGCTACAGCAACAGAGTCAGACTTGCTCAGAGTCACCAGAGCCACAGGATTATTGTCGGGGAACCGGGTAGCAGCAGCATTGGAACTAGAAGTTTTTGAGGCTGGACGTCTTTTCCTTCTTCTCTTTCTTCTAGGCCTAACCCACATATTGCTGAGGCGATGGGGAGTAGGAGGACATCACGAGCCAGCGTTTGCATTAGGGACAGATCAGGGCCAGTAGAAGGTCACAGATAGACACCAGAGTTAGATTGTCTGGTGCTCCACAGGGAGCTCGAAAGCCTCAAACCTAGCTCTTGCATATGCATGCAAACTGGAATGGGAACTCCCACAGCTTGAAGACCCAGTATACTCCTTCTCTAGGACACATACTCTGATTCTTTTGCCTTCCACCATTTTGGTCAACGTCGCTCACCCAATCAATCAACAAATCACTATCCAACAATATGTGAATATATCTAGTCAGTCCAACAAAAGGCCACAAAAGACACCTTCATATTTGAGTCTAGGAGGGTTGGACAAGAATGTACAAGCCCTTAGTATTCAACACACTGAGAGGATTCAAAGATATCTACTTTAAATTGTTATTTAAAGTACAGTGTACTTGATTAACCTGGACCACAATCATTATGACAATACTCACTGTACTGTGCATTTTGATACAGCGGTGCTCTAAGTCAAAGCAACTCTGTTTGTCAGGTTTTGGACTAAAACATGACAATCTATGTATCATTTGAAAGCCCTTCTAATGCTGATTACAATGGTGCTAACTGTTTTTTTGTGCGATAAATCAATAACTAACAATAAGCAAAAATATCTAGTCAGTCCAAAAAATGCCATAAAAGATGCCTTTGTAGTGACTTGGACTTTGAACTGTACACCTGTGTTTCCATAGTGTAACTACCAACTAGNGTCACCAACTTCTTGTGATTGGCTGAGCCACACTGAGTAGCCAGCTGGAGGGTCCGAGATTTCAACCTCGCCTGATTTCCTACACCACAGTGCACATTGGCCATCTTCATCTTCAGTGATACTTGTAGCTGGATGTGGTGGATGGCTTTTATTGCAGTCTGAACTTTGACAATAGAAACTGGTTGAAGATGTAGCATTAGAGGTGAAGTTCATTAGTGATGATACTTCTTTGATACCACTTTCAATATAGAGTCGTGTCTTGTTACAAATTTTCTTCGTTGCTTCTTCATTTGTTTTTTTATTTGAAGAATGGATGAGCTCCAAGAAAGTGGGGTGGATCTTGAGTGTGATGGTGTTAAAAGTGCTGACAAGAAATGATACTTGATTGCGAAAAATCTGATCAGTCTTCAGCACCCATTTGAACCTTGACCCTATCTTGTTTGTGAGGAGGTACACAATGAGAGCTCCAGCGAGACCTTTGGGGCAGTAGCCACACTTGAATGTGATCAACAATGGAGGAATGTCTGAGCTCTGAGGTAACGACTGAGATTCACACTCTTCAGAATGGGCAAGAACACAGGGGATGAAGAATTTCTCTTGACTTTCTTCTTGAAATGGAGCAATTACTTGAAGATTTTCTAATAATTGTAAGAGCTTCTCTGGCGGAAGCAAGGAAGTAGACTCCTGTTGAAGTGCTAAGAATTTATCTAAAGTGAATATTCCTTTCTTTTCAAACTCATTCAAAGGTTTTTTACCTACATTTTTGAAGGTGAAAGTGTTCACAATTAACTTTGTGACCATATCAAACAGGATTTGTGGATCACGAATCACAAACTCTTGTAGACCAGGTGTTGGGAAGTGACGGATTAGTCCAATCTTTGTATGTAGAAACCACAGTGCATGGTCCAGCTCTTCAGTGTCTGTAATGCCACAGTCTTGGGCAATAGAGAAACACTGTTTGTAACTGATGATACTATCTTTGATCATTTCTTGTCGAAGAACAAGACTGAAGATTAGCCAGTGAGTGGGAAAGTGAACTTTGAACTCACTGTTAAAAACAATACGTTCAACACCTAGCTGAATCTTCTTGAAGTCTGAGTCATCCTTTGAGAAATTGTTGACCGTGTAAATAAGCTGTGATTTGTTAGCAAATTGAATTATTTCTTCTTTGTAATATGAAGTGGGTTTGATAACTTTTTGAAGGAATTGGTCTATCTTGTTGATCTCTGAATCAGCAATAGCTGGGTTGAGTTTGTCTTTATGTGTTCCAACAATGAACATCTTGGGCTTTAATGAAACACTCTTCACTTGTGGACCTTTGTAGGTGAATGTTCCCATTGAAGCTACACTGGCGAGGGTTTGAAGAATTGCTTCCACCACAGTCAGGGTAGACTGGTATGGCTCTGACCTTCCACCTTCAGGAAGATGGTACTCAATTGTGAATCGTTGGTTGAGGTCTTGATCAAGACGAAATGTGAAGAAGAACACAGACGGCCCAGATACCAACAGAGGAATCACTTCTTGGAACTCCACTTGTCCTCCAGTGTCAGTCAGATAAAAGGACCAAGAATTCTCAAAGTGTTGACGAAGGGACTCCAAGCCTTTGCCTTCAATAGCAGCTTTGAATACTTCCATTGGAGGTATGTATCCTTCTGGGTATGGAGCTGTGTAGTCTTCTTTTAAGAATGGAGTTGTAACACTCTGTCCAGTTGAAGATAGAGGCTCACTGACAAGGGACTGCTCCATAGGTGAGGTAATCTCCACTTCACTTTGCATCAAAGTGGAAGTAGATTGTGTTATCACTGTACTATCAGTCAGTTGGGTAGTAGCTGGTTGCTGTGGTTGGGATGTGATGTTCTGTGTGGCTAGTTTCATCAGTCTAACGGCTTCTTGGTCATACAATAGTTTAAACCAGATGGTATCATGAACACCAAGGGCTATAGAGTAAGATTTTCGAACTCCAACAACTTGTATGACCTTTTCTGCTACACCAGTACTGGGTGAGTCAGATATAGGCATTTCTCCAGCAAGACGTGACATCAGAGAGCTCTTTCCTGATCGAGCAGGACCAACCATCACTCCATGGGATAGAGTGTGTTTCAATGTTCCCTTTTCTTCCATAGCTTTCTTAACAGCAGCAAAGTGTTCTTTAAGGTTTGGATCTTCAGTGTTCTGTGTACTGCTTTCATCTTCACTGTCCTCTGAAATGTCCACATTCTCTTCAGTATTGTTCTTCTCAGCTTCCTCTTTCTGCTCCTCCACAGTGTCTTGGACCTCATCAGGTTGGTGTGTTTCACTGGCTGGACTTACCTCATTGCTACAGTACTTCTGACGAATTTCTTCTGCTATACTTGAGTTGATTGGTTCAACTGCTTCAGCCAGTGATGACCATGTAGGAAGAGGGTCAACTTGTGACAACCATTGTCTGAGCATCTCGCGGAGGCATTCTCTGTCAGCACCACTAATAGCATTCAAGATTTTGTCAGAAAGTTTAAGTTGTTCACCCATTTCATGCCATTTTTGGGCTGAAGGTAGCAAGAGCTGAAATATTTTTGTCTGAGAAGGCTTGTCATCCTCTTCAAGATGAGGCATTTTGCCTTGTGCTTCCTTTATCATCTGAATTATGCGACGGCCAGGCTTTTTGTGGCATTGGTAAGCATATTGAAGAACATTATTTCCATCTGGTGTTTGATGGTGTACATTTGCACCTTTGTCCAAAAGCATCTTGACTACAGAAGAAGAATTGGATTTCACACCAAAGAATAGGGCAGTATGTTCACTATCATCTTGTATGTTTAAATCAACATCCTTTCTTTCAAGCAACTGTTGAACACATTTTGTGTGATTCTTTTTAACAGCCATCATTAAGGCAGTGCTCCCACTTTGGTCTTGTAAGTTGACTTGGGCACCATGATGTAATAATAACTTGACATGTAAATCTTGTCCACGTCTGGCTGCCTCCATCAAGGCTGTATTGCCTGATTTGAGTCGGACATTGATATCATGTACATATGGTAAAATTACTTCAGCAGAATTATAGCACCCATCTATAGCTACCTGTACCAGATCATCATTCATTTCTAGGAAATGTTTCACAGCACTCATGAGGGTTGGGTTCCTTGATTTGATTGCACTTGATAACACTTCAGCATCAACTGGTACCCAACTTTGTATGAGAAGATTAGCAATGTCAAAGTTCTTCCTCTTAATCATGTCAGACAGGGTTTTGTGAGCCTTCTCTGGGAAATGGTTTACATCAGTTCCATTCTCGATCAACATTTTTACTACTTCAATATGATCACATTGACAAGCCAAATAAAGAGCATTGGCTCGAACAGGCATGTTGGTATCTTGTTTTAGGAATTGTTGAACTATAAATTCTAAGTTGAGGTATACAGCCTGCCTCCAGGACCAGGTATGTCTTTCCCTTGTGGCCATGCCTCTCATCAGCCCCAGTAAATCGAAGTCAAAGTCGGAGGTGTTGCTATATAAAGGGTCGACTGAATCAGGTATGTGTACGTCAGCTCCTTTCATTAGCAATAGCTTACAACATTCTATTTGTTGATTCTTCACAGCCCAGGTCAATGGAGTACCGTGACCTTCATTCTTGTCACACTGATTAATGTCAGCACCATATTCTAGAAGAAGCGCAGCACATTTTGAATGACCTTTTTTACAAGCCATTATTAGTAAAGAAGACTCAAGTTTAGCTCCTTTCTTTAGCAACAGCTGAGTGCATTCTATGTGGCCATTCTCCACAGCACAAGCCAATGGAGTACCTGCAATGCTATACCTGTCACAGTGATTAATGTCAGCACCATATTCTAGAAGAAGCGCAGCACATTTTGAATGACCTTTTTCACAAGCCATTCTTAGTAATGAAGGATCAAGTTTAGCTCCTTTCTTTAGCAACAGCTGAGTGCATTCTATGTGGCCATTCTTCACAGCACAAGCCAATGGAGTACCTGCAATGCTATACCTGTCACAGTGATTAATGTCAGCACCATATTCTAGAAGAAGCGCAGCACATTTTGAATGACCTTTTTCACAAGCCATTCTTAGTAATGAAGGATTAAGTTTAGCTCCTTTCTTTAACAACAGTTGAGTGCATTCTATGTGGCCATTCTTAACAGCACAAGCCAATGGAGTACCTTTATACCCTTCACAATGATTGATGTCAGAACCATGGTCTATAAGTAGTTCAGCACATTCTGTACAACCTCCCTTACATGCTAGTCTCAATGCTGAAGACCAGTGTTCTTTATCAGCACCATTATCCAACAGGAGTTTGACTATCTTGGTGTGACCATTTCCAGCAGCTAGTTCAAGAGGAGTCAGTTTATCTCTTGTACATAGATCTACTTTGGCCCCTTTCAACAGTAAAAGCTCAGCAGCTTCATAGTGGCCATTCTTGGCAGCAACCATTAGGGGGGTGGATGGGGTCTGCCAAGAGTAACTATTTTCAGCAACAAAATCAGCTTTAGCACCATGTTCAAACAGTAGCTTCATAACTTCAACATTTCCACGTTCAGCAGCAGCTGAGAGTGGGGTATCATTACCATACCAGGGCTCCTCATAGCCCTGGTTTACTGGGATTCTCTCGTGTACTAACAGATGTCTCACTTGTTTTAGCTGTCCATATCTGCAAGCTATGATCAATTCGTCCAGCTGACCATTGTCCCTTTGGCTGTAAACACTTCTGAAGGCCATTTGGCAGTTGACTTATACAATTTTTGTCAGATCATGTGATAATTTTTGTTTGGCATCACCCTAGCCACGCCCACTTTATGCAAAAGATCGCTTGCACTAACAATAAAAAATTAATAAGCATTATAACTTTACCTGTACATGTTATACTAATGTCTACCAATGGCAGCAGTTGCCAGTGCATCAACCCTTCTAGCTAATTCTGTCACTAGCTGATTCAGTCTAGTTGGCTCTGTGAAGAAATGGACAAATAGCTGTCTCTCTGTCTCTATCAGAGGGTTGGCTTCAATCATCTGTGAGGAAGAACATGGCAGGGGAAGGCAAAACTCACAACAAACAAACAAACACTCATCAACTACTCTTCTACCTTTTTCTTGCTGTTGTACTCCTTGAGTAAACACTTGATGTTCTCCTCCAAACTAGCCATGAGCACTTTCAGCTTGGAACACTCTTCTTCATATTCCTAACACCAACAGTACCATTATGAATGTTAGGTCACCTCTATTGCTCTAGTATTTCTTGTCCCCTTGGATAAGAGGGACAAAACCATTTTACACAATTTATCCTTTTCCACACTACAACAATTACAACTGCTACCAAACCTCCAATACTGGCGNTTAGACAAAGTTCTGGAAGAAAAATCGAAAAAAAAATAGATTCCAACATAATTATACACTGAATTTGTAAAAAACTGCTTAGCTTTACAAAATATAGGCACACACCCACCCACTCACAACTCACGAGAGAGGCACAATGATCAAAAAGGGTCCATTGTTCCCCTTCTTCTCCATGAGGTAGCTGACGAGGGCTATGGTCTGGATGGTCTTCCCCAGACCCATCTCGTCTGCCAAGATACCATTGAGGTTGTTGTTGTAGAGAGACACCAGCCACTCCAGGCCCTCAATCTGAGATGGTAAATAAAAACACACAAGGTGTATGTACAGTGACTTGTGTACAGTTAAAGCTACAGTCCATCTGGTTTTAGAATGCTGTCGGAAGTGAAACAATGAGATTCATGGAATACTTTTCCTACGTGGCAAATTAGTTTTTTCTAGAGGCATTCTCAAACCAGATGGACTTTAGTGCGTCTACTTGATTTGCTTAATGCTCATAAAGATTTTTCCCCTCTGTAAAATTCTTGTCAAAGAGATTCAAAAATTGATTGAGTAACTAGACGCATGTGTATGGCAAATCACTATGTGTGGTTTAGCCACTCACCTGATACTGTTTGAGTCTTCCAAATGTCAACATTTGTGGTTGCTCGGTAACAGGTTCCCTGAGGGCGTGAGCAATGGAGTAGTACGTCTTCTCCGAGCCTTTCCTTCGTGAGTACTCGTCATCCATCTCTGCCGAGGCACTGGCAATCACGTCCTTCGGGTCCATCTCTTTCTTCGAGGCCGGTTGAGTCTCCATGGCGTCATCTTCTTCTCCTGTCTCCTCACCAGAGTCCTTCTCTTCTTCCTCGTCACTGTCGAGAGCTTCGTAGCTGAGGGGAGGGGTGTGTGTGTGTGTGTGGAAGTTGTAATGTTAGACTTTAACTTGTAACTTTGATTTTTGACTATGCAAAAAAAATTATAAATACTAATAAAATATAAAAGAAGATTAACTATCATACATGTAACTAAGTCTAGAAATTTCACTGCTGTTTACATTTCACAATTTGAGGCAAATGAAAAATGCAAAATTTTTGTGCAAAAGCAATTGAACAATTTTAGAGATCCATTGTAATTCTGCCACTAGACCATGAAAAAACTCTTACACTTGTACTTGCATTCACATACTAACAAGCATCAATCTCCTTACCCTGGGTGCTCTTTGAGCCACGCCTCCAGCTCACTCCTGAGAGGGGCCTCCTCTCCAGTGATCTTACTGCCAGTGGACGTCTCTATCACAGTCACACGTCTGTCCTCCTTCTGGTCATCTTCACCAGCCTCCTGGAGGGAAGAGGGAAGAGAGACATAATGATGGTACACAAGTTGCCATGACTGTGAGGTACTACCATATAGCGGGAAATTTTCGTATGATGGAAATTTTCGTATATTTCGTATGGGGTTCGAATATACGAAAATTAAAACTGCAAAAATTTAACTTCCGCATATACTTTATACGAGCGCGCACCACGTATACGAAATTTAAAACTACGAAAATTTCTTCTGGCGCATTTATACGAAATTTTGTACCAACGAAAATTTCCCGCTATACGGTATTTTCATTTCATGTAATGGTTATCAATGGAGTTCATTTATCATTACACAATTTTAACGTCAATTTGTAGGTAGTTAAATGAGAATTAACACAAGGTAGAAAGGCGCATTTCTTAGCACATTTTTGGTTTAAGAATGTGCATCTATGGTGTGCCTGGTAGAGTAAAAATGGTTGCTAATAAAGTTGAAGAACACACACAATAGCAATGAGTGTGTATATACATGTACTTGTAATGTAAAACTCTATTCTCAATCACCAATGAATCTCAAACAAAGTGAAATTACTTCCAGTGTGAGCACCATGATATACTCAGGCACTCGAAGGGAACATTCTTGAAGACACATCTTCCACGACTAATCCTGTTGCTAACTCACAGTGGCTCTTCTCTTGCGAGAGCTCTTCCTTCTCTTGGCCTTCAGCTTCTTCTGCTGCTCCTTGTGTTGTACCACCATCTCTGTGAGGCTGGCGATGTACTCGTCTGTCTGCTCCAGGAGGTAGGCGAGACGCTTGTCCTTCTGTTGGTCCACCATCTTACGATAGCCTTCTTCATCCTCAGCCTAATGGGGAGGGGAGAGAGAGAGAGGGGAGAGAGAGAGAGGGGAGAGAGAGAGAGAGAGAGAGAGATAATATACATCATCATGTCGACTGTATACTGTATACTGTATACTGTACACTGTACACTGTATACTGCGTACTGCGTCATACTGCGTACTGCGCACTGCATACTGCGTACTGCGTACTGCGCACTGCATACTGCGCACTGCGTACTGCAGACTGCGCACTGCGTACTGTGTACTGCGCACTGCGCACTGCGTACTGCGCACTCAGTCTACAGGACGACCTACAATTTTCAGTCACACCCGGAAATGAAAAATGCACCCGGAAGTGGCATTTTAGATAGGGAAATTTGTATGGGGAAATTTTAAGATGGCCGCCTGAAAAGCTCCTGAAACAAGTCGACACTACGAGCTATTGAGGGGACTACAGCGACATTTGACTAGTTTTCAAGGTAAAGCAACTTATTTTTACCATGTTTGAGCTTTCTTTAGCTACCTAACATGAATTTGTAGCATAACTAAGCTTTATTTATACATGTACTAATGGCAAAAATTTCGATTTTAGCCATTTTCACTAAAAATGGGCATTCCGTTCCTGCCTTTGAAATGTCTCTAGATTCTGTCTATGAGGTATTCAAAGCCTCTTTTGCTTGAATTTTGCCACAAGACATTCAACAAAACCTTTTCCCAGCTGTAGAGACCAAACAAAATTAGTTAGTTTTACCATTTTTAAAAGCTTTCTGTATCACAGCTCTTGTTTTGCAGGACACTGTATTAAACTGTTTACAAAAGTACTGTTATATTTCTTACTATTTATGATTGTCACTATTTTTAATGCTTTGTTTTTTTCATTCACCACAGCAGGAACCATCCCCCCTGTTTGATGATTATTGAGCTGTGTCATGTTCAGAACAAATGGGCACTAGAATAGAAAGAATCCAGCACAATCAGTTATCATCGATTGATAGGATACATTATGATACTTAACATATTAAAAAGGGCAATTGATTTTCTTTGAATAACGAAAGATATTCACAGTGAAATATTGGAAATTGTTCAATTTTGTCCTTTTCAATTTCTTGGCTCACGTGCAAACTTTGTGTGACGTAAAACGTGAATAATACAATTAGTGCGCAGCTGCCAAGGACTCAGTATTTGTTACACTAAGTAGTCGCAATCTCATTAATGGAAATTGTGCGAGGGAACACTTCGCTTACGTCATGAAACATGGACTACGAAATGATTGGCATGGAAACCAGAATGCACTGTTTCCCGGCTGTGACTGAAAATGTATGGGAAATTGTAGGTCGTAGTGCAGACTGACTGCACACTGCACACTGCGTATTGCGTACTGCGCACTGCGCACTGCGTACTGCGTACTGCGCACTGCACACTGCATACTGCGCACTGCATACTGCGTACTGCGCACTGCGCACTGCGTACTGCGTACTGCGCACTGCATGCGCACTGCATACTGCGTACTGCGTACTGCACACTGCGTACACTGCACACTGCGTACTGCGTACTGCACACTGCACACTGCGTACTGTGTACTGTATACTGTATACTGTATACTGTATACTGCATACTGCATACTGTATAAATAAATATCCTTCACTCAGGCTCTCGCAACGATGTTCCCATCTAATTAGTTATCTCCCTCCCTTCTCCAAAGCACAAACAACTAGACATTACACTTGTATTCCAGAACTAGTAATCCTCACCATGAGTCTCCTGATTCTTTCTTTCTCCATCATTTCCTGTTTCTTCCTCTGCTCTCTCTCCACCATGGCGTGATGGCTGAGGACTGCCTTGCTGAGACGAGCCATCCTGGACTGGTTGTTGCGATGGAACTCCTTGAAGTCCCTGGCATGTTGGAGGATACTGTTGATGTACTCCTGTGTGTGTGTGTGTGTGTGTGTGTGTGTGTGTGTGTGTGTGTGTGTGTGTATGTGTGTGTGTATTATCAGTGTAAACAGACAAGCTACACCATATACAGTAGCTAGAAATTTTCAAGGAATATAAATTTCATAGGTTTTGTGGATTGCCAGCAATCTGCAAAAATTTACAGTACTTTGGAAAAACTCAGAGATCTTGTTGCAATAAATGGGGTGAGACTGCTCATTAAATTCTGAAAAAGTTTGACTCCTAGTCGCCACACAAACCAACAAACCAACAAACCATACCTGGTGTTTCTGTCTCTTTCTCCTGGCTTGCTCCAACTTCTGCTGTTTCTCTAACTTCTCCGTGATGCGGGCCTCCCTCACTGACTGTCTCTTGGCTCGCTTGTACACCTTCAAGTTCAGAGCCGTCTCAAGAGTGGTGGAACGCCGAAACGTCGACAGGATTTCGGATCGGAGCTGTTTCTGGAAGTCAAGCAGACGAAGTGCTCTCAGCTCGATCATGGCATTGCGCCTCGAGTCGTTGGGTAGGGTGTTTGGGAGGTGACTCAGTTCCTGGATGCGATGGGCTATCCTACTGGTGATCCTGTGAGGGAGAGAGTCATAAAGATAGGGATAAAATTAGGCCACTAAAGGATGGTAAGAACTTTGGTTGAGTTTTATTAGCATTTAAGAAGATAGCAGCATACAATGTAAGATCCTAGACCATGAGTAGATGAATTAAACATACCGTATAGCGGGAAATTTTTGTATGGTGCAAATTTTCGTATTTTTCGTATGCTATTCGAATATACGAAAATTAAAACTGCAAAAAATTTTTAACTTCTGCATTATGCGTATACGAGCGCGCGCCGCGTATATGAAATTTACAACTACGAAAAAATTTTTCTGGTGCATTTTTAACGATTTATACGAAATTTTGAACTACGAATATTTCCCGCTATACGGTATGCTACATCACACGATACAAAGTATATCCACACACAAGTTATCTAGACCCTTCTACCATGTGGTACATAATATAGTGCATCACATACCGTACATAGGAAAATTGCTTAAAAAATTTTTCCATACGCGTGAGTGGCGAAAATTAAATGCTCGAAATTTAAAACATGTGGCAATCTTTACCAATCTTAGGTATTGTAGAAAGTATGTACGGTATACATGTACCTTGCCTCTCTTTCTTGTGCAATAATGACAGGGTCTATCCCCGGAGGTTTTGAAGACGGCAACAACTTCACCTGCTTCACGTGAGCCACGTGCTGTTTCTGCTGCTCATGTGAACTTTGACCTCCCACAGTGGCAGGGGCAGAAGGACCAGCACTGGAACTCGGAACGGAAACAGACAAACCGGTTTGACCAGTTTGATGAGGATGGGTCTGACTAGTCGAGGACCCAGCTTGAGCAGCGGACATTGCCTGTCGAACGGGAAATGGTAGTCCTCCACTGGCAGAAATGGTCACATTAGGAGCAGCGGTGGTGGCCGTCGAAAGATTTTGAGCCAAAGACGATGTGGAACGTGGCATTTGAGATTGAGTCTGTTGCGATTGCTGTTGTGGCTGTTGTTGAGGGGGTCGTGGAGAAGTCCCCGGGGGGCCCACATTCGGTGACGGGGGGTACAGGCTAATATTGCTCCCTTTCCCCCCGGAAGAGGCTGATAAAGAACTACTAGCGGGACCACTTTCGATGCCCGAAACAGGAGCACCAGAACTCGTAGGATGGGAGAGATTTGTAGAGGGGGTCTTTGGACTTGATACAGATTGTGACGCAGGCTGCGGGGATTTGCCCATCATCGGTTTGGGACTCCCTGCACTCCCCCCTGGCTGCCCACGACCCGATAGAGCTGCCAACATGGCGGGGGTTGGCTTCCTGCCTTGTACGATGCTCAAGAGTGCTTCGGGTGGTGGGAGATTTCGGGAGAGGAGCTTGTACGTTTTGATCTGTGCACTCAGCTGTTGAAGTTGGATCGTGTTCAGACTACCACTGCCCCCCGAGAGAGATTTTGGAGGCATTCCGACCCCCATTCCCGGGGGGTGGTGACTTGAGGGGTAGGCAGGAGTCGGTGCCGATCCCATGGGCATTTGTGACGAGAGTCCAGGGGGAGGGGGACCAGCAGGGCCATAAGGATTACCCCCCGTCATCATCATGTTTGAGGGGGACATTCTTGGACCGAGAGCACCAGCCATTGCCATTGAACTGGGGGGTGGCTGAGTAGGTAGAATGTGTGGTGTGCATTAAATAGAATTATGTACACAGAACTACCTATTTGGCACATTACGAAGAGCAAAGTACCTTATGACCTGCTCCCATCATGTGAGGATAGCCCATGTGACTCGGAGCTCCACCATAGTAAGGGTCTCCGGGCATATTTCCGTGTCCAGCCATCTTAGAAGTTTGACTGTGACTCGAGGAAGAAACGACAAAAAACCGTCTTTAATAAAACGGCTCCAAATTCTTGAAGACTTTTACTACACAGCTGTATAAGATTTCAGGTCTAAAAGTCCGCTAGTTTTACGTATTGAATACAGTTTTGAGAGCTTGCTCGAGCTTGGCGGCTTGCTAACCATGCTCACGTGCTCTTCTTGTGACGCAATAAATCATCAAGTCAGATTCCAATTCTTCCAAACCGCAATAATGGAGTCCACTATCAGCTGTGCAGCAAATGGTGGGTGAAGTGTTTCAATATGCAAATTTTGCGTGTTTGCTGTGACTATGCCTCTCCTTTTCTTCAGGTAGCCAGTCCACTAGTGAATGGCTGTTCACACACACTGGTGTTATGAGACTACAGTATGCACATCTAGCAATAGACCAGGTATTGATCACTATAAACATATTAAATTTTGTGGATACCTAAGTGTAGTTTCTTGTTGGAGCGCCTGTATTTCATTCTTTGTTTGATACAGCTTATCTCATCAATCACTTCCATGCTCAGCACCATTACATCATCAAAGTAAGAACATCTAGCGCTGCCTATCAAACCACAGATCAATGTGGCTGAAGCAGGTGTAGTCTCGTTTTACTCATAATTATACTTATTGCTTTTTCTTTAATATAGGAATGTACCAGATCCATCTATTTTATGTGATCTTTCCCAACTTTGCGTACCAATTGTCCACTTACCAAAGGCACTACCAATTGTTAGTTGCCATAGAATCATAGGTGTTATATAGAGCGAGGCCTTGCAGAACTATAGTACTGTGGTCTGTTTTTTAATTCCTACTATAGGTAGAGGCTTTGTTGCTGCAAACAAAAAATTGTCAGTTTGTGAACTTGTCCGATGAGTTTTTAGCAAGAGTAACTGAGCTACAAAGGGGTTATGGTAATATCTTTATATGTCAGTCTATACATTTGTGAGTCATAGACTCAGTACACTATCCGTACACATAAAACATACACACTCATACATTCACAGTTAACACCACACAGCTACCACTTTCTTATTCTTCACAAATGACTCTTTGGTCTATCTATTTGCCGAGCTTTGAACAAGAAGTAAGCTAGGGTAGATGTGTTTCTAAGTTGTGAGTCTGATGGTATATCCTCTTGCTGCCCATTTATATGCACAGCTGTTAGATATGCTGAAAGCAGTGAGAGAGCAAAATGTAGAGCTTCAAAATGAGGCTATGGACAAGTCTTTGGTAACACTTCTAAACTCTCGCCAACTGGTATGTGTGGATTGAAGAAGTTAAAAGTGTTACAAATTTTTTTGATTGTGAGCTTGTTTTATAATTTCTATGTCTCTTTACAGCCTAAAGCATGTGCAGAGTGTCCCCACCTATTCATCTTTGCTGACCAGTTCTTTAAGTGAGTATGTGTATGGCACACAATTACATTATTATTATATCATGAGTGTGCTGGGATAGCAATAACGTGTATACAACCCCCCCCCTCTGTTTCTCAATTAATCCTGACCTTCATGTAATAAAGTGGCAAGCATACATTTTTGTGGAACCTCCCCTCTCCCCTTTAGGGTTGTGTTTGTCTCCTCTGAGGCAGCTGCCACTGTGGTGAAGCTAGTGAGAGAGATAAACGTTGCTTTGGCCAATGAACACATCAAACTGGTAACTATTGTAATATTACTTGGAGGGAGACCATATCTTTAGCAGGCCCACTATAAGTTCGTGCTAGAGTGCCAGAGCTAGACATATTGCTGTATTTTAGATATTTTTTCTCTCTTTGAGTTTAGAATCAGCTATAGTATTGATCATTTGCTCATATAATATTATCATGCTTACATAATCATGCATATTATGTTATGTTTCATGTATGATTTCTACAGGTATTAAGACAAACTGAATGCCCACAACTTCACATTGATAACTGGTTTTGTGAACTGACACCAACAAACTCGCAATTGAATGCTGTATAGCAACTGGAACACATCTTAAAAATTTCAAAATGAGCATAATATATGTAGCTGTATACATATGCAAATACCCAGATTTTATTTCCCTTTTGTGCACAAGTATATAACTGTGCACATGCATAGGAAGGAAGTTTTGTTGAGCATGACCATTATGAATTAGCGTTGTCCATGCAACCCCTCCTGTGTTGTCAAGATCCCACGCAGTACAGTGTTAAAAATCAATCTTATAACATCAATTTCAGCAAATAGCTCAAATATATCCCAAGCCAACTGTGACCCAGTGAGGAAAGA
This sequence comes from Tethya wilhelma, assembly GCA_964030475.1. Lineage (NCBI taxonomy): Eukaryota > Metazoa > Porifera > Demospongiae > Tethyida > Tethyidae > Tethya > Tethya wilhelma. Next base: position 19,797,616 of record CAXIPT010000001.1, on the reverse strand, counting down.
GAAAGTTTTAAGGACGATCGACAAAGAACTTGGAAGAGGAGATTCATACAGATTCCATGGATACTGAAAGGAAAGAGAAAGACAACTAAATGACAAAGTGAGTCTAACGTATATATATTGAGTAAAAATTAATGATAACTTAGGTTACATGATTTTGTAGAGTCATATAGCTACTCTACAGAGCAATGCTAAAAATGTCTACCTATCATGTGATAAGCTTGTGTGCTCCTAGCCTCATGCATAATCCAGGCCCCTCCCATCAAGAAGGGAGATGGCCTGGTACATACTGCATATGTATTAAGCTTTTCCTATAATTTTCTGCATATACTATTCAGTATGTACTGTATAGGTCCAAATTTTTGTGGCACAAAAAGTTCATGAAAAGTCTGTCTTAATTTGCTGTTTTGAACAAATTTCGTGGATCACGATCTCTGAAATTATATTGCTGATATACATTTCTAAATTTTCACGATATACGGTCAAATCACGAAATTCACGAAAACATTATGCCATGAAAATTTGGAGCTATATACGGTACATTACTATCCATGTGGACCATGCACAATAATACAGAGCATGTAAACAATTTTCTTCTCATAACTACTAACCATTTTTGTTACACATAGTCTGTCAGGACCTGGTACAATTACAATAATCATTTGTTAAGTTTGTATATGCCCATACTGAAAGTACTATACTTGCATGTGTGACCCCAAAACCAGAGCACTCGACAGCACCAAAAGTATATAACTTTGCATGAAGTAAAAACTTCCCCCCCCCCCCCCCCCNAATAATTACCCCATGGATGTACTGCATATATGACTTGATAATAACATAATATTATTATGTAATTAAAGATACCCCTAACCATGACCAATTACCGTGCACGAGTACACATCCTGGGTATGGCCTATGAGTCCAGCTGGTCTTCACTCCCAAGTTACCTTATACAATGTCATGCATCTGGCATGCATGACAAAACAGTTTCATAATGGTTAAATCCTACACTGAGTACTTTTATATGCATGGGATTCGTATAAAAAGCCCAGTGACTTAAAGGTAATGGCATTGCATGATCTGTAGTATATAGCTATACCAAGTTAATTAAGTGCAACAACTACAACTAGTGACGATCAAACTCAGAACTGGATTGAAACTTCTACTCGAAAACCCAACCAACTTAGATATAGTGTAACAACGGTTACTGACAGACTGTAAGTCTATAGAGTACCTCCAAACAAAGGAGCTAGATCTTTGTGTTTGGCACTTCATTGCATGGCCGGTGGCATTCAATTTGGTATAATATATCTCACAAGTGCATTTATGTTGAAGTCATGGAAAACTTTCTTGGTGGATTAATTGTCAAAGTTGCTCTGGTCTTGGTTGTGTTGGAAGTGGTATCAGCAAAGATCTACTATGTCAAACCACCATTGAATGGAACTTGTCCTGAAAATGAAAATAGGCCTTGCTTCACCCTCTCCCAGTATGCTATCAAGCCCAGTGACTTCTTTGTCTCCAACACCACCCTTATCTTGCTACCAGGGAATCACAGACTTGGTGTAGGTTTCTCTGTTCATAATATCACCATCTTGTCCGTTGTGTCTGATAATATAACCCGGGGCCACTCTTACACTTCAGTTAATTGCGATCCATCAGCCAGATTCATTTTTGAGCATATTGAAATTGTCACTATGAGAGGATTAGCATTCATTGGGTGTGTGAATAATGAAGTTACAAGGGTAAACCATTTCATGGTGATCAGTTGTAGTTTTGTTGGTCAGGAACGAAATGGAACTGGATTGGAGCTAAATAAAGTGATGAATGCTAACATAGAGAAAAGTTCTTTCATTTCCCATTCAGGTAGAGAAATATTGGTCCAGGGTCAATATCCACATTATGCAATAAGGATGAATCGTGTTGGTGGAGCTATTATCATGAAAAATAGCTCTTGCAGTATTTCTAATAGTATAATTAGCAATAATACAGTTGTGACTAGACTGAATGAAGCTAGTGGTACTGGTGGAGCGCTGTATGCCGCATCATGTCCAAAAATTGTTATAGTAAATTGTACTCTGAGTAACAACAGTGTGACTGCAGGCAACGACACAGCTATAGGTGGTGCAGTTTCTGTTGTGTCAAGTTTGTTTACAATTATAAACAGTACACTCAATGGTAACACTGTGAATGGACAGTACGGACTAGGTGGAGCAATATATGTTTATTGGTGCTCTTTCAGAATGATCGATAGCATAGTCAACCACAACACTGTGATGAGCCATATAAGAGGTGCTGGTGGAGCAGTTTATGTTCAGTCAAGTTTTAATACAACCCTAAACAATACAGAATTCAACCACAACACTGTGGCTGGTCAGTATGGTGATCATAATGGATCCGCAGGAGCGGTTTATGTTGTATCAAGTATTTATACAATCCTAAACAATAGTGAACTCAATGACAACACTGTGAAGGGTCAGTATGGTGCTGGAGGAGCAGTTTGTGTTGTATCAAGTAATTATATAGCAATAGACAATAGTGAACTCAACCACAACACTATGGCCAGTAAATATGGTGCTGGAGGAGCAGTTTATGTTGCATTAAGTAGTTTTTCAACATTAAACAATAATAAATTCAATGACAACACTGTTACTGCTGGTCAATTTGGTGCTGGAGGAGCAGTTTGTATTGCAGCAAGTATTAATGTAATCCTAAACAATAGTGAATTCAACCATAACACAGTAAAGGGTCAACATCATGGTGATGGAGGAGCAGTTCATGTTGAATCAAGTAGTTATACAATCCTACACAATGGTAAACTCAACCACAACACTGTGAACACTGCTCAATTTGGTGCTGGAGGAGCAGTTCATGTTGAATCAAGTAGTTATACAATCCTACACAATGGTAAACTCAACCACAACACTGTGAACACTGCTCAATTTGGTGCTGGAGGAGCAGTTTATGTTGTATCAAGTAATTATACATTCCTAAATGATAGCAAACTCAACCATAACATGGTGATAGGTCATGATGCATATAGTGCTGCAGGAGGAGCAGTTTTTGCTAACTCTAGTTTTTACTTAGTACTCTTTAATTTGATGCTATACAAGAACACTGTTATTAAATCTGAAGAATATATGTATACCATTGCCGGTGGAGCATTTTGTGCTCTGTCAAGTTGGTCTATCAAAATTGTCAATTGTAAATACAACAGCAACTCTGTAACTGGAATTCAATATGGAGGAGCAGTGTTTGCTGACTCAATTGATGCTTTGTCCATAGTTAATAGTAGGTTTGAAGATAATACTGTGACTGGAGATGGTGGAGCTGGTGGAACAATTTTTGCTACATCTAGCCTCATAATAATGATGAATACTACATTTCATAACAACACTGTGAGAAGTCATAGTTCACTGATACATCTCTTTTCCAGCTTTGTAATATGTGGATATCTTACAGTGAATAACAATGTAGCTAGTAGTGGTTTGTTGTATGCTGTAGGAAGCAAGTTGTACTTTTATGGCAATGTAACTGTTGCAGACAACCTTGGGTTATCACTGTTTCTCTACTTCACTAATGTGACATTTTGGGGTCATACAAACATCAAAAATAACTCTCACATTGACAACACTTCTCAAGAAGGAAGTGTAGTAACTACCTTTCAGAGTGAAATAGTCTTCATAGGTAAAGCCAACCTCATGTACAACAAGGCTGTACGAGGTGGAGCTATTTCAGTCACTCAGAGTAAAGTTTATGTGTATGGAGATGTTTCTATATCTCAAAACATAGCATCAGAATCAGGTGGAGGTATCTATGCCTATCAAAGTGAACTGAACTTTGTGAAAAACATTACAATTCACGGAAACACTGCAACCGATAGAGGTGGAGGCATTCATGCCATCAGTTCAATTACAAAGTTATCAAGTGGATCTCATACTAACTTCATTAGCAATCATGCTGAGAGAGGAGGGGGAATCTGTCTAGAAGGAAGTGCTAAAATCTACTTAATAAAGGCAGCATTCACTGAATGCCAAACTCCACATCATAAAAATTTAATAACAAAATATTATAGAGCCTGCAATGTATCAAGATCATCATGGACTACACTATATTTATCCAATAACTCTGTTGATTATGGAGGGGCTGTGTACTTTGATGATGACACAAACTCTGCTATTTGCTACGCCACTCCTTTCAGTGATAAGACTACTGCATCCAATGAATGTTTTATTCAAAATCTTGCTCAGTATAGAGAAGTAGGTAAAAAGGATATTCTGTATTTTAACACAGTAAACACTTACTTCATGGACAATTTTGCTCAAGTGGCTGGAAATGCCATTTATGGTGGTCTAATAGACAGGTGTGGATTAAGTACACTTTCTGAATTATTTCAAGTGAAAAAAACAATCAATCAAAGTTCAGTAAATGCCATAGCTTATATAACCAACATTACTGATCTTGATATGCAAGATTTCAACTCAACCAAAATGATATCGTCTGATGCTGTTCGTGTTTGTTTCTGTACAGACAACCAACAAGACTGCAGTTACCATCCTCAACCAATACATGTCAGAAAGGGAGAAACATTTTCTGTTTCACTTGTTGCAGTCGATCACATCAACAACACAATAGCAAACAGCAGAATACATGCCTACGTTTCAACAGAAGGAAAGCTTGGAGAAGGACAGTCAGTTCAACTGACTAACTACGAAAGTTGCACTGACTTGTCCTACAGCATTCTCTCTCCAAACAATTCCGAGAAGATTCACATTTATGCCGATGGTCCATGCATGAATGCAGGAATATCCAAGAGCAGTATAGTGGTGCTTTTTGAAGCTTGTCCTATTGGTTTCAAAGACATTGACCTACACTGTAAATGTGACCCCATACTCTATCCAGAATATGTATCAAATTGTTCCATTCAAAAGGAAACTGTTCAAAGAAAAGACAATGTCTGGTTTACTTATGCGAATACCACTGACCACAATGGTTATATTTTACACAAATATTGTCCTTTTGACTACTGCCATCCACCAACTAAACAAGTTTTCATCAATTTAAGATTCAATGATGAACTATGTGCATACAATCGATCAGGAAAGCTCTGTGGATCTTGTCAGGATGGACTCAGTCTCTCTCTTGGCAGTTCACTATGCATTCCATGCTCTAACAACTGGCTAGTAATGCTCATTGGCTTTGCCATAGCTGGAATAGCACTAGTTGCCTTCCTTCTTAAGCTTAACCTCACAGTTGCTGTTGGAACAATCAATGGTTTAATATTTTATGCCAATATCTTTGCTGCAAACCGTGCCATTTTCTTTCCACAAGACCAAACAAAACTATTCACTGTTTTCATAGCATGGGTCAACCTAGACTTTGGATTTGAGACCTGCTTTTTTGATGGAATGGATGGCTATGTTAAAACTTGGCTCCAGTTTGCTTTTCCATTCTATGTCATTTCATTGGTTGCTGCTATTATCATCATTAGCGAACGGTCTACAAAGTTTGCAATGATCTTTACTGTAGGAAAGTACCCAATACAAACACTAGCTACTCTCATTCTACTCTCCTACACAAAGCTCCTTCGTACAATCATTGCTTCACTGTCTTTTACAACTCTCCAGTACTCTGATGGTTCACATGAAGTGGTCTGGCTGATTGATGCTAACATCCCATACCTCAGTGGAAAGCATATCCCTCTCTTCATCACAGCTGTTGTTGTAGGTCTTGTTGGTTTCATCTACACTTTCATACTCTTTGCTTGGCAGTGGCTTGTTCATTGTCCAAACAGAGGACCTTTGAAATGGATCATTGGGAACACTAAAGTCATTGCTTTCATTGATGCTTATCACAATCCTTACAACAAAGACCATCGTTATTGGATTGGGCTGCTTTTGTTGGTTCGTGTTGTCTTGTATCTTGTTTCAGCTGTCAATGTTCTCGGAAACCCTCGCATCAATCTTTTCAGCATAGCAATCACAACTTTATTTCTTTTTGTGTTTCAACGCACCATTGAGAAGAAGTCTAAAATACACAAGCAAAGATTCATTGAGCTGATCGAGACTGTCTCCCTCTTAAACCTTGCTGGTTTGACTATCATCACCTTTTTTATCACAGAGAGTGAAGAGAGCCAGAATTGGGTCACTTACACTTCAATTGGAATTGCTTTTGTTATGTTTCTTGGCATCCTCTTGTACCACATGTATCAGTTTGTTCTCGATCGTTTAGTCCAAAAGATTTGTGACAAATTTTACATTGGCAGGATCCCAAGCCAGCGTCAAGCACTAACAATGACTCCACCAGATCTAGATGTTGTGATTGCTAATGAGGAACTAGTTAGTGTGACTGAATTTGACGGTCTACCAGAGCCTGTTGATACTTGTCGTGATGAGTCGATCATCACCGATGAATACAATGGTGTGCAAGACTTAGTACATGGCAATAACCCGGTTCAAGTGGATATCGAAGCAAATAAGAACACTATAGAAGCTGCAAATTGTGATAGAAAACCAACCAGCAATGAAGTGAAAGGAACAGTTCAGCACAAGATTGAAAGAAAAGTAATATCCTCTTCTGTTCCCCTTCCAAATTCTCTTCTCCTTTGCCAGCCACTGCTCCATCACACAAACGCCTCACCTGTTGAAATCGAATTGCCTAGCTTGTCCTCTGGATGTGATATCTTCCAGCCACCAATGATTGTTGAATCAAAGTTAGAAGATGATGAGAATGAATCTGCTCCTCTGCTGCTACACGACTAAATAAATTAATAATTTATTTTGTTGGCCAGTTCTAGCCACATAATAGTTATTATGACTGATATAATATATTTTTTTACTTTGTTTCAAAATTTTTGTCAATTCAAACTTAAATTGGGTTTTACGGCACAAAATTTGTAGTCTATTGTAATTATACATTATGAATTTGTACACTAAATTAAGTTCCAATGTTTGCTAGTGTTGTCATTTGAGTTAAAAGATATTACATTTACAGCAACTGAAAATTATAATTTTATGATGCAATAATTATAATTCTTATTATAAGCTATGAATCACCAAAAATCAATTAGCTTGGTAGTTCAGAACTTGTTCTGCCACACTGTGACAGTCTGTCCACCCACAACAGAAGATTGCTTGAAGTTGAACCTGAAAGAGAAATTGAAAAATGATTCGAGTGTAAAGTACAGCCATATATACAATCATGCTAGTGATATTATAGTTAGCTAGCTATAGTAGTACATAGGCACGATCCAAAGAAGGTAGATACATGTATATGGGAGTGACATTGTGGGTGTCAATTCAATGCCCAAATTGCATTCCAATCATGCGACCACAATAGCTTCCTATTGGATTTGATCACATGCACCTTTGTGCTGACAAGTTTATCAGCAAATGCATGCAAAGATTCTGCCAACAACTTGAAATTGTCACAGTAAGAAAGGATAGCTAGGTCACCATGTCTTTCATATTCAACAGTCACGCAGGTTGAATGATTCAAGTCAGCACCTCACAACTAACCATTTTCCAATGCACTCCTCAATCTTCTCCCTGCACCAGTCCTTTGTGGCCGAGATCACAACCACTCCCTTGGGCGTCACACACTCCCACAGTTTACGCAGCCAGCCCTTTGGTTCAGCCAGCCTGTCCAAGAACTCAAAGAGGACAAGATCAAAGCCTTCGATCTCATTCGGCACCCACGTCATCTGTATACACAAAGGAAAGCATTAGTGATCCAAATAGCTAATCATTGGATCATAAAAATAATAAAAACAACAAAAAATTGCCCAGCTGAGGTATCACAATTCAGTAGCTGCCATAATAAATTAATTTTTGTTAAGTTCCATAAAGCTATGTTCTAATTGTGTCCTTTTCATAGAAACCTAATGACCATGGATGCACAAAGTTGCCACATGCAGTTACTATAAGTAGCAGCTGTGTGTGTCAATTTGTCACTCTTGTACATTCCAATTGTGACCTTGCAATGCCATACAAACCTGTTTGAAGACAACACGGTTTACATCGACACCCTCAGGCAGAGTTGCTGTCTTGGTCTCTCCATTCTCTCCCAAGTAACGCACACCAGGCTCACCATCACTTCCACGCTGCAGGGAGATGGCAGCGTCAAGGAAACGACCACTGTAGTCCACACCAATAACCTAAGATGTAGTGTGCATGAAATGACAAAAAAACCCCTTTAAAATACAGTATATTAGCGACCCATTCCTATGTGTGTGCTCCTGAGTCTTTCACAACTTAAATTCGCAAAGAATGATAAAACATGAAAAAATTTCTATCCCAGATTTAAAGTATATTATTTTAAATTGAAATTTAGAAGCTCCCATTGCCTCTATATACTGAGGTAAACTATTAGCTGAAGCTCACTGAGTTCTGGCTCACATTTTGAAAGGACCTGGTGAGCAGGAATGTGTGTAGACCAGTTCCACAACCAAAGTTGATGGCATTTGATCTCTTGATGTTCAGATCACTCACCACCTTCTCTGTGAACTGAATGAGGGGAGGGTTGTGGGAGAATCCCTGCAGTGTGTGTGTGTGTGTGTGTGTGTGTGTGTGTGTGTGTGTATGTGTGATAGGGTGAGGGTGTGAGGCTGTGATAGGGTGAGGATGTGAGGCTGTGATAGGGTGATAGTGTGAGGGGTGATAGTGTGATGGTGGTAACACTCACATTATCATATTGTTGTTTCAGCATTGCCTCCAGTTTGTCGACCGATTCATACTCAAACTGTTTGTTGGTCGAACACACACAAGCCTTCTGCTTCTCCACTCCCGGAGTTATGATGGGGTTATCTAATAAACAAATCACAGAAGCAATGGGGTTAAATAATTTTCACTGCAAATTGTTTAATAGATTACATTATAAACATTTTGCTGGGAAGAAAATAGCACTTAATTGTGTGTTTTAATGGGGTTAATTTTAGAAGGAAAGTAGGAAAAAATACAACAAAAATAATTTTTCTTTTCTCTTTTTCCTCACCAGCAACGCCAGCTCCAAGGACAAAGACTTCGGCTGAGCAGAGACGGACAGGGGTGGGGTTGGAGGAGCGTACCATCCTGAACCCGAGGTGTTGGAAGAAATGTCTTCGGAAGGAGAAGCGAGCAAACCGCGATGCCTCATCACCGGTAGATATCCAGGAGCCACCCTTTATTAGGTAGTAATTATGATAGAAAATGGGCATTAATGCTAGAAATGGATGACAGTGTACCAATGAAGTCTAGTGAGAAAATTAATCGTCTAAAATTTGGCAAATTGCTCAAGTTTTATATGTACAAAATGAATTTCACCAATTTGCCAAACTTTAATAATTAAATTTTCTCACCAAGAACAAGAAACCCAAGCCTATTGAGTTACTCTTACAGGTCAGGTGATATGCATTCATATTATAAGTATACTTTGCTTTGCTTACCATTGCAATACAGTAGAGGACAGATAGGCCCAAGGGATTATAGGCATACATACAATATTATAAAGCATTACAAAGAAAGAGAAAGAGAGAGAGAAATATATATTTTTTTAGGCATAAGGCAATCTGTGAGGATCGAGTTGCATGTAGAATCGAGTTGCTCGTGTTGAATATCTCTGTGAGCATTTCATGCAGTGGGCACAATCCAGAGGAAGAACACGGTGAATTGAATATTCAATGAAATAATTTTAACAAAATACTTTATCACTTAATCACTCATTCACACACACACACACACACACACACACACACACACACAGGTTGGAAATGGGTTGAATTCAGAGCTGCTAGACATCCATCCTTCTGGGTGTGTGCCAATGAATGCAAGTCTGGTTGTGGTAGTGACCTAGCCACCTACTCACACTGCGCAGGTCAAATGAATGGCCACAGCACCAACACAAGAAATGGAGCCAGTGCACACAATGGAGTCATGTACAAGTAAGCTTAGGGAATGTTTGTTTTGCATGTGTACAATATACTGGCTGAATGCATGCATGATAAGATGTAGTACCAAATGAATGGTTGATAGTGATAGTAAACAAAGAACCACTTTCACATGCATGCCCTGTTTGGACAAACCGTGGTATGTTGTATATACATGTAATACTATAATAATATAATTATATTACTATATACAGTATTAGATTTGCCCTGATTTATTTTCCTAATTTCAAGGCCTTCCTGTTGTTCTACAGACTTCTCTTCAAATGATTCTTTCAGTTGCTTCTCTTTATCATTCATTGGAGGCTTGAAATTTGTCTTTACATAAAATTAATTCTCTTTGATAAATCTTTACTAGTGTCCTTCATTTAAATCACCCCCTAGCTGCTCAGTAAAGGTCGTCAAAATACAAAATGCAAGAGATAGTACAAGGAAGAGGTCTTCACAATGAGCTTACACTATTATGTGTTCCTCTTTCGATCATCATGCTTCTAGTGGGCATTCCTTTTCAAGGCCCTCACTATCACTGAGATTGAATATACTATAATTATTATATCCAGAAGATCATTTCTCTCAAATTTGTAAATTTTAAATTTGACAATCTTCTCTCTCTAGATATCGTGCCATCTATGATATCATTGACATGCCGTGGGATTGGCCAGTGGACGTCAACTATCACGAGGCAAAAGCCTTCTGTGCGTGGAAAGGACCGGGCTACCGAATGCCCACTGAAGCGGAACACCATCGCATGAGAGGTGACCCTGTAAGTCGGTTGACGTTGGTACAAAATCAACGATTTTAAAAACTGATTGTATCCAGCTATAGGCTGGATAAATAACTTTTAAAATAAACCTACAAAGAAAACTCAGTGATTTGCATTTTCTTTTTGATCGTTACGTACAGCCTCCTTCCTCCAATATCAGTTGTGACCCCATCTACTCCCAAGACTATCCTGCCAATATCAACTTCAAGTATGGCTCATCCACGGTACGTACGTATGTAGGTTTTCTGAAACTTTGTAAGTACATCGTGGCTTTTAGTTTTGTTACCAGCAAGGCCTAGAGCATAATTTCGCCCGTGCTCTTTGAATAAAAGAATTTGTGTGTATGTCAAAGAGCCTGGAAACAGAGATAGCATTACTGTGGATATATAGTAATACACATGGGGGCTGTTTTAATAGTGTAAATGTGATTGTGTTGTATAATTATGTAGCTATGTGTGCAATGTTCATGCTTTTAAGATAATGCTTACATACATACATACATATATACATACCTACATTAATGGTGTCGAATATTTTCCCAAAATAAAATTTTGTGTGCATGAATGCTTGTATTCCCAAAATGGCTAGCTTGTTTGCTGAGTGTAAAGAATTTCATTCTGAGAACTTGCTAGAACTGTATAAGCATGTATGATGGTGTGGTGACTCTGAAATGGGATTGTGAAACCCACACTAGTTTCTACAAATATGGTGGTTAATTGCATGACCCTTGCTGCATACTTAAGGGCATGAAACTATATAGTTTATTTGCCATTGACAAAACATTGGTTGCTAGGCAATAGCAGCACTTGATGCATAGTCGAGTGCCACACACTTAAGTGCATGCAACAATTTACACTGTATTTTGTTTGCCATTGACCCCCAGTGACCCCTAGCTACTCTATTGTCACCTCCACCCATCCAGTAACCAGCAATTGGCCTATAAAACTTTAGTTGCTAGGCAATAGCAAACAAACATACACACATGCACACAATGCAGCCAGTCAACATGTTTCCTCCCTCTCCCATGGGCTTCTACGATCTCTATGGCAACGTGTGGGAGTGGGTTGAGGACCACTTCAACGGGCTCCCGGGATTCAAAACACACTTCCTCTACGACGATTTTTCTAGCCCTTGTTTCGACGGAAGACATACCATGATCACCGTANCAAATTCCTGGCTTTCTCAAAATTGGTCCTGATGGAAGAAAACCCCTCGAAATGTTCCTCCCTCCCCCCGCCACTGGTACCAAAGATGACAGATCCCACTTTCCTCAGCGACAACTGGAAATATCTCTCATTCGTTCGAGTCCTCCCTCTCAACAGTTTAAAGACACTTACGAAGAGACCTTTATACTCTTCCAGAAATACCAGATGGCTATTCACGGTGACACCAAAGACGAATGCGACGAGAAAATGTACAATAGGTTTCTCTGCGATTCACCGCTCATGCGAAAACCCGGCGCTACAGGTTGGTCGTATGACTATGGTTCGTATCACCAGCATTACAGAATTGATGGTAAACTGGTAGCGGTTGGCGTTGTGGACATACTACCAAAATGTCTCTCTTCCGTGTACGTATTTTATGATCCCGACTACAATTTCCTCTCTCTTGGCGTCTACTCAGCGCTTCGTGAGCTCGAGCTTACGCGAAAACTTCACCTGAGCGCTCCCGATACCTTCATATACTACTATATGGGGTACTATGTGCACAGTTGTCAAAAGATGCGATACAAGGGACAGTACACTCCTTCGTTTCTTCTGTGTCCGGTCACCTATAGATACGTCCCGATCGAAAGATGTCGTCCGAAAATTGACGTGAGTAAGTTTTCGAAATTTTACGAAGAGGCTGTTGAAGAAGAGGATGTTGAAGAGGCGATGGAAGGTGCTGTCGTGATGGTCCAACGAAATCTCTTGACGTACGCTTTGTGTAAGATGGTCTTTGGAGGTGACCACGAGGATAAAGTGAGAGAATATGTGAGGTTTGTTGGGAAGGATGTTGCCAGTCGGATGATACTGTTTTTGGCCAGTTAAGTTAACAGCTTTTTTTTTTTGCTTTTTTTTTTACGAACCATTAATTATTGTCAATGTTTTTGTTTATGTAGTAAAACAAGCTAATGCCGTAGTATTATGCCTACGTGGTTGTGTCATTGTGCTAAACTTGCATAAAAGTTGAAAATAGTGCTGAAATTCTATGTATAATGCACATGCATGTGATTGTTAACTGTTTATGAATTTTGTAAGTAGTCTTTAAAGTTTATATCAAAACGTTTTTGGTGCAAGCACCTTTTACATCATTTTTCACGTGCACTATGATGTTGTTAGCTGTTAGACCATCTGAAACAATTTGTTCTGGTGTTGTCCGATCCTTAGATTTCCAGTAACTATATATTTAAAAAGACATCATTTCTTCACATTATGATGTAGCTATTAGCTGTTATTCTCACTCAAATCTTGATCTGAAGCATTTTTTTGCCATTCATTAACTAGTCTTTATATTGTCACACCTTTCACAAAACCTATGGACTGGAGTGACGCCAGAAGTGGTAGAAGCAATTAATTTGTGCAGTAGATTGTTCCATGCAGTGATTGTACTGGGAACTTATATAAGAAAATAAGAAATAGTGAAAAAAAAAAGTACAAGTAGTTGGAAGCAAAACAAAGTATATACAATTAATATTATCATTATTGTTTGCTAAAAATTGTTTGTCTATAGCGATGTGGAGTTGTTCTGTATGCAAACAAGAACTTTGCTAGCTTTGTTTCCCAGGAAGCATTCTGAAACCGTGTAGTGCAGCAGTTTATGGGTATTCCTAGCCAAGTAGCTGCGATAAACAAGAAACTTTCAACTTATAATATTGACATGGGACAAGAGAGGAATCAGAATATTCAGAAATGAAAGCAAAGTTCACACACTGGCTTGGTTATAATAAACAATTATTATTATTATTATTATTATTATTATTATTATTATTATTATTATTATTATTATAGTAAAAAATAATCCTAATACAAACAACTCAGTTACAAACACACATTACTACTTATTCACATGATTGCATGATGCTAATCATTACCAAACACCTCTCTAGCTATCCGTCCAAAATTCAAGTCGATCAAAGCTTGTTTGAGCGCTCTTCTTGTTGCGTGCTTCCCTTTCTTATTCTGCCACAGTTTTATCATTTCCAGAGTAGCCAGCGTCGAATCGAACGGATATTTAGTTCTGAGCGTTTCCAGCTTTGAGTACTCCACGCCGAGCTTTATGCCCAAGTGTTGCCAATCTCGTGGAATGACTTCGGCAATTCTTGTAAGATCCTCCTTTGAAATGTGTTCAGGTGTCTCAGGCGTTGGTGGGTGACCTTGTGCCGAGGGAGCAGGGGGAGGGGGGTATGTCACCTTGGAGAACCCAGCAGGAAACTGGACATGACCGTGACCACTTGAGGGGAGAGTCAGTGGAGCTTGTACGGGCGGAGGAGTGTTGTCCGATTCTTGTAGCAAAAATTTCAAAAGGTTGAGGATCCCTACAAATCGATCTTGTACCAGAGCTTTTCTTAGTGTTTCTCTCACCAGTGAGTCGTCCACATCGAGCATAGGAGTCAGCTCGGAAATGTTAAGTATATAGCACGATGTCATACGAAGACTTGTGGGAATTGAATCAGGTGCAGCATAATCGTGAAAAAGTACCGGGATGAATTTTTTAGCGTTGATCGAATTCACGACACTGTGATTGAAAAATTTTCCTTTCACCATCTCGATCGTGATGTTGTCCTGACTCTGAAGAGCAAGCAACAATTGCGGCGAACAAACCATCAATACAATGTCACATTCAGCGATCATTCTTTGAGTCCATTGGTCCCAGTTGGCCATGTGGTCCTCGTATTGATCGAGAAATGTCTCCACACCAGAGCAGCGTAGGATGTCGGCAAGTGCTTGGACATTGTCGCAAAAGTCTTCTGTTGATTTGTCGAAACACGCTTGTAGTTGAGTGTCTTTACAGTAGAGAATGAACACTTTAGGTTTGCCTAAAGAAAGTAAGGAAACCCACATACAGTACGTATTAGTAACAGTGGCGTATCCAGGATTTCAGTTATGGGGGTGCTGATACAATGTGGGCATGGAGCAGCCAAAAATTTTGGGGTAGCCACACCCACTTTTGGGTCATGTGAGCAAAATTATTAATAGTTATTAATGCAATCTGGCCAGAGATGGCACTGTGTTCTGCAGTTTTTTCGGCCTTTTCTCCAATTTTATGTAAAATTTCACTGTTGAAAGTCAATTTTAAAGTCTTAATCAGCTTATATTTTTATCTATTTCAAGCAAAATTCATTGAACTGCGCTTGTTTTGAGCGCTGCTTTTTGTGATGATGTCATTATTTTCTGAGCTAGGGGGGTGCTCGAGCACCCTGAGCACCATGCTAGATATGCCACTGAGTAAGAGCAAGAGTAAGTAAAGGGGGTATATAAGTGCCCATCTTGAAGAAAGCTAAGAAATAATAATATGATGGTGTATATTTACAATCATGCTTTCATATTTACAGCTAGATCTCAGACTCAGCTAATGCTAACACATAGCAATTTTTTTCTAACAGTAAAAAAGTGAGTGAGAGCACTTGAGAACTGACCTGTTGGTCGTTGAGGAGCCACGTTCTGCTGAGCCATTTGAGTGCGAGGTGTGGGGTACTGCTGATAGTGATCAGGCTGGGGTGGAGGGTATGCCCCTTCTGTTGATGTCATGTGGATATTAGGTTGAGGGTTTTGAGGGTTTTGAGGGTGTGGAATAGGTCCAGCATTAGTTGAAACAGGATTAAAAGGTACTTGAGCAGGGTTAGGGTGAGTTGGTGCATGGTTATAAACTCCCGTTGGTGCTGTAGTGGCATTTTGTGTGCGGGGATATTGTCCAGTTGCCATGGTAACATTAGGTGCACCAGTGGGGTATTGTGTTGGTGGAGTGGTATTTGTGGGTAAACGGTAATAAGGTCCGGTTGCCATGGTAGCGACACATGTGACAGGAGGTAAAGGTTGAGGAGGACTGTAAGCAGGTGGAGAAATAGGGTAGGGCTGATTCTATAAGAGAGAGAGAGAGAGAGAGAGAGAGAGAGAGAGAGAGAGAGAGAGAGAGAGAGAGANGAGAGAGAAAGTCACCAAACTTCAGTTTATAGTACAGTGCAACATAACATGAACTGTGGCTAATGTACACACTCTGACAAAAGCCTACACACACAGACAGTGTGTAGAGTGCTATTGCATCTCCTTTCATACCAAGAAAGGCACACAGCTGTTGTACATAGTACATGTACAACAATTCAGACAGAATGAATGTACTTCAATGTCACGAGGAATGGCGCACGCACAATACTGTGAAAAATTGTACGTGGGTAAACGCCTCGTACCCAACTTATTCTTACAACTAGACTCTTATTGATAGAAGCTGTCTAGAAACTCTAAATTCTAGATAACCAAAGATGAATAAACCATGGTTAGCACTTGTTCCTAACGAGATCATGTATATGGGATGGCTAAAGTCCATCTGGTTTGAGAATGTTGCCGGAAGTGAAATAATGACATTTATGCAATACTTTTCCAAGGGGACAAAGTAGCTAACTTTTGACTGGTAAGGCGTAGGAAGCTGAAAAAGCAATTAAAAGAATTGAGAAAACAAGCGCTTTCCAATGGTGCTTGAAATTTTGAAATAGGTTTGATATTTTAGTTCATTTTTTTTCTAGAGGCATTCTCAAACTAGATGGAATTTAGTACAAAATCATACATGCACAAGTACACACATGATAGTCACATGCTGCACAACATGCTGATGAAACTTACTGTTACATTGGCTTGTGAAAAGGGAGTGGCTTGGAAGGTAGTTATAAAATTATACGCAGCTTGAAGCTGCGAATCGGAGAGTTGACGATTGACAACTGGAGCTGTGTGTGTGTGTGTGTGTGTGTGTGTGTGTGTGTGTGAGAGAGAGAGAGAGAAGGGAGAGTATCTCAGTGTGTGTGTGTGTGTGCACATGTGCTAAATTATAAGAGTCACAATCTTCAATCAGTACTCAAAGCCAAAAAATTTTATGTTGATTCAGCACCCTATATGAACATATGGTAAAGGTACTCACGTGCTGGATGAGGAGACTCTGGTACACTGAGCACATCAATCCCAATGTGTCGAGCTAGATCGGATTGTCCAGACCAGACCAGGCACTTGCCGAAATTCTGAAAATAATTTCGCCCCTTTCTCGGTAGAAGCAACAGAAGCTTTTCACGTTTCTGTTTTGCGTTGAACTTGACACTTGTGAGAGTTTCATACTCGTCAGGAGTGACCATACGCTCGGCATTGAGGTAGGGAAGGATCTTCTCGATGTCCAGCTGCTGGCAAAGGATCACAAAATGCTTTTGCAAAGGGTTGTTGTCCCCCATCTTTATGCTGTGTCACGTTGTTTTTATACTATCTCCGTAAATCTTTCCGTATATTTTGTCACGAGGGGGGAGAACCTCTGTAATTTGGCCAATATTAAATTTAATGCATGGCAACAAACTTTCACAAAGACAGTGTATAAACTAGTAGCAGATTCTGAGAAATTATGGCCAGTGGTTCTTTTTCCAGTAACTCTAGAAACAATGGTTCCTTTTCTTCAACGGCTACTCGTTCGAATGGTCGGCTAAAGAACGAAGCTGTGGATACTTTTGAATTTCACAAGGCGGTCTTTCACGGCGACCTGGCTCAAGTCAGCAGTNTGTGTGTGTGTGTGTGCGCGCGTGTGTGTGTGTGTGTGTGTAAAGAATTTCCATTTCATTTTGTTAGAGCCTCGATCGTTTTAATGCTAAACATAATATTGGTGTTGGGAATACGTTTATTTCTTCAATTTAAGCACAATTGTCATTAACTTAAATCAGCATAAAATCCATTTTTGAACGACAACTTTTACTGACTTGTGTCTTGATTCACTAGACTTCAGCCCAAATGGTGCAAGCTGCTACGAAGCTCATTGAGCGTCGTCTTCCAGATGTGCCCATCGAGGTGAACCAGGTGGAGGAGACAGCTGCTACTGCTTATGGCAACAGCTCAGGAATCATGTGAGCCATAGCATCATCATGAGTGCACTTTGAGATACGGTTCTTCAAACTATACAATGTAAAATCAATGAATGTTCTGAAGCTCTCTCCAGAGGTGTTTTATATCATTCGTGTTTAAGGAATGTCTCTTTTCTTGTTTATTTATATATCTAGTGCAGTAGCTGAAACTTCTACTGGATGTCGATTTGGGGGGTCTGCCAATGGACGAAGAAGTATGAAATTCATGTACCGTAGATCGGGAACTTTTCGCCATTAAAAAATTTACCCCACACATGCAAGTGGCAAAAATTAAACATGTGAAAGCTTAAACATATGGCGATCTTATACGAATTGGTCAATCTGGCAAAAATTTAACACACGAAAATTAAACAAGTGAAAATTTATAGCAGCGAAAATTTCCTGATCTACACTCTATAAAATTCTCTCTACAATCACACATGCATTTTATTAACTAATACTCCTTCACTTCTGAATCATTTGTTGTGAAAACCACAGGTGTGTCTGCTGACAAGACAGGCAGAATGGCTGCTGAAGAGTTGGTAAACAGTGTCAAGGCAGGAGGCTGTGCGGATGAGCACCTCCAAGACCAGTTGGTCATCCTGATGGCGCTAGCAAAGGGTAGATCTGTCCTTCGAACTGGGCCAGTTTCTCTTCACACACAGACAGCAATACACATTGCTAAAACACTGGCCAAGGTAAACAGTTATTCCCAGTCAGTGTTAGCTATATTCAGAGGGAGTTTTAAGAAACTTTTATATGTCTCCATGGTTAGGCCATTTTTCTTTGTACAACTCCATCTAATTTTATTTCTATATGTACATAACTAGAGGGCTCTCCCAAATTTTTCTGTGTATAGATACTCTAGCTGCATTTGCATGACATTACATTTTGTGTATGAATGCAGGCAAAGTTCAAAGTGAGGAAACTGGAAGGCAAACAAGATGTGAACTTGATTGAGTGTGNTTTCACGTTTCTGTTTTGCGTTGAACTTGACACTTGTGAGAGTTTCATACTCGTCAGGAGTGACCATACGCTCGGCATTGAGGTAGGGAAGGATCTTCTCGATGTCCAGCTGCTGGCAAAGGATCACAAAATGCTTTTGCAAAGGGTTGTTGTCCCCCATCTTTATGCTGTGTCACGTTGTTTTTATACTATCTCCGTAAATCTTTCCGTATATTTTGTCACGAGGGGGGAGAACCTCTGTAATTTGGCCAATATTAAATTTAATGCATGGCAACAAACTTTCACAAAGACAGTGTATAAACTAGTAGCAGATTCTGAGAAATTATGGCCAGTGGTTCTTTTTCCAGTAACTCTAGAAACAATGGTTCCTTTTCTTCAACGGCTACTCGTTCGAATGGTCGGCTAAAGAACGAAGCTGTGGATACTTTTGAATTTCACAAGGCGGTCTTTCACGGCGACCTGGCTCAAGTCAGCAGTTTCTTGGAGGGTGGAACGGATCCTAACGCCCAAGACAGACACGGTATGTATGACATAAAGCCGGTAGAGTATTTTAAGACGTGATTTCTACTGACCTTAGTACACAGGGGATAAAACCTGGGTCCCTCCCTCCATAGATCTTTGAAATCATGTCATATCACTGGTGCCATCATGATTCAGCAGCTGTACAATTAAATGTTTTGTCTTTATACAGCTTCATGTGCGCTCTTTATCGAGCCATTGTGTGTGTGTGTGTGTGTGTGTATGTACACACATGTGTTGTTTACTTATATAAAGTGCACTATAGTAGGCTAATTAGCTTATCCTCTCCCCTAATTTTAGCACCTTTTGTCAGCTATAAAATTAACGTTAAACTTTCTTAATAATGTGGTAGTCCCACTGGAAGTGCTGTACACAATCCTAACCCACTTCCCTTGTAGTCATTGTATTTTTACTTACATTTTCATGACTTCTCTTACACTTCCACGTTGTGCAGGTAACACACCTTTACATCTTGCTGTCATGCTCGGACACAGACGTAAGTACTGTAACCTTTGTGAGATGAAAAGGCAACATGAAATTGAGCTTCTGTTTTACTTTTCTGTTGGATTGCTGTGTGTGTTTGTGTGTGTGCACTGCCAATGCCATTGTCTCTCTCTCTCTCTCTCTCTCTCTCTCTCTCTCTCTCTCTCTCTCTCTCAGAAATTGTCAATGAACTCATAAAGCATAAGGCAGTAGTAAAGGAGAAGAACCATCTTGGTTGGACTCCCCTTGATGAGGCTCTCAGCTATGGAGACAGAGGAACCAGTGAGTGGGAATTTAAGAATTCATCCGATACTTCCAAGTCCTGACACTGAAAATAATTTCATTGTTGGGGAAAAATAATTTTAAGAGGGTTCTTAATTTTCACTCCTTAGGGCCAGTTTTGTATAGTTCTTGTTCATTGCTTAGAAGCAAAAGTTTGTTACATCCTTTCTGTTTAGTGCTGAGAATAACATACAGTATGTTAAAGTTTTGAAAATCACACTTCAGTAAAATATTTTACCCACTAAAGGTTTTCCTGCCCGCCATAATGTCAATATGATAGCATAGCCTGTGTTGCGGCAAGAGAAAAAGAAGGCAAATTATCCCTAATCTTCACACGCACTCACACACGCACTGGCTAACTGTCGTAAGTGTCTCTTCTTACATGAAGCTTGTAGTCCATTGGCAGCTCTTGGCTGCTCTACAAGTTGTTATGATCAACAATGTTTGCGATGAGACCACAGTAAAGTCGTGTAGGAATAACTCTCAATTGTCCTCTAATGTCTGCTTTGAATATTTGTTAAGTGAGGTATCTGAATCCTTTCCCTCTCTTTCTGTGTGTGTGTGTGTGTGCGTGTGAAATATGTTGGTTGTTCTTGGTGTGAATGGACGGACAATTATTGATGTATTTGTAAGGGTGAGGATATGGGATGAAGGCATGGGTGTGGTGTCATGTACACACATACTTTCTCTCTCTCTCTCTCTCTCTCTCTCTCTCNTCTCTCTCTCTCACTCTCACACATACACACACACACATACACACACACACACACACACACACTGACAGTCACTCTCCTGCTAAAGACTCTTAGAGATCAGACAACAGAAGGTCTTATACAACGAAAACAAGAACTAGTCAAGACACTAAGAAATGTACGTACATATAAATCCATTCTCTTCCTTCGTCTAAAACTTACCCATTTCAAATGAAACGGGCTACCATGTTAGATACACCAGTCTTTGTGTGTAGTGTGTATTATCCTAGCAGTGAAGTACTGAAGGTCTGTCCCTTTCAAGCATTGTGCTCAAGTGTGTCTACACCTGTATGATGTTATGACTGCATACATGAGTGCATCATGTTATGCATATTATGTCAGTCAATCTTGCTCCCTTTCTTCATTTTCTGAAAGAATATTAAAAAAAGAAAGAGAAAAAAAAACAGAATCATCCAAATTACTCTCATCAGTCTGGTTTCCTCTCTCTCTGCCCACTTGCTGCTGTTTGAATAGAACTGCTTTTTTGCTCCATTTCACTTTCGAGGGCCAAAAATCTTGTAATTTTGACACTCATTGTTGGCACTTGGCACCTGACCCCCCAAGCTCGATGGTTTTCTGTCTTGTTATTGACGTGTAGGTGTGTGTGTGTATGGGTGATTTTTAGATGGTAAGAGTTATTCCAAGTATGTTGTTTGATTAGAAAATTAGGTCTGAATGTGGTGTTGTGGGTCAAATTGAAAGTGTTGTGCATTCTTTGTTGGCTTGTGTGTGAGTGTGTGTGTGTGGCATAGGTACTCTATTGTCTATGTGTGTGTGTGTGTGTGTGTGTGTGTGTGGTGCTCTTTGTGTGTCCCATTCTATTATATTCCTGTATTAATCACTCTTTGTGTGATCTAGTGCTTCAGACACTCTCTCAGTGTCAGCTGCTTGCTACACTGTGTATGTGTTGCTTAAGTAACTCATCATTATTTCATTACTTGTAGGTAATGCTTGTAGTGGGCCTTTGAGGATTATACCACAGTTGTGTAGCAACAGATGTTTTTTAAAATCTTTGTGTGATCATTTTCTTCTCTCTCTCTCTCTCTCTCTCTCTCTCTCTCTCTCTCTCTCTCTCTCTCCAGCTTGATGACTTTTATGCCGAGTTGAGATGGGAGTTTCACACTTGGGGTGAGTAAAGTATGCTCATTAATTGCTCAGTAATGCAGGGGTTGACTCGTATCTCATTATAGTGTGCAAATATTATCGTTATATCATCACAATTTTTAGTTCACATGTATATTATGATCTCATGTAGTTCCTCTACTCTCGAGATTGTTACCGTCTGATGTCTGTCGGATCTATAAGACTGGATCGTGTATACGGTAGGGTATACATGTGTTGTCTTTATTATGTAGTTTATGAGATTTTAAGTAGTTCTTGTGAAATTGACTTTGAAACCTTCTAATGTTGTCAACATGGTTAGGTTCATATTCTGTATCAATGACACTTATTATGCATATTTTATGTGTACTGTGCAAGTGTATGCAATTGGATGATTCTTTCCGGAATCTCATAACATACTATGAATGATTTCTAAAGAAATTTAGTAACTTATAGTTCTTCTATCTTGACTGTATAGCTTTAGACAGCTTACCATAATTATGGCACAAAATCTTATTGTCGACATGTCCTGAAGAGAAAGTAAATTTCCTCAAAAGATATCTCATCCATTGGAGTAAAATATGATTCTACTCCAGTCCTTTTTCAACTTGAATAATTCTCTTCGATATTTCACACTGTGTCCCACTCCCATTCTCCAGACTCGATTCCACCCTGGGGGACTTCACGGAGATGAGATGGACCCGTGGTGACCTCACCTTCATCTTCAACGGGGAGGACGTGGCTGCCTCCAACCAGCTCTCCATCGTGGTCCTTGACAACAAGACCAGGCAGTACCAGAGGATGAAGCTACTGGGAAGTGTAAGTTGGAGGGGGGGGAAATTTGGTGGAAGTTTTTTTGTTGTTGTTCTTGTTTTTCATTTTGTTGACTAAAAATTGGAAGGAGCTTGGGTGATTGTAAACTTTAGCTGTTTTTTCTTGAATCTGTTTTTAAAATTGTCTTTGTGGTGAGTATTTATTGTTGTAGAAAGTGAATTGACAAACTAATGAGTTCAGCTGGAAATGTTTATTTGTGAAGAACTTTTGTAGCAAAATGCTTACTTGTAACTTCACACACACACACACACTCTCACAGGAAGACGTCCACACTGACCTCCACGATCACATCAACATGCTCATGTCCCGGCCCATCACCTACGCCAACATGTCCACCCAGCCCATCAAGGTGGTGAGAGCACAGACAGGATGGTTCTTCAAAGCCAACAAATCGGTAGGTCCAATACTGGTGGTCATGCAGTGATAACCACTTAGAGACAAAATTCCAGGCCCCCTGCTTGCTACTTAGAGGAGGTACGACATGTGAGTGTCAATTCAATGCTTTTGCTGACTCAGCATGGTAGGTGCACGTGACCAAATCCAATACCAAACTATAGTGGTCACGAATGCACTAATTGACACTCGGTGTATGTCGTACCTCCTCTGCTTGCTACTATTGCTTAGAGTGGTTTGTTTTACTTTGACAATCTTTACCATGCACTTTTTTGTTCACTGGTAATGATCATCAACTTGATAAGTCAATAATGCAGTATGCCTGGGAAAGAGGCTTTGTGATTCCCTTTAGCAGCACTGCTCATTGATGCATTGCTTATGAAAATTTTCACCTAAAGTATCGGTTTTATTTCTTCTCAGGAACGTGTAGGAGAATATGATACTGATGTTTACAATATAACCGATCTCATCCTGATTTCAAGAAGACGGTAAGAAGTTTCCCAACTGTAATGTTTGTATTGCAGAGACTTTGATGATGTATATTGTGAATGATCTCTCTCTCTCTCTCTCTCTCTCTCTCTCTTTCTCTCTCTCAGTCGAGAGCACCTCACTCCAGATCAGATCAGAGAGCACGAACAACTCCAGGCCAAAGTGGAGACTGGTAACCTTGGAACAAATGACATAGAGGAAGTAGAGGTGGGTGCATATCAGTGCTTGTAGATCTATTGATTCCAGCTGTCACTGCTGATAGTGGTTGTTGTCATGGTAACAGTCAGTGGTGTGTTTACACTGTAGGATGGGGAAGAGGATGACGAGAGAGAAACGATCCCCTCATTAGCCCCTCCCCCTGAGTGCGAGGTGACGTGGGAAGAGTACATAAACGCTCCCTCCGACAGGTTAGATGGAACTCGGGGCATCTTATACTATATTAATTTTGTTAGACACTGTTTTTGAGGTTTTTACGTGGTTTAGAAACACGAAGGCTGCTGTATAGAATTAGCCTCGTCCCAGGCTCTCTCCCTGAATATTTCACGCTGAAAAATAGGAAGGGAGAGAGCCTGGTATGTGAAATCACGTGAATGACATAGCACATACATGTAGAAATAATCAATGTGGCATAGTAGAGAAACCATACAAACTCTCTCTAAGGTCTCTCTACGGGCTACATCATTCACGTGATTTCGTGTACCGGGCTATCTCCCTTCCTATTTTTCAGCATGTAATATTAATATTCTCAGGGAGAGAGCCTGGGACGAGGCTAATATAGAATCCCGCCAGGGTTCTATGAGTAGCCTGAGGGTTTCTAAATCACGTAGAAACAGTGTCGGACAAGTTTCAATACCCAATCAAAATTGAAGTTTGTACTCATAATTTTATGGTATTCTGTTTCACGTAGAGTACATATAGCTACCTGTGAACAGGTCTCTATGAAATTTAGAGACCTGTACATAGCTGTCCAATCTGAGATGGGATTCATGACTCATCCTTTTTTGATTGCTTGTGTGTTTGTTTGTTTGTAGTGTACCTCATTTAGGAAGAAAAATGGATTTGAAAATTGAGAGAAAACACTTTAAGGCATCTGTGTGTGTGGTAAGGAAAGCATACTACAGCTAGATCTTATGCTCGCTTCAAAAGTAACGATAATGTGTATCCTCTCTTACTTGCATATCCGACACGAATTTTGATACAGACGGACCATGATAACTGTCCCATTGAAATGAAAAAGTAAGTGTACTATTTTATTTCTCACAAAATTCTAAAGATTTATACATGTATAAGCCCTCACTACACTATATTATGTTTTCAACATTGACGTACTGTATACACAGGTTGTTGGACATACTGGAGGTGATAGCGCCGTATAAACATTTCCACAAGTTGAGGCAGTTTGTAGACTTGAAGTTACCTGCCGGCTTTCCAGTCAAATTAGGTAAGAGGTGATAAAAGATCTCTGCTTATAATCATAGCACTTTGGTGTAACTACAAAATCTTCTGAAAATAAAGGTTTTTATGTGTACATGTTATAATTATGTTATATAATGTTACTTCGTAAGTTGGCTAAACTTTTCAACTGTGCAGTGGTACATGTATGTATGACCTTATAGCTAGCTTGACTGAGTTTTATGTGTACACTCTGTTGTCATGGTAACAGATATCCCAGTGTTTCCAACAGTCACTGCCATTGTCACACTAGAACGCTACGAGAGAAAGCAATCACGTGAAAACCTCTTCTTCATACCTAGAGACTACAAAAAGGTAAGGGAGTGAGTGAGTGAGTGAGTGAGTGAGTGAGTGAGGGAGGGAGGGAGGGAGGGAGGGAGTGAATGGGTGGATACATAAACCCTATTCAGTTTGTAATTTGAAGTGGAGAAATATCTGATTTGACAGTGTTTCTTTTTATAATGTTGTTAATTGTTCAGTTTGTGCCAAAGGCATCATCTGGTGATCAGCAAAACACTTCTAGTAATTCCACAGCATCTAACTCATCTGCAAATAAGTCTTGATTGTTACTAATGTTATTGTTTAATAATACTCACTGTGTTATTTATTGTCTTGATAACAATGAGAAAAAATGTTCAAATACACCATGTGATGTGCATGACCCGGGCACAAGTATTACTGAACTACACTCTGAACCTGTTATGTACCTAGTTATACCTGTTGAAAACGTCATTATGTGCCTTGGAGCTTCTTATTTGCAGGTGCTAGACCCATATTCAACTCTTGTAATCTTCTATCTGTCTTAATTTGGCATGACATTTTGTTATAGCAGTTCATCTGGAAAGGGTTCTATCTGCTACATGTTTATAAATGAACTCTTGTACTTACACTAGACTAGAATGCTCTTGCACTCTAAACTCATAATAATAATTGTGTTGATAATGACGTCATCGACATTTCCGGTATATCGGTTGGTACGCGCGGCGCGGTTCAGAGTACAGTACAGCGGAGTGCATGTATGCAGTGGCTATAAAACATTTTACACGGCTACTATGGGCAAGAAAATCATCAACTTTTATCTGTAGCAATTGAAAAGATTATGTCAGAAGCACTAAACATACTACTCGATACTCCAAGCTCCGCGTCCCCCGTCCTCCACTCTCCTGGCTCGGCGGTGTCCGGCAAGGTTATCGTAGAGACGAGCAACACGATGAAGTACGATAGCATCACGGTAGAATTCACTGGCGGGGCTGAAACACACTGGACCGATGGACTGGAATCTTCTCGACATCATGGCAAGTGGCACCACCACAGTGGAAAAGGGGGCTGTCACTGCACCTACCTCAAAAACTCTGAGATGTACTTTTCTTCCGGCTCTCTCACGCTGTGGGAAAAGGACTCCACTCCAGATGGATTGTTTCCAAGTGGAGTGACAGCTTTTCCATTTCATTTCACTCTCTCTCGAAACATACCTTTATCGTTTGAAGGACAAAATGGATGGATACGCTACCTCTTGCACGCCCAGATTCATCCAAGCAGTGGTACACCAAAATCGCAAAGTCACTGTGTCAGTGTACCCATCCCTGTTCGCCTAGCATGTGGTAATTCAGATCAACAAGAAGAAGAACAACAGGAAGAGCGATTGATAATGGACTTGTCTCTTCCAGAGTCGTACAAGAACAAGCAACGAGTGAAAATTTTTAACAATTTCGAGTTTGGGGTTGTAACCCTTGCACTAGATATGGATCAGATCTCTGGATTTGACGTGTGCGAAGAGCTTCCACTGAGAGTATACATTGAGAACAGGACCAACAGTAGAATCATATTGACGGCATCCATCACTAGGGATGAAGTGTACATTTTTGATGGACCGCATGGTGCAGTGCTTACTAGAAAAGTACCCAAAGAGATTGCAACATGCTCAAGTGACTTGATTCATATCGGACAAACGACTGTTGCAAACCTAGGGATGGTGATTCCAAGAATAATTGAGTGCTCTGTTGAACACTGCAATATCATCAGCTTGCGGTTCCTACTGCACTTAAAACTCAGCCTAGTAAATTGGGTAGGGAACACTATTAGCACGAGCATGCATGCAGTATCTACATCATTTCCTATAACATTTACAAGACTCAATACCGATCAGCTTAGAACACTGTTGGAGTCGAACGAAAGAACTGAATCATCTTCTCCTACACTATTAGATGAACCCACAGCATCCACAGTGGACCAATCTAGGCTGTCTTTGACAGAGTTAAGTTTCTCGATACCCAGCTGCTACAAGAATAGAAACAAAGTCGATTCATTAACATGTAAATCAGGTAAAGTGATGCTGTGTTTGGACATGCCACAGAGAACTGAGTTTACTTTGAGCGAACAACTTCCACTCTGTGTGAAAATCACAAACTATGCTCGAACTGAAGTAATGTTGATGGCATCTATCGTCAAAAATGCACCAACACCAACACCTCCATCTTGTAGAGCTAACGTCTGCTATAACAGTCCTCATAGAAGACTAAATGCATTCGAACCTTCATTGTCCATGCCTAGAGTTACAAGTGAACTTGATGCTATATTCAGCGATACTGTATATCCTGGGCAAACGATAATGTGGAGTGAGAAACTGAGCATCCCTGAAAGTTTCATTACCACTGACTTGAGAAATTCGGATGCAAAATATTTCCTGAAATTTAGCATGCAAGAGTTGAACACTACTCAAGATCATGGAGATGTCTACATGACCATTCCTGTGACGTTTGAATTTGTTGAAGATGTAAACACATCACAGGTGCCTTTGATTTCTGAACCAGACCCCATTCAGTCTGAGGCTGAGTCAGAGAGACTAATGAACCCTGAAGGTCGACAGGATGCTTCATACACACCATCAGCACCAGGTCCTGAACTTCCTCTTCCTTTGCTGTCAGCAAGTGGAGTGCCTCCTCAGTCTAGTTTGGACTCATTGGAATCAAACACATTACATTCTCTCGATGTATCACACAGCCAGCAGCATCCATCTAGACGGCAAATCTCTTCTGTGGACAGTACTCCATCAAGATCTGTCGGTCCACTTTCAACTCCTGTTGAGGCTCTCAACGATGGTGACAAGAATAATCCGAGTGCATCTAGAACACTCTCATCGGATGCTCCGCCTTCCTATGATGAGGCTGTCAAGTATCTTACTCTAATGGGTGTTTCACATCCATAAAATTTTTTTAATTCACAATCGCATGCGTATCATATTAATTATTATACCCATGCACTGGCAGTATAATAAATTTATTATTATCATAATTATTGTTATCCTACTAGAAACACTATTAATCCAAACAAAAAAGTACAATATCGTGATTATGTATTCATGCTATTAGTTATTCAATGACTAGACTTCAGCATTAATATTTAACTGATTTGTTAACTTTCTTTTTAAGTCCTCGACTTCCTTTTCAAGTCTCTTGATTTCCTTCTTTCTTTTAATATCCATTTGCAGAATGTCTTCATAACTTATTTG
The DNA here is from genome assembly GCA_964030475.1 of Tethya wilhelma. Classification (NCBI taxonomy): domain Eukaryota; kingdom Metazoa; phylum Porifera; class Demospongiae; order Tethyida; family Tethyidae; genus Tethya; species Tethya wilhelma. The sequence continues at coordinate 19,769,098 of CAXIPT010000001.1, read as the reverse complement.
ATCTTTGGAGTCTCTGACATCAAGTTTGTCTTGTTCAAAGGGCTTCTCATAGAGAAGACGTGTAACCTCTTTTAAAGTATCTTGTGGCAATTCATCAGAAAGATCCCTTTGAGGAGGATACTCTTGCCTGTCTGCTTTGATCAAATGCAAAAGACTCAAAATCAATAACCCAGCTTGATCAAGTACACCACGTGGAGCTGTATCAAGTCTCCAAGGAATGTTTGGAGAAACATAAACGATGGGCACAGCTTTCTTATCTAATTCTTCATCTCCTGTGCCAGCCCATACGTAAGGTGAAAACAGTAGGTGATATGTTTCGGGATAGAGCAGTACTCCCACCAATGTGCGACCGTTAATTCCCTTAAATGTTGACAACTTGTTCATATACGATGCCAGCTGATAAACATGTTTGGTCCATGTATTTTTTATCACTCTTTTCAGATCAAGCCTTGGTTTGACCTCAAATGGAATGAAAAACAAAGTGCTATTGCTGCTTTCATCATGATCAGGTGTGAATGTGACCAAATAATCAATTTTGCACGTTGTTTTAAAGGTTATCGGCTGTTCCGAATGTACTCGTGGCTTGAATGTTTTATAGTTTTGCTCATCTCCTATCATGGGTATCTGTTGTACAATCTTGTGGATCAGTGGTGAAAAAAGGGAATCGCGTGCACTTCCTTCATTCAATTGGTTTGGAGTCGACAAAAGTGTACTTTGTAATGAATGGACAGCTGTGAAATAGAAATTCATCCAGAAGGCACTGTTGTGCTTGTATTTTGTAAAACTTTGTTTTATAGAGTCGCGTAGGCCTGTAAGGATTTCGTCACTGCTGGTGTTGCATTCAGAAATATCGAAAACTGGTTTGGAAATGACTTTGGGTGGTCTCCCCCTGCCCTGCGAAAATTTTTTCGTACGGCCTTTGTTGGTGCTGCTGTTGCTGGTGACTTTAGGAACCGGAATGCTTGATGGTGAGGTGTGTGCAGCTTCAGACCTTACTGGCCAGACTTTTGCCCACACTTGTGATCCTCCCAAGAAGAGGTTGTCTATGTTTTGGAGAACACGGTTAAAAGGACTGGTGCTGTTGTTTGCCATGGATTCAGTTGGTGCTGCTTGTGAACTCCTGTATTTTGAGAACTGAGAGGAACAAGAAATATTAATTGTTGAAAATAATAGCAATAATTATTGTTAAAGTTTATTCTGTCTTATTATCAAATAATCATTTCTGAATCCATATTCAATCTTTGTTCAGTTAATGCTAAGAAGTCAGCCAATCAACCTGACAGAAAGTATATCAGATTCTATAAGTACAATTATATGATTACTGTTATACCAGTTTATTCACAGTGTTTCCATGACACACTAACACAGGTACAAAGTTGCTTTGATAAAATGAACAAACTCCAACTGATAATCTGTATATAAGTGTGACAATAATAAAATTAATTATGATGACAATCAAACCATTCATTTTACACATGGCCAAAAGGCCCTAAACTCACATTGAGGTCTTCCTCAGAGTCAGCATTGTTTCAATTCAGAGTTATGTAGCTACAAAACTCACTGTCAGGAAAAATAGGCTATAGCTATAATTGTTTACAGTACGTACATTGCAATCGAGTGAATCGACACAACCCACACCATGCATGCAATGAAGGCGATGGTTCATGCATGTTTGTGTACGTGATCATACGATATGTGATCAATGCTATAATAACTCAGGAGTATAAATGTCACTTTGGTATGCAATGAATATAGCTCAAATGAATGAATTTATACATACATAAAATACAATCATGGTGCATATTATACATTTTTTGACAATGACGTGCATGCATACAAGGGCAGTGTACTAAGTTTATCTCTACAGTCTATACTTCAAGATAAGTGTTACTGACATGCCAAGAACCTGTTTTCCAATCCAACACCTTCACACTCAATCAAATTCACATTTTGTTTGCCTTCCAGTTTCCTCACTTTGAACTTTGCCTACATTCATACACAAAATGTAATGTCATTCAAATGCAGCTAGAGTATCTATACACGGAAAAATTTGGGAGAGCCCTCTAGTTATGTACATATAGAAATAAAATTAGATGAAGTTGTACAAAGAAAAATGGCCTAACCATGGAGACATATAAGTCTCTTAAACTCCCTCTAGATATAGCTAACACTGACTGGGGATAACTGTTTACCTTGGCCAGTGTTTTAGCAATGTGTATTGCAGTCTGTGTGTGAAGAGAAACTGGCCCAGTTCGAAGGACAGATCTACCCTTTGCTAGCGCCATCAGGATGACCAACTGGTCTTGGAGGTGCTCATCCACACAGCCTCCTGCCTTGACACTGTTTACCAACTCTTCAGCAGCCATTCTGCCTGTCTTGTCAGCAGACACACCTGTTGGTATACAACAAATGATTCGGAAGTGTTAGTTTGATAAAATGCGTGTGTGATTGTAGAGAGAAAAGTTTATATACCGTATAGATAAGAAAATTTTCGCTGCTATAAATTTTCACTTGTTTAATTTTTGCGTGTTAAATTTTCGCCACTTCGACCAATTCGGTAAACATCACCATACGTTTTAAATTTTCACGCATTTAATTTTTGCCACTCGCATGCGTGGTGAAAATTTTTTAATGCTGAAAAACTTCCCAATCTAGGTTACAGGTTCATGAATTTCATACTTCTCCGTCCATTAGCAGACCCTCCAAATCGACATCCAGTAGAAGTTTCAGCTACTGCACTAGATATATAAATAAACAAGAAAAGACACCTCCCTTAAACACGAGCAATATAAAACACCTCTGGAGAGAGCTTCAGCACACTCATTGATTTTACATTGTGTAGTTTGAAGGACCATATCTCTCATGCACTCATGATGATGCTATGGCTCACATGATTCCTGAGCTGTTGCCATAAGCAGTAGCAGCTGTCTCCTCCACCTGGTTCACCTCGATGGGCACATCTGGAAGACGATGCTCAATGAGCTTCGTAGCAGCTTGCACCATTTGGGCTGAAGTCTAGTGAATCAAGACACAAGTCAGTAAAAGTTGTCGTTCAAAAATGGATTTTATGCTGATTTAAGTTAATGACAATTGTACTTTAATTGAAGAAATAAACGTATTCCCAACACCAATATTATGTTTAGCATTAAAACGATCGAGGCTCTAACAAATGAAATGCAAATTCTTCACACGCACACACACATACACACACACACACGCACACACACACACACACACACACACACACACACACACCTTGGGTGGAACATTTCCTGCTACAAACGCATGTATCTTCACTCCCACCAGCTGTCCGGGGTCAGTGAGGTCAACTGGTGTGAGGTGAGCGATGGGAGATGTGTTGATGATCACTTCTCCTTGACCTTTAGGATAGAAGCCACGCCTCTTCACATGACAGTCAAAAGAGACACCAAATTTCATTGCAATGGGAAGAAATACCTGTTGTAGTGTGTGTGTGTGTGTGTGTCACGGTGAGAGAGAGAGAGAGAGAGAGAGAGAGAGAGAGAGAGAGAGAGAGAGAGAGAGAGAGAGAGAGAGAGAG
>CAXIPT010000001.1:19750515-19765478 GCA_964030475.1 Tethya wilhelma | reverse complement strand
TGTGTGTGTAAATGTAAGAGTTTTTCGAATGTTTTGTTAGAAGCTTGTGTGTGTGTGTGTGTGTGTGTGTGTGTGGATTTACCTTCATGGTATAATCAATGGGAGGGGCAAAATCAGCGTTCGTGCCACCTTTGAGGACAAGCTTCGACGGTTTAGGAGCAAAGAGAAGACATGGTAGAGCTACTTGTAACAACAGGCACACACTCCTATGGGTAATGATGGTACATGTGTGGTAAAGATGGGTATGAGGTATGCACCTAATACTTGTTACCATGGTTACCACAATTATAGTAGTTTCTTACCCAGCAGTTTTTGTATCTGCTGTGAAGTCTCCACCTTGTATCTCCTTAGGTTCAAAGGTTACATCCATTGACCTCACAGAATCTCCAATTAAAGAGCCCCCACATAAGTTAGACACTAACTGAATGCCGGTAAGATGTTGAGCGGCAAGACCAGGCTTGTCTCTGCCAGCACGTATGTTGTGTATGTGTATGGGCTGCTTCAATAAGCAGCTTAATGACATGGAGTTACGAAGAATCTGACCACCCTGTTTCAAAGGAGGAGTGAGAAATAAAAGGGTTAAACGTAAATGTTCCAATAAAAGTCCATGCATTTACATGACGTTTTTTTGTTGTTGTTGTTTTTTTTTTTCGAATCTGTGATTCTCCTATAATTATATTGGTACAGTTGCTCATATTAAATGAAACATATATATTAATACCCATGTGCTAAACTGGTATACTAGCCCATGGCCAACCCAAATGAACCTACCCCTTCCAGCATGGATCCATCAATGTCCACTGGCAAACTTGTCTCTCGCTGAACAGCAGCCAACCTTGCAGCAGCAGCACCACCACCACCATTGCTAGCGCTACTACTGCCGTTACTCTTAACAGAGGATCTTTCATGAGTCTTTGCTTCCATTGGTGACTGTGACTTGCTCTGTGGCGTGCTCTTACTTGCTTCCTTCTTGGAGGATGAGTCATCCATGAGTGGATGACTAGGATTAGGGGCAGGGGCTGTTTTGAGAGCTTCTCTGTTGATTTTCACTTGCTTTCTTGCACTCTCTGTCTCTTCCCCAGGTCCTATGGCCTCTCTAGGTTTCCTCCAGGCTCGCTTCTTTCTCCTACTGTCACCAGAACTTGCCATTATCTTTTGTATAAGTTATACTCAGTCCGTCTGCAGATTGCAACACGCTTGTGCAACGTTACTCGGTAAGGGTCGTTAGTTAGTATAGTGCTGACGTCGCGTCAGAAGAAAATTAGATTGCTTCTCTGAACAGAGACAAAAAGAATGCCTTCCTGTTGTTAGAATAGCTCTATATGACCACCATATCTGCATGGTTTATGGAGCCTGTACTCTAGCCATAGTGTTTTAGAGCACATCCATCATGATAATAACTACAATAAAAACATGTACACTAACCGAAAATGTATACATGTGCATGCATGCATAATATGTTTATGTTATGTTTATGATGCTTCTTTTTTTCGTTTAAGCTGTTCAATCTCTTCTTGTAATTCCTCAACCTTCTTTATAAGTGCTGGTACTTGTTCTTCATAAGTTCTAATATCAACGATTTTTTCTTGTGTAAAAGGCTTTTCATAGCAAAGACGTGTCACCTTTTTAAGAGTATTTTGTAGCAATTTATTAGCATTCGGTGAAGGAGGATATTCTACCCTGGATCCATTAATCAAATGTAAAACACTTAAAATTGATAATCCAGCTTGATCGAGTGTACAAACAGCACGGTTTGTAGTATATCTCCAACGAATATTTGGTGAAACATAAACAATAGGTACAGATCGCTTGTTTCCTTTCCACATGTAAGGTGACAAAAGAATATGGTACATTTCAGGGTACATTAATACCCCCACCAAAACATGACCCTTTATCCCGTTAAATGTTGATAACCTAATCATATAGGATGCTAGCTGACAAGCATGTTCATTCCATGCTCTGTTATCTTTCACATCATCTGATTCATAATTTTCTGTAAGGCTCCCTTTGACTTCAATAGGAATCAAAAGGAAAGTGCCTCGGAGTTTGTCTTCAGGTGTGAACGTGATCAAATAATCAAGTTTACATGTACTGCTATACTTTATGAATTGTTGTGGATGTACACATGGCAGGAAAGTTTTCGAGTTTAACCTATTTTCTATGATCGGCATGTTCTGTGCAATTTTGTAAATAAGTGGAGAAAATAAAGAATCGCGTGCATTATCTTCCTTACTAAATTTGTTTGAACTCGGCATTAGTATTCTTTCTAATGAATGAACAGTAGTGAAATAAAAGTTCAACCAGAAAGCACTGTTGAACTGGTAGTCATCCAGATTCCCTTTAATCATTTTGTGAAGGTTATCTATAAGTGTTTTGTCATTTTTGCTGTCAGAACATCTCGAAACATTGAAATCGGTGGGAACTTGAATCCTAGAGGGTGCAGTTTCCACTGCAGCTTGCCAACTTACTGGCCAAACTTTTACCCAATCTGTTTTGAGCTCAAAAAGATCATTAATCTTCTCAAGAATATCATCAAAAAAAGAAGTTGGTGCTGCTAGTGATTCAGAACTCTTGCATTTTGACAACTGCATGAGAGGGAATCAAATTAACATACAACATTTTATCAGTTTTAAGTTTTATCAATAATCATACATTTCTGATTCTAACATTACAATTTTAAGAAGTCAACCAAAACTGACAAGTATCTTAAGCACAATAAAGTGTATGTACCTATGTTATGCAAGGAGTGTGGCTCGCTGCATTCATTCGCTGGGCTATAGCTACTTGCTTGTGTATGAACTATACTGATATTTACTGCGAGATGCATGCCAGCACATATCATGATGTCAGCACAGGCATCTGTACAATAATACCTGCCACAGGCATGCACTGCTCATCTTTGTAATTTGGCCAGCTCAACAATATTTACACACACACACGTACACACAAACACAACTTTGCTTACAATATGATACTGCATGATCCATAAAATACGTACCAGTTTATCCACAGTGATTCCATGCACAGGTGCAAATTTGCTTCGATAGATTGAACAAACACCGGCTGATAACCTACATGTATGACATTATGCAAGTATAGAGAGTTATATTGTCATGTACATGTAGTAAATCAAGTGCAAGAAGGTTAAATCTATTCATAGTATAACTCAGCTTAGTCGAATTCACCATTATTTCTCCAAGGAATCAAAGGAGAATTGATTACACGTATAGACAATAGGCATAGCTTTATTATCACCCCTGTTTCTGTTAATTTGTAGGGAGAGATAGCCTCATCCCAGGCCCCTCCCTTGTTTTTTTTTTTTTTTTTTNCAAGCACATCTTACTATCCCACAACATTGAACTACTGTTAAATTACAACACTGAAGCTCGGCTCCTATAGTTGACTTTTTTTTAATCGCAGTCTTAATTGTTTCCATCTAATTATAAGCCATAATTATGTCCCAGAGAGCAAAAGGATTTTATGGCTCATGATATACTCCCCAAGGCAATGCTTTCAACCAATGAGAATACAGCTGAATATTGTTCCTTCATTTGCGATTTCGATGGAACAGACAGAGAAAACGACTACCATAATCCTCTGCACATGCTACGCACATGCCGAGGCTTAACAATATGCAAGAAAGGCAGCTCTAGCGACAAATTTGATAGTACTTACGTTCATAAATCTGAATGATCATGTAGATGTTTATTTTTTGGTGTTCAAAATGCTTATTATCACGTCGTGATAAACTGATATTAGCTATTCAAGTACATATAATAATATATCATTCTTTGAACCATTTACAACAATTAGCTATGATGAGGGATCAAAAATGAAAATGATTTAAAAGTTTAGTTATGTGCTGAAATTGAGACCAGCCTAACATCTAATTTTGCTGTGGCATGAAGGCTTAATAATGTGTATATAAACTTAGATTTCTTCAAGCTGATCGCAATGGTACCAACCCCAGCTCAATACGACCTTCCTAGACTGAGATATGACTACATATACTGGTCATATATATACAACAGTATAGGGGAGGAGAAAAAAAGGAAAAAAAAGTTAAGCGGGGATTTCAAGTACGCGCCTTGACCTTGTCATTATGACTGTGCTAGCGCTGCACGATCAAGGGCTTACACGTACCATTCATCCTTTATCCCACCTACCCCGTACACTACNAGAAAATCTATGAAATATTACTGGTAATCATGGCGTATGACTTTTAAGTTTGTGTAACTTTTCTGAATAACTTAATTATTACGAGTTTCAACACTATAATAATACTATTACATATGCAAACTGATAACTTAATTTTATTAAAATAAGTACAATATTATTCACGGAATCAAGTACTATGTCATAAGACATACAAAATAAATCTAAATCAACACCATGGCGAACCGAAATGGTGAAGCAAAGTAGAGAACAAAAATGGTGAACCAATCTGGTGAACCCAAATGGTGAACCGATCTGGTGAACCCAAATGGTGAACCAGTCTGGTGAACCCTGAAATGGCCCGTGAACCAATCTGGTGAACCAATCTGGTGAACCAAAATGGTGACGTTAACCAAAAATGGTGAAGCAAAGTTGTGAACCAAGCTAGATATCCACAGTCTGGTTATCCATTTGTGCATGCAATGTGGTCGATTTTGTTTGCTAATCTGGTTGACAGTTTTGGCGAACGGAAGTGTTGTACACGGAAGTGGCTAACCATTTTGGCGTTCGCCAATTAGTGGATTTTTGGCCTAAATGGCCCTTCATACACTACATGCCAGTCACTAAGACGCTATGACTGACATAGGTTCTGCGAGTAGGTGGGGGCTTAACTATATGCTGTAAGTATGCAGTAAGCGAGGCATATATTTCAGGGGAGACTCACCACGGCCCCCAGACCATGTATGTGATGAACCTTAGGCAGTATTTGACTCCTGCCATAGCCCCGCTTCACTAACACACTTACTATTATATACTTGCGTGTCCCTATTTATAGTGCTGGTTCACGGACAGAAAATGTTAGTTGGGTTTCGGTTAATGAGATTCATTGAAGACCTAGACGTGACGCTAAATGGAATGCAGTTAATTGATTTAAATAAGTGACGTAATCATACGCGGAAATGGAATGTAATTAATACCGCACCGTAAAAACTAGGCTTCTACCATAGATACTATTATCTATGCTTCTACAAAAGGTCTAGCCTATACTAACTATAGAATAATGGCTTAGCTACCAAGAAATCAGCTATCCAAGTTCATTCTTTTAGCTAGAGAAACTATACTGTATACAGCCTTTGCCTCATACCCATGTTTCATCACAGAGTTATGTGGCTAACCTGACATAGTTGGATTAGTACACTCAAGTAATCTTTTATAGAGTGTACAGTATATGCATGTGACGGTGTGCTATAGTACTAGTCAGGGGCGGATTTAGGGGGGGGGTTCAGGGGGTTACAACCCCCCCAAAACGAGTCAACTAACTGTGTTGGAAATTTTGTACTCATGCTCAGCTAAATTATGTAATAAATTGTTTCTACTGCCGCTAAAGCTTAGTTTATAAGCAGAAATAAATATATTTAGCGTTTTAGCGCCAGCCTCAAAGCCTGGACGGCTACGTGGATACTTACCTCGCTGAGAAATCGCTGCTAACGGTGTACTTTGAACTAAACGGGCGTGGCTGGCCACGTTTTTGGGGCGGGGCTACATTAATTTGTGGGCGTGGTTACTAAAAATTTTCGGCGCGCTTCGCGCGCATTATTTACAACCCCAGTAATCTCAGAATCCTGGATCCGCCCCTGCTAGTGTGGCGAGGCTTGTGCGCCATCGGTGCCTTCATTTTATTAGTAAGCTTACTACAATAAACAATCAATACACCAGGCAACTCTATATACAGGACAAAAGTTATAGAACGTGCAGACAGACAACAGACACTCACATTAGAGTCTTTCTCAAAGTCAACATGTACATGTCACTGCTCACTCAGTTTGATGAATTGGTAAAGGTCGTTAGTTAATATTGGCTCTGCTGACATGACATCAGCAAAATAAAGTCTCGAAGTAAGTCCCAGAGTCCAAATTCAACGTTGTTGGAATTATAGCTGTATGGCTATCATATCTGATATACTGATATTCTTGTAAGTGACTGTATGTGCTTGAGAGATATGGACCATATTTTCTATATTCTCATTATGAAGCCTGTTCATGAGTTTGTGATGTCACCATAGCACTATTTAAAGTCTTTCTCCATAAATTTATTTACCTTAGCACACTTGTGGTGAACGCTGGAGCAATCTTAAACTTTAAACTGTGAGTTGCAAACCGATTCTAGTTTGTCCTGTGAACACGGTTTATCCATAGATACTATATTATCTTGCTTCCTTTAATCACTCTCTATGCACATCATATATGTTCCACCTGTATAGCAAGAAGCGTAAGTCTGAGACCTTTGAAGATGGAGGAGCTGAGATGACATTTGGAGACAGGATAAGAGAGTTCCTTCAAAACCTGAGATACTTTAGAATATTCATTGCACTGTGGAACATTGTCATCATTGTGTGTATGTTCATGTAAGTTTATTTGGCCACTGGTTGTAAATAATGGTACCTCACACACANTTTTTTTTTTGCAAAAAAAGCACGGCAGAGAGCCTGGTCGGCAATCTCACGAGAGTGACATAAAGCATAGACGTCTAGACAGGTAAAAAATTGCGCCCATGCAATGATGCATGGTGACGTTGCTAGCGCTCACGTGTAATAGCTTTGTATGACTTTTGCTCAACAGAAAATACAGCCAGCAGAACAAAAACCAGGTATATTTCTCTAAAATTACTTGCATTAGCTGAGTTTGTAGTCTACGGATAAAAAAGTAACTCTGAAAAGCCTAGGCATGAGGCCTTGAGCTTAGTAGAATTTAGCCATCATGACAGCCCAAGCACATCTTACTATCACAGCTGAATATTGTTCCTTCATTTGCATATTGTTTTATTAGTACTACAATAAACAATCAATACACCAGGCAACTCTCAAGGTATATATACAGGACAAAAGTTATAGAACGTGCAGACAGACAACAGACACTCACATTGGAGTCTTTCTCAAAGTCAACATGTACATGTCACTGCTCCACTCAGTTTGATGAATTGGTAAGGGTCGTTAGTTAATATTGGCTCTGCTGACGTCAGCAAAATAAAGTCTCAAAATAAAGTCTCGAAATAAAGTCAAGACCAAATTCAACGTTGTTGGAATTATAGCTGTATGGCTATCATATCTGATATGCTGATATTCTTGTAAGTGACTGTATGTGCTTGAGAGATATGGACCATATTTTCTATATTCTCATTATGAAGCCTGTTCATGAGTTTAAGTTTGTGATGTCACCATAGCACTATGTAAAGTCTTTCTCCATTATTTACCTCAGCACACTTGTGGTGAACGCTGGAGCAATCTTAAACTTTAAACTGTGAGTTGCAAACTGATTCTAGTTTTTCCTGTGAACATGGTTTATCTTGCTTTCTTTTTTTATTTTATCACTCTCCATGCACATCATATATGTTCCACCTGTATAGCAAGAAGCGTAAGTCTGAGACCTTTGAAGATGGAGGAGCTGAGATGACATTTGGAGACAGGATAAGAGAGTTCCTTCAAAACCTGAGATACTTTAGAATATTCATTGCACTGTGGAACATTGTCATCATTGTGTGTATGTTCATGTAAGTTTGTTTGGCAAGTGGTTGTAAATAATGGTACCTCACACACACACACACACACACACACACACACACACACACCGATAGATTATTTGGATCCTAGCAGATCGGGCACAGCACCACACTGACATGTACACCTTGCACATACATATACCATCAACCATGCTGATCATCCTGTATATCATGCATTCAGTATACAACTATATGCTTTTCTCAATTTTTTCTGTTCTCAGATTACGTATATGCTTAGCCTTGTTATCATCCAACTTTGCCTGTGCTTATATCTATATGATCGTACAGCACACTTACAAATTAAAAATATCAATTCATACTGAATTGCTGTCATGTATAAATTGTGCTATACATACTTACAGAGTTGAACTAAAGTAATAATGATTGTTTGAGCTAATGTGGTTGTCAGAAATTTAACATAATTTGTGTGTGTGTGTGTGTGTGTGCGTGTGTGTTTCTGAACTTTTATAGAAAGAATTGTAGCGTGCACTAATAAGAATGACTAGACTAGCTATCTTTGAGTTGACTGGTAGCAGCTGGTGGGTCACCAGTAGTGGCAGTGTAGCGGGGATTGTGGTACTCCGAGTTGGGATCAACGAAGAGAGGATTGTCGCCCGTCTAGAGTGATGTGCGTGTGTGTGTGTGTGTGTGTGTGTGTGTGTGTGTGTGTGTGTCATACAAAAAGTAAGCTTTATATCAATAATGTTAGAGTGTGCAATCTCAAGAAGTATACAGGTCGATCACTCCCACTTGGAAAGCTTCCCTACTAAGCTGAGTAGCTACAGCTTGATTATGTGCATGTGCCATTTCCACTCACCACTTTATCAGTGTCCTCCTCCATACTCTTCACCCACTGCTGGTACTCTAGGTACTCCTACAGCAACAACATACACGACCAAGGAAAAGTACACGAGTAAAAATTAATATCATTGCAGCAAAGATCAGCTTGTAGCTATATGTCAATCATTATGTTCTTAGCACTTATTGTACACAGTGTATGTATCCCTATAGATTGAAATTGAAAGCTTAGACAAATATTGTACAGTAGCCTCATTCCCAATCTCTCCCCCTTAATGTGCATGAATGAATGGGAGAGCATTTGAATGGGCTCAACTAAACATATCAATTTCGCATACCCCAATGTAAGTACAGCATCTCCATAGCAACAGAGCCAGGACTCCTATCACGACAATTGCCAGGATTATCCCCACAAATATCGGCCAAATCGGAGTCGTAGAGTCGCAATTTGTCGAGCCACCCCGCAACCTCTTCACCGAGGACTGGCTCTCGTCCAGTACCACGTAGATGGTCTCCTCAGTTCCTTCAACATCGGCACTGATAGAGTAGCGAACCTCACACGACCCAACACGAAATGAACACACTCTCAAACCTGTAGTGTTATTGATAAGGTTATTGCTAGCTGAATAATCATGCAACTGTGAGAATGGAGTCAGCCAAAAATTTTTCAGCCTGACTAAAATGGGTATTCACTAGATCCAAGGCAGTGGATATATTTTAAGAAAACCAACGTACAAAACTACAAGAAATTGTACAAACTAGAATTCTTGTCGTGCATACATCAACGTCTATGTAATGTGTATTTATATTATTATACCTTTGAAGTCGGGAATGGCTGAGGTACTGTTAGCGTAGGCTATTCCCTCACATTCTGAGCAAGAAGTGCCAAGCACTGTGCACTCAACACACGGAGATATCCGAGAGCAAGACGTCCGACACAACTGCACATGTGTGTGTGTTGATACATGGATGTAGTCACACATTAAAATTTATTGCTATTGTATTAATTTGTTTCATTGATCAATATGCAAGTATAAGGAGTCAATCATTACTTACTGCACAGTTTTCACAGAATTGACCAAAGAATCTCGAATAGTTGGAGCAGATACAAATCCCACACACACAGTCACCGTAGCCAGAGCAGAGCAGGTCCTCCCCATCACCTCCATAGCGACAGGTGGAGTTGTCCCTGGTGCACTCACAAGCTCCTCCCGTGAAACCTTCCTCACACTGGCAACGAGAGTTGATGCATTCACCACGACCTGCATGAAAATTCAAATGGTCTTGTCTTAATATACAAACAATCCCAAATCTTATAGGAATAATCCTCCCAATCATATCTTATAGCTTTGATGTATGTCAATATAGGGCATGATATAGTTAAGTGTTGATTGACAAGTTTCAAATCTTTATTCATACTATTTACACTTCTATGACAGAATGCCCTTAATTTTGTAAAGTTTATAGGAATAAGTTAGAGCTTACCAGCACATGGTTTGAAGTCTCCACTGTCGTCTCGAGCCACGGGGCAGTTCTGGGGGTTGTGCTGACAGAATTCTCCCTGGAATACCAGTTCAGACCCCTCGTCAATCTATACAAGATTACAATGTAGCGAATTAATGCATACTTATAATTCAAATGTGAGCAGCTATAACCCAAATGTAGTTCACAAGGGGTGGCAACTGCCAATCACTTAGTACTTGCACCCGCGACCACGGTCAAGATGACGGTCAATGGTCAAAATGAAATTTTAGTGGAAGTCAATGGTCAAAATGAATTTCAGAACGGTCAAAATTGGTAATGGTCGTCATCGATGATGTAATGGCAAAGAGTCAAGCGTAAAATTCACCGTTCGGTCAACGGTCAAAATCAAATTTTAGTGACGGTCAAAGGGTCAAAATGGAAATTTTAGATGGTCAAGATCTTGACCGCGGTCGCGGGTGCAAGTAGTACTGTACTAAGTGATTGGCAGTTGCCACCCCTTGAGTTCATTATAACTCAAACATGAAAAGTTATAACTCAAATGTAAACCATCATAACTATTACGATCAATTATTCCAGCCCCTTTAATTTCTGATTATGATGAAATAGTAATCGTACCTGGTCACAGATGCACTGCCCACACTCACACCTCCCCTGTCCATTGCACACTCTCAACTCAGTGTCCACTGGATCACTACAGATACACACAATGAAGCACAAGTATATCTTAAGGGAGGCATAAAGAAACACTATCGATCTATAGCTTCATTCTCAGGCTCTCTCCCAGAAACATTTTTTACTCACGAAAAGCCTCCAGTTACAATTAAACGATTCAATCGCAATCATAGCTAGCTAGCACCAGCAAAGAAATGTTCACAAAAGAGGAGGCTAGGAATGAGGCTATCACATGCATATTTACTTACACACATCCTAGCTGTGTACCTGGTCCAACGGGACAGTTGCACTGTGGTCCACCACTGTAGGAAGAAATGGTAAGGGTTTTAAGATTACAAACAAGTTTGCAATAATGGTTTGTTTAAAATACATACATTTGGTCATCGTTGCAGACACATGTGGAGCACTCCAATAGACCTGCACCACTGCACTCATCACTTTTCTCTACCTATGATGTAATAACGATGTCATATTTATTCTCAGTTCCAACTACAATACTATGATGTAATAATGACGTCGCGAATTCCGTTTACACACAAATCTCAAATGCCCTCACACACACTCACTCACCGGTGCTGCACAGTCACATTCACATTCCATGCTAATCTCCACGTTCACACTCCCAAACCCGATGTACTGTATCACAGCCGAGACTGTCTGATTGGCGAGCACTGCACACGCCTCTGGCTTGGCTGTGACCTCCACTCTGTAGGTTACGTTGTCAGGGAAGTTAATACCTTCACACACATTGGTTGAGTTGGGCCTTAGGCTGCCTGGAGAACTGTGTGTGTGTGTGTGTGTGTGTGTGTGTGTGTGTTGATATGCACATATGTGTAATATTATTATGTGCTTCCATTATACTACATGTGGTACAGTAACACTAGCCTCGTACCCAGGCCACTCCCTCTTTTTAGTGTTTCACGCTAAAAAGCGTGAAACACTAAAAAGAGGGAGTGGCCTGGGTACGAGGCTATAGTAACACTCGATCTAGTTCAATTCACCATTCATTGACAGGTAGTACTTTGATGTCCAAGAGATCTTCTGGAAGCTCATCTGGCTGAGAGAGAATAGGCACCACTGTTGACAGCAGTAGCTATAGGAGTGGAAGTATAAATAGAACTGGTCAACATTGGTCATTCTTCAAACATTAAAATTTTGTCCATTTCTTTTTTATCAAGTGATAGACCAATATTATTCCCAGTACGATAGTACTCCATGGGTACTTAGGAATGGCATGGCATGGATACCTATTAGCATAATCAGTTGAAAGATCTCTTTGAGCTGCATGATCACTGTAATGGTACCAATCCCAGGTTCATAAGACCTTCATAGGCTGAGATATTCTTGATAATGTGTTGAGAACCTAAACCATCATACATGATGAGAAACCAAGAACCTAAACCCATCATACAGTATGAGAAACCAAGAACCTAAACCATAATACAGTATGAGAAACCAAGAACCTAAACCCATCACACATGATGAGAAACCAAGAACCTAAACCCATCACACATGATGAGAAACCAAGAACCTATAAACCCATCATACAGTGATGAGAAACCACGAAACCAGCAACACATTACCAGGCATATCTCAGCCTAGGAAGGTCGTATTGAGATGGGACTTGCACCATTGTGATCAGCGTGATGAGAGCTTTCAAATGATATGGTTTACTTGTGAAATTGGAAAACGATAATTTTTGTCAAATCGCACTTGACTATTATAATTATACAATCCATGTCAAATTTTAAAAATTTAAATCTGGCATCAAAATATATCACTTAAAAGATCTCTTTAAACTGATCACAATGGTACCAATCCCAGCTTCATATAACCTTCATAGGCTGAGATATTCTGGATAATGTGTTGAGAACTTAAACCATCATAAAAAAATTATGGTAATGAAAAACCAAGAACCTAAACCCATCACACGTGATGAGAAACCAAGAACCTAAACCCATCACACATGATGAGAAACCAAGAACCCATAATATAGTATGAGAAACCAAGAACCTAAACCCATCATACAGTATGAGAAACCAAGAACCTAAACCCATCACACGTGATGAGAAACCAAGAACCTAAACCCATCACACATGATGAGAAACCAAGAACCTAAACCCATCATACAGTGATGAGAAACCACGAAACCAGCAACACATTACCAGGCATATCTCAGCTTAGGAAGGTCGTATTGAGGTGGGATTTGCTCCATTGTGATCAGCGTGATGAGAGCTTTCAAATGATATGGTTTACTTGTGAAATTGGAAAACGATAATTTTTGTCAAATCGCACTTGACTATTATCATACGTACGGTAGTACGTATAGTAGGAATGGGCCGAATGTCCCATAGGCACAATACAAAATGTTTATGATCATAAAAATCTAACAAAACAAAATTGAGTCTTCAAATTTGCTCACAGTCTCTAACTGACAGATTACCAATTGTATGCAAGGCCTAAAACTCATAGAACCTTTCGTCAGCACTCGTAGAGAGAGCTAGTGGGAAGCCACAATAGTGTCATTTTTGTTCATCTAACTTACGTACGTACGTACGTACGTACTTCCTAACTGACTTACTTGAAAAGCATTTCCAGAGAACCAGAAAGTGTTGAGCCAACTTTGATAGCACAAAGTAACTCCTTTTCATAGGTACTACATTCCTTGATACTCGTTTTCATCACAAATAAGCCTAAACAAAAACTAGAAAGCTTTGAAACTTAGAGTATAAATTCATGTACTTCAATGTAGCCATCTTCTTGTAGGTAGAGTTCAAAGGTCATTCACGTGGCATTAAATGCGCATGCGCACAAGCTGCTCTAGAGCAGCCAATGTTGCTGCTTCTCAGATAACTCAAGCTTTTTATAGGGACTAACCAGTCTCTGATAGTCTCTTCACTGTAGTGTTGAAAAAAGTGAATGAACAAGTAGTAAAAATTTCAAAAAAATAAGCAGTGTAGGAATGGGCAGTGCATTAAAAAGTATTGGAACAAGGAATGGTCCCAATTTCGGCACATGACTACTTCATTTTTTGTGTCCAAGTCTTGGATGGTATTAATCTAATCCTGCATGCTATACTTTATTCCACTTTTTAGCCAAGTGATAAGATTGGCAGGAATTTGAACCATTAATGTGATAAAAATTAATGTGATACTGATAAGCTATTCAAGTACAGATCATTCTTTGAACCATTTACGACAATAATAGCTATGCATGAGGGATAAAAATGAAAATGAAGTAGTCATGTGCCGAAATTGGGACCATTCCTTGTTCCAATACTTTTTAATGCACTGCCCATTCCTACACTGCTTATTTTTTTGAAATTTTTACTACTTGTAATTATACAATCCATGTCAAATTTTAAAAATTTAAATCTGGCATCAAAATATATCACTTAAAAGATCTCTTTGTGCTGATCACAATGGTACCAATCCCAGCTTCATACGACCTTTCTAGGCTGAGATATTCTTGATAATGTGTTGAGAACCTAAACCATCATACAGTGATGAGAAACCAAGAACCTAAATCCTTCATACAGTATGAGAAACCAAGAACCCAGGTAAACATTACCAGGCATATCTCAGCCTAGGAAGGTCGTATTGAGATGGGACTTGAGCTCAGTAGGGATATGAACACAAGGTAACACAGTGAAATCACTCAATCTGACAACCATTCCTATCTTGCTTGCTCACTTTTTTACGATTTGGCCATTCCTATGTTTGCATTACATTTTTTGTACTTGTACATAATATATTTCCCCCAGTATCAGTATTAATCTTCGTCATTTTATCGTTTTACCACTCACTCTATACTGTGACTCTATGAGTGATATCAGATCGGATGCGTCTGCCGCCAGCGTCTCCACAGTAGCGCTCCTAATGGCCTCCACCAGTCCATTGAAGACGGCCCTCACTTGAGAGGGGACAGCAAATATTGGAGTGATCCTCTGGTCGTTGAGGACATCAGAGATGAAGGAAGCCGAGGGGTAGTCTTGGAGGTGAGAGGGGGAGAACTCGTTGGTGGTTGGATTGAGACGACAGGTACGGTCGGGTCTGGTGAGGATGCCACCGAGCTGTGTGAGGGTGTGGGGATGTGGGGGTATGAGGGTGTGAAGGTGTGAGGGTATGAGGATGTGAGGGTGTGAGAGAGTGTATAGAGTGGGTGTGTGATAAGTAATGTATGTGTGTGTGCTCTTCACATGCACCTTTCCGTCCAGAGCATAATGATAGTCTCCATCAGTGATCGCCACAACGATACGCCGTGAGTCACCTTTGACCCTCCACCCAATTGCCTCCTAG
>CAXIPT010000001.1:19743015-19748015 GCA_964030475.1 Tethya wilhelma | reverse complement strand
ATGTATACAGGCCTACCACCAGTTATGGGATACTGTGAGAACAATATACTATTTGTTTCGTTTTGTTTTAGCTAACGTCTATTCCTCTTATTCATACAACCTTTGTAAGCTAATTATTGAGATACATTTTGAGAATCCAAGAACCCAATTCATCATAAGTATAGTTCCGGGACTGGTGAGACTTTTAAAAATACTGATGAAATAAAGCACACCATTGAAAGTTCTCTTCTAGACTGGCTAGAATTATGCTATTTTGTGAAGTATTTGAGAACAAAAAATCCATTTTTTAAAAAATTAATGCTAGGTAGCTAAGATGTATAGTACAACACAACAAGTGAATGAGTACATGTGAGCTTGTTCTCTAACACCGGCACTGAAGCTAAATTAAAATTTAACACTGGACTGAATACACATTCAATGTACTGGAATGCTTTGACAATGTATTGAAATACATATCCATACATGTCCACCACTGCTTTTGAGTCTTATCACCATCAGTACAATAATGATTTTTCCCCTCGATCATCAAATTATCCTATTGAAAGCACTCAATCAGTTTCTTGGCATTCAAAAGGACCGAATATCAATATAGAGGTAGCTATCTATACTATTGGGACATTTGAACCAACTCAGCTAACATAGCAGTACCCACCTGTGAGGTTACAGTGCTTCTTGGATTAATGATGTTTATTGGTGGACAGTTGAGACTTTGAAGTTCTTCAAGAGTGCCGCAGAGGGGAGCAGGGGCGGTGCTTATTGAATCATCGGCATAGGAACGAAAGGTGTTCTGAAAAGAGGAGATAAGTTATTGTTTTAAAGTTGTTTGACAAAATCATATCGGAGGGTTCCCAAAAGCAAATTGAGATGATCAAAAAGCAAAATAATCGTGACTTTTCAATGAAGTATTACTTACAATGTCATTACACCAAGCACAACCTGGACTCGATCTAATGCACTCTCCACACCGTGTATAAGACCTGCAATCTGAACCATAAAAAAATTATTAAGATATAGTACTAGCAAAGTGCTACTTCACACAAAATAACTATATAGTACAAAAACCAAAGCACATTAACACCCTCATATACACTCCTCCCTCTCTCCCTATACATATATAGTACATGGAATGATTAAGAAGAAAGAACCTGTGTACAATCACGGGTATGAAGCTACTTAAAATGCATGGTGTACAATATTCTGATCATACTAGTACTTTGCTGGCTATGAGGCTGCTTAAACATATCACTATACTCTGGTACTGTGCTGCCATTGCATGATAGCACATTGGAATGTCCAAATGAAGTGTGCATAGCAACACACTCATAAAACTATCTGTCAGCAGTATTAATTTTGCGGTTGAGTGTGAATCATTGGTTGTTAAGCTTAGCACTCTGGCTGCCAACTCGAGGCCATTGTTGCTAAGACAAATTGCACTGGCTACAGGTCAAGGAGAATGGCATTTCATGCCAGCCATGATACATACAAGGAGAGTGTAATTGAGCCGAGAATGTGGTGAAATAAGAAACAGTCAAGTGCTTCATCGGAAACCACACAATGACATGTTTGCACTTGTTAGCTAACTGGATGCAGTCTTAAGAGTGACAACATTGGAGCTCAGGCATCCAAGTATCCATGGCATTAAGATTTCTGAGCATCACACTTACAATAGCTGATAGCAATAACTCATAGAAACTACTGTGACTTTGAATTCCACACAATTTTGCTGTAATCTTGTAAATTCATTAATTTATTGCAGGCTGATTAAGAATAGCACAAATGATTCATCCACTCACAACATCATGCCACATTTTACAATACTAATAATTATTATAAGCACAAACATTTTGTATTGTGTCAATAGAGTTGGCCCATTCCTACTATACGTATACTATACCGCATGTATGATAGTTCATCTAAGTCTTATAATACCTTGTCCTCTTGTATACTGTACTGCAATGGAAACAGCAACAAGCAGCAATAATGATGATGGTCTTAACTGCACCATGATTGACTTCTCTGTACTGTAGTACACAAAGATTGCTGCATGGATGGAAAGGAGAAAAAAAATAGAGGATTACTAATCAATTGTGTGGGCTGGCCAGCCAAGATTAGGTGTATGTAGTAGTTGAGACAAAACAATCCCTGAATACCAGCTACTCTAAAACCTTGAAGCTCATCAAGAGCAGACATAATTCTGGATCACAGAGTAACAACAACACTGTCAGAGGTTGGAAAGAAAATGGATATGCCCAACACACATGCAGGAAAGGAATGGTATTGATGCATATAGCTAGGGGTACTGTAACTTGATAAATAGGTTGGTTTGGGAATCCAATAAAATTTGAGATGTAGTAGCAATACTCTTTGTGGCAAGAGAATGAATCTCACAGGTAAATTCAAATGAGTATAGCTAGCTAGGTCAGTCTTTTCAGTATATGCAAGATCAGTAAATGTACCTAAGCAAGCAGCACTGAAGAACTTGTCTAAATCTAGGTACATATGACACATGCATCTATGAAAGCTGAGATGTAAATCATGACCCATTCAATTGAAGTATTTGCATAAATTTTTATCATGTGAAATAGCAAATTATTAGCAATGGTAAGTAGGTCATTATAGTCTAAGCTGCATTATAGCTGTTGCATTATAAACAGTAACAACTCACCTAGTCCTCTAGCAGTTGCTTTTTCTTTTAGTGGCTTTTTTCTGTTTTCTGATGAAAGCTCGAAGGATGAGTGTTTACACGAATAATGCCACAAGATCACATTAGCTCTCAATTTGCCGCGCCCACCAACAGGCGCGCGGTTTGGCTTCATACATCACAGGCGATTGGTTGATTTGAAAATTAGCCCGGGAAAATTTCAAACACTCCAATCACCTGGAGCATTGACTGTTTGAATTCTCTTTCACGCAGTTCGTTGGGTTTTGGATACCTTTTTTTTTCTTTGCACAGAACTTTTTAACGACAGGAGAGACAGATCTCAATGTGTAAGTTAACTAGCATCTGTCTAACTCATCTTTACTGTATTTCACGATTCACAGAGTTATAAATTTTCCACACGGCTGGTCAGCGATAATTTTCTAAACAAGTTTACCCTACCCACTTGAAAGGCAGCTCCAGTAAGTTGATACCATCGCGTGGACGTACTGAAGCAGGAGGCGGCGAGAAGATCGGCGATCATGTCTTCCAATCCCTTTTTGTCTCGAGAGAGGCAGCACTTTCCCGAATTCAGTCCGATGTTCAACAAGAGAGGTACACCTTCAAGCACAGAGGTGGGTGAAGACAAGAGTGAAATGATTTATGAAGTAAAGGGAGCGTGTGTGTCATTGAAAGATCTTTGTGTTGGTGTTTTTTTGTTGTTGCAACTTTGATGCATGGATAAAATTTTGAAAGAGTGAGCTCTAATTGGGACACCAGTTTCATTTGTACCCCCTTTTCATTCTCTCACCCCCTCCCCCTTCATCCTCCTTACAGAAACAAAGTGGTTTTCGATGGTCCATTGATCAGATTGCACGATTGGTAAGTTATTGAACCAGTCTTTAAGTATAATATGTTCTTCTATTGTTCCCTTCTATTGATGGTTTGTAGTGGTGGAATTAGGTGTATGATTTTTTTTTATTTGCTTTGGTTTTTCAGAAACCTGCCGATATTGATACTGATCCTGCAACATTAGTGAAGACAAATGGACACAGGTTAGTANTCTCAGCAGTGACTTTAGAATTGGATATGGGTCATTCATTGACAAGACAGTGGCTCCATTTGCAGACGACATAAAGTGAGACTGAAGTGATGCACTCACTCACTCTCTAAACTAACAACTACCGTATAGTGGGAAAATTTTGCGTGGTTTAACTTTCTCAATTTTTGCGGATCATGATCCATCTGTGAAAGATTTTGTCTGCGAAATTCTAAGTGATGCATATTTATGTATGGGCTCGCACAGCTCATCCGCGAAAGTTAAAATACAAAAATATTTGACTAGAGACATCTGCAAAAGTTTGACACTACGAAACTTTCCCACTTATACAATAGCTATAAAGCTGATGATCATGGGATTCCTTGTGCAATTCACCATTCATTTACAGTATCTTTCATCTGGACAAGCTACATACAGCGTTAAAAGTGTTTCTCGAGGAGCTCTGGAACATGGTGATGGAGAGACTAAGAACGGCAGCTCTATTGCTGTTGTCTTTGACTGTTTTCCACTGTCAAGGTATGTCAAATTTTTCGAATAAATATCTTTCGGACTTTGAAGGTTGTGTAAGCTTCCTTCAGCATGTCGTGGTCCCCTGTGTGTTTTAGTAGCTATGTACAAAGCTGTACTTTGACTCCCTGTTACTTGTTAGCACGTACAAGTCTGCAAGTGCGTTGTCTTTGATTCTCTAAGTCAGCAAACATCCTAAGAGGATAAAATTTAGAAAATGTACACACATACACACACACGTGTACTAAGCTATTTTTCTTCAGGCTATGTGACAGCTATGGTGGACAGCATACATTTGCAAATAGTTTAGCCTTGGAGTAGAACTACTTCACTCAAAATTTTGTCCCTATTTCTAATAACATAAAAGGTTCATTAGAAAACTGTCTGTTTTTTGTACTTAATACAGTTTGAATCAAAATTTTTTATATGGGAGTACAGCAATGCTACTATTATGCTGTAGTATTTTTTCTAGCTCTGTATTGTGTTCAAGTATGCCTGCTATGTGTGTGTCAACACAATACCCTGTTTTGAGTCTGTTTATCTACATCTGTCCTTGTTGGCAGCTTCTTTACTTGCTCTCGGTGTTTTTGGTATGTGTGTATTGTACACATTCGAGTTGCCATGTTGTAGCTCTGTTGTTTGCCTAGTTTGTTGTTTGAGGAGTTTTGAAGAGCAAGCTTTAGTTTGTCTTGTTTCCAGGCATATCTAATTTCGGTGGAATTTTCATTAGCTCTCTCTCTCTCTCTCTCTCTCTCTCTCTCTCTCTCTCTCTCTCTCTCTCTCTCTCTCTCTCTC
>CAXIPT010000001.1:19724307-19742954 GCA_964030475.1 Tethya wilhelma | reverse complement strand
CAACACACACATACACACACACACACACACACACACACACGCACACACTCTCACAGGGTTCACCTGACAGCTCTGAGGGTAGTGAAGATGGAGGAGACAATGTACCAATGGTGACACACCCCCAAGCCAAGGTGACCCACGATGGACTGGTAGTACCACCCTCCTTTACCCCGTGAGTGATTTTGATAAGATAGCTGAGGCTAAAGTCTTGAAACTTTTGTTCTGTATTTGATTTTTTGTTGGTCTCTTCTTGTCTCTGCAGAATCTCCAAGACGTCTTCTTCCAAGATGACGACAGTTCCCTCGGATACCTCTACACCCCTCCACCCCTCACACTCTCCACACCTCCCACCCTCACACTATCTCCACTCACCAGCCATCATCTTCACAAAGCCTTCTCCTTCGAGGTACGGTGCTCAAAATCGTCATGGCAACCAGAAGGAGGAACACCCTGCTCATTCGTCCATGGTCCTACAGACACCAGGTAGGCCTATAGTGCACAAGATTATACCGTATAGCGGGAAATTTTCGTATGTACTGCTGATCAGGAAATTTTTGGTGGTAAAATATTTCACCTGTTAAATTTTCGCATAGTTTAAGGTTTTATCGATGGGTCAATTTATGGTACACAGACTAAGCTATAGTACATTGTGAAAAGGTTTTCAGATTAAAGTCATGTTCAGTTTCAATTCTAAACTTGTCTTTAAGTTTAGTGCACCCTATTATGTGAACAATCTTCACCAAAAGCTGTGTTTTTCACAAACTGTGTTATGATTTTTTGTTTCTTTTCAGGTAAACATGACCCCATCTTCTCTCCCATTGGATATGAAGACGATGCCTCATGTGACGGTGTGAGTGAGGAAGAGACTGCTGCCGGCAGTCGTGGTGGATGTGTCAACAACCTCTTTCCTGTCACCCCATGCAAAGAGGTACGTAACTATGATATGAGCTGTGTGTGCAACCTCGTATACCAGACCTTCAAATTAGGAACCAATACCACATTTCCTGGCACTGGCCAACTAGCTTTTTTTCCTTTTTAGCATGATACAGCACGAAAGTTTATGCACTTTATAATAGATTTCTCTCTCCATCAGATGGCCCCGCCCATTGAGGACCACTCCTCCCCTCCTCTCCCTCTCTCCCCCATCAGGAGTGGTACCACCCCAGCTGCCACCAGTCCAATGGTGGTCGGTGAGGGGTCAAAGGTCACAAGGAGTGGTGCTAGACAACACAGTAGCACTCAGACCAAGTGTACTTCGACCCCCAATACCGGAGGTGAGTTACTGTATAAAACCTGCCTGCTCTTCACAATCTGGTTGACTGTAATTATAGCAACATACACATGTATACCTATTACATGCCACCAAGTTGCCTCCTATTACAGTGACCTTTATTAAAATGCTCCATTATTTTTGTTGATACTGTTTCTTTTTTCTCTCTCTTTCCAACAATCTCAGTTATGAAACGTCAGTTGGCTGCCTCACCATTTGCAAGTCCTGTCCTCAAACATCCCTGCACCGCACGATCGGACATGGAGGAGGAAGAAGAGGAAATAGAGGATGAAACACACGAACTAAATGAGATCGGCAACACAGGTGATCATCAGTTTCACCAACCATCACCCCATCCTTTGCAACCCCCTCTCAAAGAAAAGCAACACGACGAAAATACCAACAATCGTAATTTATCCGAAGAAATGGCACAGCCCCTATCATTAGCCGATCTCCGTACAAACACAAACACATATGATCTGACGAGTGTGACTTCAATGGCTTCCTACAGCACGGCCATGGAGCTAGGCGAGGGAGACGAATTCGACGAGGACAACACTACAAGCACCGAGGGGGGCAGACAGCACCCCCTGCACTCGACGGCGGCCTTCATGGCCCCCTCAATGTGGCACCCCCCGATACAATCAATACTGGCCGAGTCTGTGTCGCAGACGAGGCTGAATTCACTGCTGAGTCAGCAACAAAATCAACTGCCGCTACAAAAGTCGGTACAAACTGCAGCTGTATCTGAAGAGATGAACAAAATGGGTGTGTCAAGTCAGGGAAATGAAAATCGGAGCATTGGTGATTGTGCAGCCCACGTACCTGACCGAAGGAACAATAATTGGTCCCATGTCCAAGCCCCTCCCCCTCTTACGACCTTTAGCTCCAATTCTATTGGTCAGTCAATGTCTGGGGTTGATTCTGGAGTAGGCGTGGCCTTCTCGGATCAGACCCACGGAGGATCAGGGACCAATAGTAAATTTGCTTCTGTAGGAATGATGATGGGAGATTGCGAATCTGGACTGTCCGCTTCTTCTTCATGGAGTAAGATTGATGTTACAGCACCTTTGACTTTAAATCGAGGTGGGCAACATGAGGGGAGAGATTTCAAAAACTCGATAGATAGCAAACCAATGAAAATAGACAATGGTGACGTGAAAGGTTCTTCTAAGATAGCTACTGCTACTGCTAAAGATGAGCTACCATCTTCTTCTTCAGCTTTGGGTGCACACGAGCTTACTCCATTTCATAGCAACAAAAACAACCATAGCAACGTTATCCCTGCTCCGGTGAGTCGGATGGACAGCAAGCATCGAATCTTGTCGACAATAAAGGAGAGCGAAGAGAACGCAATATCTCCTTCTTCCCCAAGCAACAGTGAGCTCAAGACTAAAGCCAAAAACGGTTCAGAAAATGGAGGACTCCATGCCCACCTTGAGAGAGACAGTGGACTGTTTTCACCGGGATTGAAACGAGAATACGAAAGAAGCATTGATGTCAACTTACCTCGACGCAACATGGCTGAATCTCATCTTGATGGAGCTGGAGGAGCTATTTCTTCTCACGTACAAACCCCACTTTCTTCAAGAAAACTCTGTAGTCTGCCAAATACTGGTAGCACTGCTTCTTCTAGAATGACAAATGTTGAACCTCATTCAACTCTTGTCCATTTCACTCACGGAGGAATCTTCAATAACGCTTCGTCTTCTTCTGGAAGTTTTCCCATTTCATCAAACAATGCAAGTTCAAAGTTCATGACCAAGGGAGGTATGGTGCACCCCACCAGCGTACTTCCGTCTCGACTGAAACTCTCCTCAGGTACTCTCCATGGTTTTACGACCCCCCACTACTCCCCCACACGGTGCTCCTACCCCTCGGTGTCACCAATGTCGACAAACGTGACCCCTTGTACGACAAAGAGTACAAGCTACAGAGGAGACGAGGGAAGAGGAATGCTGGGAAACGTTCAGACAACGTCCTCTTCCGGTTTGGAGGCGTGGCAGTCTTCTCCTTCGTTTCATCGTACTCCTCCCAGTCGCTATTCTTCGAGTCTTGGATCACTTAAACTTGCAACTGGCGGAGAGAGTATCAGTAGTATTGCAGGCAGCTGTGGTGGTAGTGGTGGTCGTAAAACTGGTCTGACAGGTTTTCCGGGAGATGTGCTAAGAAAGAAAGAGATACTAAAAGCTCGACTACAATTTTCTAGTAAGTTGGAAATATCTTGTTTTTATTGAATTTTTATCATTAATTTTTGCCTTCTTTATTCTTTAGATACAAACTCACAGTATGGTACAGATGGAGGGATTCCTCGAAGGTGAGTGGGTGTGGTTATTTCAATTTTACTTTGTTGTTGAATTAGAACGTGTTGTTGTTTATGTTTAGGATTCCTTTGGGTGAAACATCACTAAATCGTTCTAAAAGGTCCCTTATTTCAACGAGCCACTTTAATGAAGGGTGCTCCCCAATCTCATCCTCACCAATCAACAACCTTCCAAGATCGCCATGGCAACTACCACTTCCATTCAACCCTCTACACAAACCCATTACATCATTGTCACATGACAGTCATGTGACCAGATGGAAACCCCAATTGTAAAGCTAGAAACTACAGTTCTACAAAACCATGTACATAACCACCGGAATTTTAAAGTCACTTGTTTATTTAATTATTTTTGTCCCCTTACCTCTGTACATGTGTATATACACAGATGTGAATTATAATCTATTTCTCAAGCTATAAGATTGGCATTATACAGTATATATAATACTCAGAGCACCTGCTGGGCCTAAAGTTAGTGATCTAAGCTGTTACATATGCACAATGTCATACTGGAGATACTCACAGACCACAACACCTACCTGTAATTGATCATAATGAAACAGTTTCATTTTCATTACCAATGAATGCCACACAGTGACATTGTATAGATGAGTTATCAGAGGAAAGAAATACTATATATCAGGGGAGTCTTGAAGTATTAACTGGAAACCCACTCTACATGCATGTCATACGATCACTGATTCAATATACATCATAATTTTCAAGTTTGCATACAGAATGATCCATCAAGAGAGGCTAAAAGAAATGAGGGAATATTTTTCACCAGTGACAATAAGTTAAGCGTGTCCAACGTGTGAACAAACCATAATACGTGAAAAAACAATGATTACAATCAGCACAATGCCATGTACTGAGTAAGAGTGCTATATAAAGCACATGAACACATCATTAGTGTAGATTTGGTGCATAGATGGATGAGGTAGCACAAAACACAACAACAATAGCTAGTGCAGTAGTTAGTTCTCCAAGACCAGCTAAGAGAATTAAACCAAATAGCTGAGTACATGTAAGCTTGGCCAGGTCCAAAACCAGCTAGCTATATATGCAACAGCTGTAGACCTGGCAACCAGCCATCATGACGTTTACAAACTCACAAAACAAGCACACGTACATCCATCGTAACTTAAGAATGGCAAACAATAATAAGTACGTACAGTATACTTTAGAAAATAACACACACACACACACACACACACACCTGCACATTCACATTCAGAGTGAGAGAGAGAAAGATTGAGTATGATGACCATGTCGTAACTTTGAGAACCAGCTCACAAGAAAATTTGAAATTCAACATTAAATTTTGTTGCCAGCTAGCTAAGTCCTCTATTCGGGAATTTTCGATCGAATTAGTTCAACCCACTGTTCCATATCTTCGGCGCTGTTAGCATAAAAATAATATGTCCGCCTTCTGAATTCTAACCTGAAGCAAAAGTCTTTGCGTTTTGTGTTGTCGTAGTCAACATTTATAGCTTCAAGGAGGTTGAGTGTGCTGATAGGAGAGTGTGTCTGCTTCGTCTTGTAGTAACTCAAATGGTAGTTTCGCAAAACGAACCATCTCACACGCCACGATTTCCTGATCCTTCCTTGCTTTGTGAGGTACCCTTCTCTTGAGGAAATTGCTACCGTCTTGGACATGCTGTGAACTCCATTGCTGGTACTCTCCGGCACACTATCAAAAGAATCCGAATCCGAATCGAGCATATTAGTCACAGCATGGTGTACCACATCCGTATAGACGTGAGATTCCTTTACGTTTCGCGAATAAGGGTGCTTTAAGATGACCGTGACACCTGAATCTCCTCCAATCACCGGCCTCTCGAGCTCAAAGTGCCTTCTGACCATTTCAACGGTAGCAAATGTACTGTTGCCAAATTTATACCCATTGGACAGCGTCCTGGTAATTTTTATGTGCTGTACGGACGAAGAGAGCTTTACTGAGAGGACGTAGTTGCCCAAGTCGCTGGAAGGCCGCAGTAAGTAGCTGCCTTCTGGTGCGTTGTCGATGAGCATACAGTCTGCGGCGTGTCTCGAGAGATAAGGGTGAAACCACTTCAAAACCATCATAGGGTCATCCGAATCTTCGATCGAATGTTGAATGAAGGTTCTTTTTGATGATTCAATGCTGGTAGTGGGTATCCCTGCCGTAGCCATGTTTGTTTACAGTTTGTAGCTTGCTTCTTCTTGCGGAAAATATCCTCGACCTCAGCGATTAGCGCTCTTTGTCACTCCACTGTGGGAGGTACCACACCTACTTCCAAATGCAACCGTACTTACGCGGTGACCTCAAGGGGAAACCCTACTCATTAGTTTAAGTCCAAGATGGCTACATATGGAGCTGTCTGTGCTGGAAAATGTTTAGGATTTCTGAGCTCTTGTTTGAGCTGTGATGTTTATTTTAGTGTATGTTTGTTTTATGGTAGTTTTTCTATGTGTGTGAGATGTGAATCTGTGTGTGTCTATGTTTTTGTCATGTTTTATCTATTCATAGCCATCAATTTTTAGACCTCAGCTCTTGTGACAGACAAAATTTTCCTTATCTGATGAGTTGGTAGTCTTCTAGACTTCACTGAACTCAAAATGATGACTGAGATGTTTGCAATGAAGAGCAAGACACTGAGGTTGAAAAAATTGTGGCTAAATATGGTCACAATTATTAATTGTTCTGTTTTGTTGATGTTTGTCCTAAATGTCCAATTCAGTGTGTTTAGATAGTTTGTAGTGTTGTTAGGTATATGTGTTTCTGTACAATTTGCATGGGGCCAATGATGAGAGAACTGCGCAAATCAAAGTCAGTGGATTGAACACATTTCAATCCGCACATGCTGAAACTAAACAGTCTGAGGCCTTTCTATGTGTATTATCAATGTCCTTGTATGTGTGTATATATGTGTGTTTGAATTATATGTTTTGTGTGTATTTGCTAATGATGAGAACACTGCGCATCAGACTATAGTGCAGTGGTCAATGACCTTCTGGCACCAACCACAGTGTATTGTGGTTAGCCATGCACTGCAATCTGTTGACAATTAAACTCTGAAGCAACATGTAAAAATGTAAATGTCTCTATAGCTAGTATAATAATAGTAGCCTATATACAATGAAGGCAGCTCAAGTTTTAACTGCATGCGGTATGCATGCACTGAAGAACCTGTACTTTTGAACTTGACGATCTTTTCCCCAATTTTATGTGGGATTAACGTGTTACCACGGTTACACGCGCATTTTTGGTAAACACCGTATCAAAATGGCTGCCACCGCAACGAAACAGGAGAAAGAGCCCATCAATATCGTTCACCAAAATGCCATATTCCGAGAGACTATAGCAAAAGAACAAAGACATCAAAAATTATACACTAGCTATGGAGTCAACCCATACAAGAAGAGTAAGTAGTTTCAAATGAACAAAAGATGCTGTGTATCTAAAAAAACTTTACTTCTACACTCATAGATTATGTTTTAGCTGGCAAACCAAACTCTCAGCATGATTCAGCTGATGGTGATGTGGAAGACTGTAAGTTTCCTACCCATAGGTCACAGATATATTATTATGTCAGTAAAATAAATATCAAAATTTTACAAACAGCCGAGTTTCTTTCTGTGTACAAGAGAGCACAGGAGATTCCTCAGAAAAAGTACCAACTACCACAGACAGAGGCACAGGAGATTGGCTGGGACACCAAACCACTGGTAAGAGCAGCATTTACTGTCTATATTGTACATCAATGATGGAGTGATGTGATCTGTATCCATAAGGTGGACCAACAGAGACATGACCCTCGGTACCACCATCCTAGACAACACTCGGAGATCACCAAATACATGGACGCAGCATGGAGACAGAAGGAGCAAGAAAATCTTCAACAATAGTGCACTCAACAAACACTGACTCTCTAACAGGCACGATTTTTTTTTTTTTTTTTCAGTTTTCAAACCTTCAACAAATTGACAAAATAATAATATTTTTTTTTAAAGAATTAATCGACATGTACAGTGAATGATTCAAAATGGAAAAGAGAAAATGACAACAGCAGCTCTGTATGCATGCATAGCTACACTGGAAGTTTGTTTCATCTCTTCAGTTTCATCTTTTGTCTTCTACTCTTGCCTAGTCGAACGGCTTTACCACCTCTGGTCTTTCTCCCTCCTCCTCCTCCTCCTCTACCGGCTGGACGACCCTTTTTCCCTCGTAGGGCAGCTCCAGGAGTCTTGCTGTGTCTTGCTGCACTGAAGTCACTCATGTCGGCAGTAGACTGAGCTGTGTTGCTCTTAATCCAACGCTTCTTTCCACCAAATCCAAACTTCTGATCCTAGAGAAAAGACAAAAACAAAAAAGAGAAAAGATTCAAAAATAAACTCATTCTTGATGTATACGAGCTAGCTATAATAGTCACCGACTAAATACATAAGCTGAGAGCATTGCAATACATAGGAAAATTTGTCAAGGACACAAACTGAATACTACTAGTTTTGTGATTAATAAAATTGCCAACTCTTCAAACAAATAACTATCCTCACCTTAACCATTCTCTTCTTTGACTTGCCCCTCTTCTCCCCCCGTCCTCCCGAGGGACCTTCCTCCCTCGTCAGTGCCTCGTGAGCCTCCACTGGAAACCCATCGTCCTCATCGTCATCTCGAGAGAGAAACGAAGGCCTCTCTCCTTTCCCTTTGCGAAATCTCTTCACGGATTCCACAGCAGCTTTCTTTTCTTCTCTTCTCTTTTGGAGTATCTCCAATTGAACTTTCTTGCCGTATTTCTTCAAGTCTCGAAGCTTTCGAAGTTTGTCTTTTTTCTCGATCAGTTTTTGCTGACTCAGCAGACTCTCTCTAACCTGCACAGTCAAAACAAAGACTGATATACCGTATAGCCGGAAATATTGACGGTCAAAAAATTTGACGGTTTGCTCCGCAGAACGTAAAATAAAAATATTGACGAATTTAAATTTGACGATTTGCGCGTGCGCACAATATATTCATATACAGCACCCAAAATATTGGCGGATTTAAATTTGACGATTTGGACTTTGACCGTCAAACCGTCAAATTAAAATCCCCGTCAATATTTCCGGCTATACGGTAATTTTAGTCACATGACAAAAAATTACCAGACTACATGAGATGTAAGGTAAGACACTCAGCAGATTTCTTGTGCTAAATATTTCAGATCAGCAATGGAAAGTGGATAATAATGAAGGCATACTAATGAATTACTAGTGGTCTAATTTTGTGTACATGCATGTTTAATTATGCATGCTGGTTGAGTGTGCCAAGGCATTTGTACTGTCTCGCATGCCAGACGTCTGGCCAGCGAGACTAGCAATTTATCCGGTGACTCGTTCATCTGCTAATAATGACATGATGTAGCAGTGACCAGACTGGCTATGGTCACATGATGATCTCTGAAAAACTCAGCCAATAAAATTTTCAAGATAACTTTGATACATCAACGTAAGTACCTTCCAATTCCCCTCTAGAGTTGCCATTCTTCATATTATCTCATAATAGAGAGACACACGCATGCAACACACACACGCACACACACACACACACACAGAAAATAAATACTGTAACCCTCTGCAAATGCTACACGCATGTTGAGGCTTAACTATACTGTATGTACCTTTCTCATGTGATCGTCAGTTTTGATCATCTCTGCAAAGTAGTCTTCTGGTCTCTGAGTTGAAACACCAAGCTCTTCAAGTTTCCTCAACCCAATAAGAGTCGCTGCTTGAGCCTGACGCACACTACACACACAGAGAAATAGACCAATGATACATCTTAACATGTACTAAACTGTAAGTGAAATTTCATCCCTCTTGTAATTCTCTCTAAGGAACTCACAAGTGCATTTCTCTTTTGAAGTCATCCTCTGGGTTCAGCTCACTCTCTCCCTCTTCTCCTTCTTCCTCTCCCTCCTTATCAAGATCAGGAACAGTCACATCCAATCTGTTGATCCACTCCATGTCTTCATCCTTCCTCATTTCTTCCAGCTTGGCTCGTAGACCAGCCTGAAAGGAATGTAAATCGATCTCAGTAGGCACTGCACACAAGTGTCACACACTATGTGTATGGTACTCACTACATTGTTCACAAAAGTCTTTGGTTGTGCCACTCTTTTAATGAGTCCTGGTTGTAAATTTCCTCTTGCAAATTCTTCTTGTAGCTATAAATGTAAATGGAAACAGTATCTACCGCAAAGTGACCACGTGGGTAGCATTCTAATTAATGCGCATCATCGACTGCACGTTTAGCTGCACTGTTTGTAAATCCACACAATGGTTTGTGTTTAGTGGCTTACCTCTTCATCGCTGCTGATCTCCTCGGAATCAGAGTAGTCGCTACCCTCTTCAGAGCTCGTAGCATCAGCTTCTTCCATTTCAATCGACTCGGCCATGTTGCACGTTTGACAAATGGGTGGAGCCCAGTCGTAAAATCTCCGGGGCCGGGGGGAGGAAATTTACTAGATCCTTCGGGGGAGGAGATTTTGTCCTCCGGGTACGTACAGCCTCGAGCTTCGGGAATTCCGGAACTAGGCGTGGCTAGCTAATTGCCAACAAGCCAATTTGCGTGTTGCTAAGAGCAACACGTGACTACAAAAGATGCATGCACTTAGTAATCACATTACGGTCTCTCCCTATCTCGAAGCTACACTGTTTTTATGACCGTGACTGAAGTGTAAGCTACAAACATGGAGCAAGAATTCGCTGAGAGATTAAAGAATACGGTACGTATGTTATAAACGTTTATAAAACAGGTAGGAAAGATTTTATATGGATAAATTTGTGAAAGAGTGAAAATGTGTGTGTGTGAGAGAGAGAGAGACACACAGACAGACAGACAGAGAGAGAGAGAGTCAGTGAGTGAATATACTTATGACATAAATTTCAATTTCTCCCTTCATCTCATAATATGAACACAGTGTTCTCCAAGCTCCTCCCCACGTTCACCTGTCACCCCAACTTCGAGAAATTCATCATCTCTCAGTTACCCTCAAACACCTCGATCATCAAAATGTTCCAGAGAAAACTACTACGACAGGTAAGCATGGTCTGGGCCCCATAGCTCATAAGTTATGTACATTGTGTGTACAGTGTATAGAAGTTGTTGTGATGTTTGTATTCTTTGTGTGTGTGTCTTTGTAAAAATGGTTTACACATGTCCTTGATCCTGTCAAGTGTGGCAATTTTCGTTTGCTAACACCTTTTCTTAGTCGTTTACACTCCTATTCTACACCCATTCATCCATTCCTACAGGTGTCATACAAGTTTATGTGGTTTGTTTGTGCCTTTACTAGATCAAATTGTCATCATGTAGATAAGTTTCATGAGCACGTGTTTGTTACCCTAGTCTTGTTCCCTGGCTCCTCTTTATACTTCTTTTGTGTATGTTTCCTTTGGAAGTAAACAACTTGTCAACATAAGCCTCTCTCTCTCCTTGCGGGCTCATATTTTTCAAGTTTTTGCTTAATTAAGAGAAGTGTGCAACCAAGGTCTTGATGCTAAAAATTGTCTTACCATTTGTGCTGTGTTGCTTTGAAAGTGTGAAACTTGAGCCAATTTTAAGTTTTTACTCAACTTTGTATGTCATTCATGTTCCTCAGGTTTATTCCCAGTCGACTGTCACCGTGTCTGGCTCGCAAGTGCCTGTTTGGGTCACCAAGGATGTTAGAGAAGTGAGTCGATCGACCATTGTAATGTAGTAGCAAATGTGGAGTTCAATAATTATGATAATAATTATGGGGATAGGTAGGTATGATGGTTACAAGTTAGTTGTAACTCAACTCTTGGATGTACAGTAGACTATTGTGCTGTTATCAGAGATAAGATTCCATAATAGTAGGGTTTGGGAGTAGAAGTTAGATGGAGTAGACGGTTATGATAGAATTGCAAACTCAGTTTGTAGCATCTAACATCTACTATGTACAAGGCAACTTTGCACAAATAAAACAATAAGTAGTAGTAGTTGTTGTTATATGTAATTATTGATCTAATTCCAGGGATTCCTCACCTCCCTCTGAGCCTCCTAAGGTGGAGACACTCACCTACCACTCGGCACTGGAGAATGAGCTACTAGGGAGGAACAGAACAGAAATACCAGTAAGTGGCTTATACTACTTGCTACTGTAATGCTTATGGACATAGTCTCAATATCAATATGTAGACTTGTGTGTGTAACTTTACTTCTGGCAAGCAGGTCTGAAAATTAAGTGTTTCTTTCTCTGTGTGTGTTTGTTCATTTGTTGTCTATAGGATCCTCAGAATGTGGTACACAACTCTCCACTTAGTGCCATCTCTCCGTCAAAAGATAACATTTTCAAGGTGTGTGTGTGTGTGTGTGTGTGTGTGTGTTACATCTCAGTCAGTAATACTGTACATATTTGAATGAAGCTGTAAATTTCCCCCTCTCCTATCCTCACACACTCACAGTACCAATCATCCCCTAGGAAAATGGACCCATTTGCCCCCTATTTCACCTCACCAATTAGTAAAAGCAGGTATGGATGTAAATCATGGTATGTATAATCACTGTATCATATTACAGCATTCATTCCAGGCCCCCTCCCTTAGGCTAATGATATTATGGGATTAGCTTGAGTACAGCATAACGCCATGCATACAGTATTGTGAAAAATTGGAATCCTCTTTCACTAGCACTACACACACACACACACACACACACACACACACACACACACACACACACACACACACACACACACACACACACACANGAGTCACAAGAAAGATCTCCAAGACTCCGTTCAAGGTGTTGGACGCTCCCGAGCTCCAAGATGACTTCTACTTGAACCTCCTTGACTGGTCCTCCCAGAACACCCTCTCAGTGGGGCTGGGTACCTCAGTCTATCTCTGGAGTGCTTGCACGTGTCAGGTACACACTGGGCTAGTTAGCTGTGGGAAGCCCCTAGCATTTTCAGCTCGTTATCATCATTGTTTGTCTCGTAACAATTCCTTAGCCTCTTACCAGGCCACACCCTAACGTGTAACTTGAAGAGCTGGGAGGAGCCTGTGAACGAGGCTGACAATTCATAGCTTTATTTCTTGGCTCCTCCTTTGGAAATGTTTTGGAGTTTTCCTTTGAAAATTCATGTAAATGAGGGAGGGACCTGGGAATGAGGCTAATGGATATTTGTTGTATTTATTTGTGATTGCGATAAGCAGACAAAGTAGATGATTGAATGGTGACTCTCTAATGATAGGTGTATGCATTTTTTTTTTTTGAAAAGTTTCATCTATTTCACTTTTCTGTTCCTGTACAACTGCACACTGGCAGGTATCTAAGTTGTGTGACTTGCACGAAGAGAGTGATTCAGTCACATCAGTCTCATGGTCAGAGAGAGTAAGTTGGGCCTTTTTATTGTTAGTAGTATCAGTCTGCACAGTTGCACATTTTCTACTACAAAATAACCACAGTAGAAGAGTCCCCAGTCAACGTTGATGTTTTTTGATGTTCCTTATTCATGTGATTACTCTCTCTCTCTCTCTCTCTCTCTCTCTCTCTCTCTCTCTCTCCCCCTCCCCGCAGGGTCAATACCTAGCCGTTGGAACTCAGACGGGTCTCGTCCAAATATGGGATGTGTCTGCTGAGAAGAGACTCTGCAGTCTCACCTATCACTCGGGACGAGTAGGGTCCCTCTCTTGGAACGGGGACACCCTCTGCTCCGGCAGCAAGGACCACTCCATATTGCAGTGGGATCACAGGAGCCCCCTCCTGCCCGTCAGGAAGTACATCGGTCACACGCAGGAGGTGTGCGGACTGAAGTGGTCACATGACCACCAGCTCTTGGCGTCCGGAGGAAACGATAACAAGGTAAGATAAGATATTTGTGGGAGGTTGAACTATAAACATTATGATGTTATTGTTTCATTCTCTAGACAGATAATAGTGCTATGTGTGTTTACAAACTGTATGTCATAACAAGTAGTTGGCTGCCAAGCCATTAAACCACTGTACATTATTCTGTGGCATTATGTTAGTGTTGTGTTAGTGTGAGTGTGTGTGAGTAGGTGTGTAAAAATTTTGTAAACTTGGCCACAAAACAGGTTTGAATTTCTGATAGACCAGTTCATAAGCTTTGCCCCCTTCCCTCACACACACAGCTCTTGGTGTGGAATGGCTCCTCTCCTTCTCCTGTCCTCCGCTACTCTGATCACTCCGCTGCCATCAAGGCCATCACATGGTCTCCTCACCAACATGGGATACTGGCCTCAGGTGGAGGGACGGCCGATAGGACCATACGATTCTGGAACACCATAACCGGTCAACCGTTGCAAATGGTGGATACAGGATCACAGGTGAGAGAGAGAGAGAGAGGGAGAGAGTAACAGAGTGATAAAGAATTAAAATTGCCCCATGAGTCAGCATACTTCTTGTCTAGAATCATCAATTTTTTTAAGCAAGCAAACAACTCTTATATAAGTAGCTAACTTATGAAATTGATCTTCCCTTACCTACTGTTTGAGAATGAGACAGTGGTCATGTCACCTTAGTCCTATCAGCTCAATAGACTAGCATTGGGAGGGTTCTTTTTGATTTGAGATTGTTTGTAAAGATTTCACTGTTTGAATGTAAGCTACTGACAGTACGATCAAATCCACACTCACTAACTAACCCCTCACTCTCTATCAGGTGTGTAACCTGGCCTGGTCCAAAGGTGCCAATGAGCTAGTGAGCACTCACGGCTACTCTCAGAACCAGATCATCATCTGGAGATATCCTTCTCTCACACAAGTAGCAAAGCTGACAGGACACACAACAAGAGTGCTTTATCTGGTACGTTATTATATATACCGTTTATGTCATATCCATGTCATTGTGTAGCCTCATTCCCAGGCTCCTCCTTCACGAATATTTCCTTCAAAAATGAGCATAGAATTTTTGTAATAGAGGAGACAGGGTATAAGGCAAATCTATGAGCTTGCTGTTGAAAATTTGATAATGCTAATGGTTATAATACTATAAACATGATTGGTGAGCATTTAGTTTTGCCATCCAATGTATTTTCTCTCATATGGAAGTGGTGGTTATGGCCTATTATTTTACTTGTCAAACCTTTTTCACTCCCAATTGCCTCCAGGCGATGTCTCCAGACGGTCAGACGGTAGTGACTGGAGCTGGAGACGAGACTTTAAGATTTTGGAACGTCTTTTACAAATCTAAATCGCACAAGGAGCCCCACTCACCTCTCAACATGGCCGCATACATCCGCTGATTCTGTAGCTAGCAGAAATGGATGTGCTGTGGATTGGATGATGCAAAACTAAACCACTTTGAGAAGCTGCGAGTGATTGCTCTTGTGTGATTTGGGTTTTTTTTTTCTCTAATTTTTGAACTTTATACCTTGGACTTTGATCTTCTTGGTTGAACTATGCTCTGATGATCTACATTCGTGCAACTCAACTCTTGATGTTCATTCTTTTTGTTCCTCCAATTTTCTTTTTTCATATTGATTTTTTTTCTTTTCAGCATTTGATCTTCACCTTCAATAATGTGTTTGTGTGTGTGTGTTACGAATCATTTTGTGTTGTGTTNTGTGTGTGTGTGTGTGTGTGTGTGTGTGTGTGTGTGTGTGTGGAGGGTTGAGGGGGTGAGTGGTTGAGGGTGTGATGTGTGAGGGTGTGTGTGTGAAGCATGAGTATCACTTACGTGTGACAATGATTTCACTGTAGTAAGAGCTAGTGGAGGCGGTGTAAATGGTGCTAGCTACACATCTGTATCTTCCACTGGAGGCTTGACGAATGGCCATGAACGTCAAACTACTGACCACCTGAAATGGAAAGAGAAATAAATAAGCCTGAAATATTATTGCACATACAGTCCTTTCTAAAGCAAAAATGCATCTTTGTACTACAACAAGGAGACTAATAATTTCAAAAGTATCAAACCGGTATAACCAGTTTTTTCCCCACGACAAAAAAGCCACACCAACAACTTTACTTACAACTGTGTCATTTTCAATCCTCGTGTTCACCCGTGTGTTGATGGGGATTGCCCCGCCCCCTTCTCTCTCCCATGTGATGGTAGGGGGAGGGTTACCTTCAGCGACACACGAGATTGTGATGTCAGTCCACTCAATCACGTTTGACAGGTTTTGAGGATGTTGTAGAATAGAGGGTGTCACTGCAAGTGTGTACGTGTGTGTGTGTGCGTGTGTATGTGTGTGTTTGTATGCGTAGAATATTGGAATGGATGTGTGTGAATGAGTATGCACGCGACTATGTTACAGAAAGTTATTCGTGCTCATAATAAACAATGAAATGAGTAAATAACAACATAATTATCAAATTCGTTCCGTCTCCCACTCCCTTAATTACACGATATAATTACAGCAAATGTAAGTTTTCAACTTCAAAAACATAATCACGATTGTCTCATAGAAAATGGCTGAGCAGAATGTTGTTTTGTATGTCATCTAATTACTGTTGAAGAATTCCAATTTTTTTTATACTTTAATGGGGACATTTTTGTTGCCCTAACAAAAATATTTAAACGTTTCTCGTAAAAGACATATGCAGACATCACAACAGCTGTTTCAGTAAACACACACTTCACATGCAGCTGCCTTTCTTTGTCAATGAATGCATTGCATGTTCAAATTTGTACGTGTGTTTGAGCTAGTGTACCTATAGGTATGTTAGTATATGCTTCTTCAAATTTCATACTGGTGACAACTGACTGAGGTATCCTTTACAAGTATGTGTTTTTGTTTGCGTGTGTTTGAATCTCATTTCCATAGAAACAGACCTTTATTCTGGGAGGAGGAGGACTGATAGAAAAGCTAGCTCCTTCTGTATTATAACATTATGTAATGTGTGCTGTCAACGTTGACAGGTATGAAAGAGATAGACTTACAAGTTCATTCAAGTAATGATGAACTCCCAGTAAGGACTCAATATGTGTATACACATGCATGTTACATGCATGTACATGTTAATCATGCATGTAACATGCATGTACATGTACCATGATCAGTCAGTAATAAGGTATCACTTTAGGTATCCAATGACAATGTCAAAGTAAGCTCAGCCATTGGACAGTAATCACTAGTTAATTGTACACTCAAACAAGCAATGATCGTACGAAAATAATCAGACCATAAAAGAACAAAGCTATCCCATAGGCTCGAATCCTCTGACATGCAAGTCACAGGGAAACATGCAGCAAGCGCTGAGTTAAGACTTAATACAAAAACAGTATAGACATATTGTAATGTATGTGTGCATTTGCATCTATGTTTGTGTGATTCTTGCACAAAAGTCTCACCATAAACATCTAGATCAAAGGTGGTAGATGCTCTCAGAGAGGTTAGAGCAAACGGGATAGAAATCTCACACTCATACGTTCCCACGTCTGCTGGTTGGACATTCCTCAGGAGCAAGACTTTTCCGCTCTCTTGAAAGGTTGCCTCGTTGTCCAAGATTTCTGAGCCGTCAGGACGGTACCAGTGGATGTGATCGCTGCTGAGAAGAGGGTAACTCGAAGCATATATTCTGAACTCTGCCGTTTGACCTTTTACAACTCCCACCATGCTATCGTCTACCACTATGGCTGGGTTTACTGTGATTCCGTGTGTGTGTGTGTGCGTGTGTGTATGGGTATGGGTGTGTGTATATGTGTATGGATAAAGTGGTATAGGTATTAGAAGCACGGTGAGGAGAACATAGAAAATACTCTTGTAACAATCATGCTCTCTCACCTGATGTTATATTCAGCTGTATTGACTCCCTGGTGGTATTATCCTCACAGATGTAAATATCCAGATCTGGGTAGTTGATGTTGGATGCATCCAACCTTTCCCCATTTCCCACGACAGGATCCCCCACAGAAAACCGATGTCTCCCGTTCACTCTCCTCCAAGTAATCCCAGTGCCATCATTGGCTGTTGTGTTACAGTCAAAGAAATAAGTAGGAGGACTTTCACCACCAATTTCCACTGTGGCTACTCTCTCTACTCTATAGATTTCCAACCATGGGGGAGAGAAAGTGATTCTACCTTGATAGATACGAAGACCAGCTGCTGTTAATGTTGTGTGTGTATGTACAGTGTATGTGTATGAACATTATATATTGTGTTGTCAAGCTAGTTTCTTTTCCTTTTTACACATCTCTTGGGCATGAGTGCAGGAAAAAACAAACTAACTACATTGTAACAGTACCCCTCCCCTCTCCTCTCTTCCCATGTGCCACTCCCCCTTTCCCCCAGATGCCACTCCCCCCTTACCCATACATATCCCCACTCTCAATATCCATGAAGTCATCACAACTATACACCAGATACAATAGAACTACAGATATAGCATACATACATACATACATGGGGGCACACACACACACATACACAGCCAACTCAGCACTGTCAATGAGTTGTCACTGTTTGTTCTGGTGAGGGGGTAAGTGAAGTCACAGCTGTCTGGGCCTCCCTCAAGCCATCATTCACAGCTCTCTACTTCCAAGGCCAAATTCATAGCTCCATGTGATGACTCCCCATACAGCTAACTACAGCTGGATGTTGACAGCTTTAGTATTTCACATACTTGAATTAAAGGTCTTGTTTATGAGAGAAAGGTTTAGCCAGGGGAGTAGCTCAATTTTTGAAGTAAGCTCCTTTGTAGCTGACTGGCTATATAACTAGCTAGCATCAAAATGTCAAGCGGTCCAAGACTATATAATACAATACAATGTATACCAAAGGTATTTCAATGTTAGAAAAGATTTATATTGTGTAGATGGAAATGAAAAAAAAAACAACTTGCCAATTGTGGTCTTTGTTTAAAGTCATACATCATTGGGCCACCAAACACTGCATGAAACCAGGCAGTAAAACAACTTCCAAATTAAGAGAGACAATTTTAAAAATGGCCTCAAGAATTGATAAACAATTTCTAAAATTGGTTCCATTTTCTAAGAAATTCTTTAAAACAACAACTCATGCCACGCACATATACAGAGAGAGAGGGAGAGAGAGAGAGAGAGAGAGAGAGAGAGAGAGAGAGAGAGAGAGAGAGAGAGAGAGA
>CAXIPT010000001.1:19663174-19721978 GCA_964030475.1 Tethya wilhelma | reverse complement strand
ACACACACACACACACACACACACACACACACACACACACACACACACACACACACACACACACACACACTTCCTGTTTCGATTGTCAAACTCCATCAACACTGCAATCAACTCCAACCCGAGTGAGACATTTCACAACGACTCTCTCCTTCCTCTCTCTCCCACACACTTACTCCTCCCCCATCAACACACTCCATGGTTCTCACGAGATTCACCAAGGTGCTGATCAGCCAACTAATAAGGAGAGATCCTTTCCAAAATAAACACCATTCTAAATTTAGCTGAGAGAGCTTCAGGGGAAAAAATTCTTCTCACGGCCTCCCACTGCAGTCTTCCATAATTCCAATAAGTAATTCATGACCTCCTCCACAGCTGCCGATAACATGCACACACAGCACTGCTGCAAATCTTACTTTATGTTTTCAGGTGAAAGCCCACCATATGATAGAATGCAAGATCGTGATTAAGATCGTGCAAGATCGTGATCTGGTGGGATTCCCACTATTGTAATTCTATCACCGATAATGTAATAGATGATCATGTAATGAAACAAAAACTGATTTCTTTGTCGCCAACTTTGCAACTAGTGAGTTGATATTACTGGTTTTTGACAATAGATATCAGATTCCCATTCGTCCGTAAACACAAACCAGAAGCAGAAGTCGCAGAAGCAACACAGTTGGTACACTAATAACTTGTCTACTGACTGACACATTTCTAGACAAAGTAAAGATGCTCAGTCACACACACTCACAAAACACACAGTGTGATGCAAGCTAGTCTTCTCTTCAGTAAAGTATATTGTGTGCAATGACAAATACAACAAAGCAGTAAACTCTCCCCAGTCCATTGTCAATTGTCACCATAGCCATGATAAAGGGCACATGCTCTCTACTTTCCCCAATGCAGGGATTTGAAGGTCTATATAGCTCTACAAATTTTGCTGCTTCAGATACTCATATCAAAACTATGAGGAATATGGCAAGCACGTTTTTCTACTAGTGGAATTCAAGTGCTTCGGACTGTATGAGTTTTACAGCTGGTCACACTTTTTTTTTACTGTTAGTAAACTGTTACGTTGTGAAACAAAAGCATCTCTAAAACACACACAGACAAGAAGACTACAGCAAATGTGACAGGATGGATGACTCCCTGAACTTGGCAGAAGTAGACATTGGACTATAACTTAATTGTAATCCAGCATACAAACTTGTAAAACCTCTCCAGGAACACAGCAATGCTCATTTTCTAGCAATTTATAGCAGAAGTATTGTAGCATGTTTTTTTTGGTTGCAAATCAGTTGTGCACCTCAAACCACAGTGCAGTGTGCAAGACAGCCCTTTTCTCATGGTAGCTAGCTGCCCACATGCAATGGCTCAGTGACCACACTATCAGCTTGAGATGTTGATATTGTAAGGGTGCTGCACCCGGGAACAAACACATACATCAGCTGACCAGCTAAAAGCTCTGGAAGTCAGTTTGTTTCTCTTAGAGAAACACCCATCAATTCATTCACAATGGAAGCTATTTGTCCAAGTTGCTTGAGGCCACCTTTCACTAACAAAGCCTTCAACTTGTACTGCACAAAGTGCGTACAAGTCTAAAACACGAGCACAAATTCATCCATGGGTTATATATTATACAAGACCCTTTATGCTCCATACACACATGCACTCAGAACAAAAGGAGCTATGGGCAGCTGCTGCTAAATAAATGCTCCAGTTGTCTGCTTGGACGGGCATGAACACAAGAAGGTGATCATTCGCCCCGATGAGCAGACACCAACACAGACACACACAAACTCACTCACCCGTGACAGAGGAGACGAGCATTGCGAGGAGGAGTGGAAGTAGCAACAGTCTCGCCGCCATGATTTATTCTGTGTCACTAGCCGTCTGAGTTTTGTCACAGCCGAGCGATTGCAGTGCTTGATCTCTATTGATGGTAGCTATGGCTCGTTGATCAACAGATCACACAGCTACTCTTACAAATACTATAGTTTGTGTACACTATATGGCCCATGCATGCATATCTGTTTTTTATAATAATAATTAGTAAAATGGAATGCGGATGCGTGAATATTATAATTAAATTTTTGTTATCACTCAATCTTGTAGTGGGAGGGGCTGCTATATTGTAAGAGCTGAAGAGCTCAAATGCAAGTCAAGTTTCTGTTCTGTCTCTCTCTCCCCTGTGTTTCTTCTTCCCCTCTTCTCCTCTCCTCCTCTTGTTCAGAGGGTTGCGAGGATCGTAGATATCGTAGGTGTCTTCGTTTTGGATGTTAGCGTCTTTTGCCTTGACCACTTCTTCCACTGGAAACATCAGTCGATGACTTAACCTGGAGGTATAATATATAGTACATACATCACATAGCACTACATCAGTAAATATATAACCATTGGAATACAGTACTTTATTCACATACAGCACAAATGTAGCTACTCTATGTCATAAATTAATATTAGTAAAAATTTAACTTTCCACAAACTTGTCTATCAAAAAATTGCGAATTTGTGCAAATAAAAGACTTTCCGCAAAATCAAAAAACTGATTAGAGAATTAATAATAAGTTATTTTTGAGTGTCAAAGAATCCAAAATGACCAAGTACAGACGATCATAACGATCCCTTAACCAGA
Source organism: Tethya wilhelma (assembly GCA_964030475.1). Lineage (NCBI taxonomy): Eukaryota > Metazoa > Porifera > Demospongiae > Tethyida > Tethyidae > Tethya > Tethya wilhelma. The sequence continues at coordinate 19,719,340 of CAXIPT010000001.1, read as the reverse complement.
TGAATTAGGAGGACAATGAAACGGATTAGCAGTGCTCAATGTGGTGACAAATTTGATGCCATTGCAGCAGAGTTGCGGCCACTATTGAATTTGAGCCACATTAGAGAAATCAGGCAAGCAAAACACACCCTGCACTCATACATACAAAGGGAGAGTATTTTACTACATTGAGGTCGTGTTAGAACACCTATGATGCAGGAAACACCTGCATTAGCTGTGCTTGCAGCTGAACAGAGAGGAAACAAGCTTGAGTGAACTGAGCCTCTTTGATTTGATTACAAGGCTAGCATGTGGTTTTGTTGAAGTTTGAGATAATAGAGTTAGAGACAGACATGGAGGCTGTAAGCAACTTCCCAACTTGTGCCATATGGGAATGACAATCTGATGATGATGATTCGATATTTGGTACAATCAAAAAAACAGCTCTGAATTGATAAACAACATGAGGAAAAACAAAACATTAGAGCACTTTCCACGAAAGAATGTCCATTAAATCTAACCTAGAGAGGGATATAGCTAAAGGCATCATTTAGCTTCCAACAGGCAGACACGATGTCGAAGACTGAATCCTCATACATAGAAAATATCCAAATAATTTATTCTTTTTTTCCCACCTGTGATCTTATGTTGATAAACAATTCTTTCATACCAGCTAAACAAAAATATTAATTGAAGAAACCTAACTTGGAGAGAAAAAACAACAAAATTCCATTAATAACAGGGGAGTATAATAAGACGCTACACAAAAATTTTAAAACAAATAAGTTTTCCTACAATACAGACAGTTTCTGCACAGCTGCATCTTCAAGAGGAAATAAGAAAGTGGGTGTGGTATAACCAGGTTGCCATGGTAACTACACCCACCAAGAAATGAAGACATACATACATACATACATACATACATACCAGGTAACCTAGATACCTAGAGTAGTTAGCACCAAGGGTGGTCATGGGGTGGAGAACCAAACTGTCAGCTGTTTCAGCCACAGTACTTGAGGACACTTGTCAGGTGGCCACAATGGAAAACTTTGAAAGCCATGGAAACACCTTTATGGCCACAGAGAAGACCAGAAGGGGAAAGAACTGTGGGAAATTGTTGTTACATGACATTCAGCCAGGTTGTGAGGGGGTTAGATCAGTTGGGGAAATATTTCATCAAGTTTTGTCATGTACAGTAATCTAGCTTATGGATAACATCATGCCATTCAATAGCCAGAGTTAATCTATTGGTTGAACTAGGGGTAGAAAAAAGGCTCTGACTCAGCATTGTCCATTAGCTAATTGATCTACAAGATTTAGTTACATGTGCAATCCCTTGCTCCCTACAATTAGAGCACTAAAATTATCGTTACAAACAAAGGCAATATCTGCTTGAGATGTAATTCCATTCACTGCTCTATCTGTGGACACATTAACATCAAATGTAGTACTCTCCACTTCCAAACATTTGAAGTATGATGTTACCACGTGCACTATTTATCACCTGACATCAGTCAAGACCATGTCAGCTAATCTAAGAGTACAAACTTGACACAAAAACAGAAATTGCTAAAGGCCTGTATACTTCCTACAAACACTTAAAAAAAACACAACAAAAATAAAAAACAAACAATTAATAAACACTGCTCCTTTTTGTCAGATCTTAGAAAGGACAAGATAAACAAAGTTGGAGAGACTCCAGTAAAATACAATCAGTGCTACATGATTTGCTTTAAGAGCCTTAAAACTATCCACAGTTTAATATTCAGTTTCTGTTGCTCAAAAAAAAAAAGTACATTGCTTTACTTCACGAGGAATTTAATCACAAACTCTTTGCAACCAAACAAACTCAATAACACTGGAGGCAGCACATGTGGTTGCCTTGGGCACTACCAAACATGACATCATAATGATCCACTTACAATGATTGTTTGATTGAACATCAAAGCAGAACAAAGCCACGGGGCACATGGCTAGTGATATATTCACCAACAACACAAGTATAACTACCTTACAGTAGTGTAATACCCAAGCACTTGATGTGTAACTTGGTTCGCATAATCTATTTGTAAGTTCATTGATCTTTTAACTCATCATACTTATCCCAAATTAAGTGTCCCTTTGCTGACAGTGAACTCTGAGATGGAATTATAATCAACAAAGACAACAAGAAATTAGATCTGTGATTGGAATCTGGTGATAGTGTACAGTGGAACCCCTCTAAGGCAACCACCAGTGGGGAATAAAGTTTTGGTCTTGAGAGAGAGAGAGAGAGAGAGAGAGAGAGAGAGAGAGAGATGGTCCTCAAAGGGCTTCTCCCAACCTCCCTACAACAGCATCATCAGCGCACTAATACTATAAAATCTACTATAACATTATACTCACGACAATAATAACCAGAATGTGCACATTCTAAAGAGACGAGGCACAAGTGCAGCTGGAGAACAAGCATCACAATTAAATGTACATTGTGCCATCATTTATACAAAGAGAGAGTGGTGCCATATTGTTGGATTATGGGGTGACATATAATCGGGACCCTTACTAACTGCATATGTCGTGAGATGGTTGCACTATTAATGTACTTTTAACCACACTAATGTGGACTATTAAACAAAGGTGATTCTGTTTACTACGTACGGACATCGGAGAGCAAGAGAGAAAAAAATAATGCATGAGAGGATGTTGATGAGTTAGATTAACAAAATATCGTCCGATTCCTAAGAAAATTCACACCAAAACTTTTCTCCCAAAGAGCCTGTTGTGTGGAGCTGTTTTCAATTGTACACACACAACGGTCATGCAGTAAACAATTTCATACTAGAAACAAACAAATCTACTACAGACCCACATTGATTCATTATATTACATAAGTGCCAATAGGAGCCAGAGTGACTCGAACTTTGTGTTAAGACTATCTAGGTGCAGCAAGGTGCCAGAACTGCTCAGCTAGAGCATGGAGTGGTGTCACTTGGTGAGACTTGGGAAGCTATTGAAGCCTTTGATAGACTTGGGGCGTTTGGGAACTTTGGACACTTGAAATAGCTGCACTCCTTGGGAAGTAGTCTCACAAACCAGGCCCTCCTTGTGTACTTCCATTTCTTAGCAATAAGCAAAGTCAGGGAGGGCCTGGTTTATGAGGTTAGCTGCATGGCTAATATGCATGCATATCCATAAAGAAACTACGTATACATTTTTGTCCTGTTGGTTGTTTTATTGCGTGTGGGAAAACCTGTTGAGTCGTGTGAGGAAAGTTGAGCACAATAAGCAAAGTGGGGGAGGCCTGGTTTACATGCCTAACATAAAGTTGTATCCTTAAAGAAAGTGCACAAATTAGTTTATTTGACTATATGGAAACAGCTGTTTCATGTACATCTTCCACATTAGGTAAGTTCATTCATACTTTATACTTTCAATGTATTTTTTTTTCAAGTTTTGCATGCAATGTGCAACTAACCAATTAGCCTTCTCATCAGAGAGGAGCATCTCTTCCTTGTCGACGTCCATTGTGCTTAATATTGCTGGCGTCTCTTCGGACTCAGATGTCTTTCGAGCCGAGAGCAACTTGGACTTGAACTTCCCAAGAAGCTGGAGAGTCTGGAGAAGAAAAAGAGAGAGAGAGAGAAATAAATTATGATGGTTAGGCTATTTTAGCTAGACTCTTTTATTGACCTCTGGCATACGATGGATCAGGGGAAGAAAAGAGGGTCTAGCTCCAAAAAAATAGGCCATTTTAAAATGACAGCTAGACAACAAGTTATGTACTGGGATGGATTGTACAATGTTCACTGGTTGGAATGGTTGTAGATGATATTATATACCGGCCTGCTTTGAATTTTTGCAATACTCTCTCAGGCACTCTCTCTCTCTCACTCTCACTTTCTCACTCGCTCACTCACACACAAGTATTCGACAACATCTGCTGCAAGCATGTAACACACAAATACACACACACACACACACACACACACACACAGCCACTATTAAATGTCTTGTCAACAGCTCTCACTACGTACTATTAGCACACACATTCCTGGCAATACCCAGACTACTACAGTATCAGATTCTTCATAGCAAGTGAGGGTATTAGATCCAGTAACAGAAATAGGCTCCATTTCAGACACCACAGATACTATAAGTGAAACTACATCTTTCTGATGGTATGTCGTTAGCTAGAGGACCCATTAAGTCCATAAATCAATGCTCATTAGCACTTGCATGGCTATCTGGTAACATGGTAAACCAAGAAAACCCCTACTTTTCTTAACAATATTTTTATCATAATACCGTATAGCGGGAATTTTTCATGGGGGAAAATTTTTACGTTTTTGTCTTGAACAGAAATTCGTGGGGAAAATTTTCGTGGATTGTGTCTTAACATTACGTGACGACCTCGTACCTTACAAATTTCGTGGGGGAAAATTTTCACCGAAAGCTGCCAAACCGCGAAATTCGCAAAAAATTTCCCCCACAAAAAATTCCCACTATACAGTATTATGTATCTGAAAAATTTGAGGACAAAATCATATAACTTCTTCAGGTGGGCAATGATTCAATGAGTCATTACATTTGATCAGTCAAGTGTTATGTGATTTTTATTTACTTGATCTTTTTGATATTGATCTCAATGTGGTGTAACTCAATGTGATGCAGTGTAACTAACCTGATCTTCCCTCGCTCCTCCCTTGCTGATGGCTCTCTTCTTACTCTTGTACATCGCCTGCTCTTTACGCAGCTCTCGGATCGGCTCAGGGATAGCTGTGAGGGTGTGAGGATATATGAGGGTGTGAGGGTGTGAGGGTGTGAGTGTGTGAGTGTGCGAGTTTGTGAGTGTGTGAGTGTGCGAGTGTGTGAGAATACAAATGTGTGAGAGTGTGTGAGTATGTGAGTGTGTGAGGGTGTGAGGGTGTGAGGGTGTGAGTGTGTGAGTGTGTGAGTGTACTGCACAAATCTAAACTCAAGCAACAACTACAATCACCCACACACTGGGGCAGATCTCAGCGTGATACTATAGGCTAATTGAATGGATTGGAATGTACTATAATTATTATAAAGTATGTAATAACTTCTCCATTATCACGTTACCACGACAACCACCTCCAATGGTCAGCCAGACAGACCAGCTGCCAACAGGGGAGAGCTATAGGGGCTGTATAAACACCAGTTCACGAGATATCATTGCTGATTTTAGTTCAAACTTTTGTGGCTACACTTACTATAGCAAGTGGCTCATCCCACACACAAACACACACACAGACACACTAGAGAGTTGAGTCAATGTCTGAGCATTTCTGACTTATCTGATTGCTTTGGAGCAATCAGGATCGCAACATGCATGTAAAATGTATTTACGTATATTGGCAAGATGCATTAGATTCATTCCATCAAAATACTATTCAATGAAAGACTGAAAGAGGTGTAGAGAATTTGTCTGTAGTGAAACATTTTCCATTCTTTAATTTTTTGAATATACATTACATGTTTAATTCAGCTACTGTAGTGTTACCCCATTAATTGGCATTCAGTTGTGAGGGAGGAAAATTGAAAGAGGGAAAAGTTCTGATTTACAAAACCATAACTTGTCTAAGACAATCACTCTTCTATGGGCTAACATTTGAGTAGCTGGTAGACTAGCTGCCAGTGTAAACACATTTAGAGAGCATGCTCGTTTACATGTTGTCACATTGTTTGGTGGTAGGTGGTCGTCATGGCAACTGGAGGCTCACAATAGCGGCACCTGCCAAGGACCACCATGGTCGTGCCTGCTCATGATCACCACCAGCGAGGGATAAAGTATGTGTGGGGTGATTGTAATGTAGCAGTCTTTGTACCCACGACATTTTGATGGGCAAAAATTGGCAGAAAGACACCAAATCAACGACTTGTTTTACATTTTTTGAGTTTAATTAACAAAAACTGGCACATGTTGTACAAGCTGCTCCAATTATGTAGAAAAATAGGCTAAAGACGGAGATCTGGAAGAGTGGAAATTCTGCACAAATTTGTTCTAACATGCTTTTTCTGCAACTCATTTCCTTGCTAAGACTCTATCTAGCTAACTTACAGGTTAGCATTAATTCTCTGCTTATGTTTAGTGACTGAATCGATTTTGCATTGCCCGCTATTTTTTTTTTTCTCATTTTCCCCTCGAATTACATTTTGTGGTGAGTTGACCTGTAGTACTATAGAATGTGTGGTGGTAGTTTGACACTTTAAGGATGTTTGTATAGATGTGTTCACTATCAGGATAAGATGATGTGTGTGTACAGTGTAAAGAGATATCTACTCTGTCTGTTGTGTGTCCTCCAACTCCCACTGGTTTGGAGTAGCAACAGCTTCTTTAGTGAGAGAGAGACTTAGCTATGAATATGATTGAGTCTTGATGATAATGCCATTACATCATCATTTCTCTTTTGGAGCTCTCGAGGTCAGGGTCAAACTTACCTCATCTACCCACAACGAAATCCTCAGAACTATGTATCTATATAAGTCATGTTGCATGTGACCCAGCTATTGAATGAATGCAGAAAGCAACAATCTAAATAAAGTCATATTGTGTGCGACCCAAACACTGAATGAATGTAGAGACAACAATCTATATAAGTCACAATTATGTTGAACTCAGCCATTGAATGTGGAGACAAGAAGAAGTTGTTGCCCAGTTAGGTCACTTTGGTGGTGAAGGATGTTTACACACACAATGTCACATACGTACCATGCACCTTACCTTCCTCTTCTTCCTTCTTTATCTTCTCCTCGTCATCTTTCTTTCTCTTTGATTCCTTCAGCTCTCGTTTGAGACGCTGGGACTCCTGCTTCAGCTCCTCCCTGAGGGCGTGTGTGTGTGTGTGTGTGGACGAGATTAGATATTTATAGTCTTAACTGATAAGATTCAGTACATAAACAAAAATCTTTAGCAGAACAAAAATTACTTTTGATTGATTTGAAGCCAAGCATTTGGTCTCTAAGCCGAACACACTAACCGCTGAGCTACTAGAATTCACAGGCAGTGGAACGGACAAAAATACTTCTGTATAATATTATAAGTACAGTATTAATACTGAGACCAGCTGTCTACATTGTACATAGCACTCATAATAAGGTGTGCCTAAAACTATCTGTAGAACTGGAGAAGGTGACACAGTGGGCACACACCTTTGCACAAGGCATCATGAATCAGTTAACATACCATGGACTACCACATGCCAGTGGGAGTCGACTAGTGAGCTTACATATGCTCAGAGTTGTAACAATTCTCCACACAAACACACACACACACAAACTGATTTGAACAATTTGTGATTATCAGAAAAGATGAAGATGCCATGGTACATAAGCTGATAGGGTATTCAAACTGGTAGCACACACAAAGATCTGTACAGTTACCACTGTACAATCTTCAAAACCCAAACCACAACAATTATCTTACTTATGGTCAAAGTTTGGCAACCAAGTTTGTACAGACTGTTCCTAGCTATAATAATATATCTCTTAACAAAGTGATATGGCAAACTATAAAATTTTTCATGGGTAATTGTTTTTGTTTCTTTGTGAAGTGTGCACAATTCAGGCAGCTATAATGCCATTTTTTTTATCTGCTGATCGAAACAATGACTTCTTTGATCAAACATTCAATGTGATCTAGATACACTTTTGGTGTTTCTGTGTGCCTGGCAGCTAGTCACGATATGCATGTATCAAATTAGTGTATTTTATTCAATACAATTATCCATTAAACAAACATTATGGGAAGGTCTCTAGTAGCGTTTACACAACCATCGCTAATGGGAGATCCCTATTCACACTTTCACAGCATAAGCTAGTAATCACATGTGATGGAAACAAGGCATGGGCTGGACTGGAAAGAATTACAATCTAATTAAGGAGGTGCACAAATAATGACGGAATTTTACTCCAATTCACTGTCCAAGAATCAAAGTTTTGCATCGATCATCCCTGCAAATCATGGCTCTTTCTTGTGAAAAGTGGGAGTGAGCGATGAACTAACCGGCGGCACTAAACCAACAGTCTTCATTCACAGTTCAACACACGTCACGACTCAGCAATACCGCACCGTGACCTATCACCCATAACCGCTGCTCAATTTAGCTCGGTGCACTCATTTACCACATTCCTAGGCCCAGCCTCCCCCGACCGAAACAGACGGTGGGTCAATACCACGAGTCACTCCACAGCATGCCAGGAGAATGAGGGAATGAGTCTCATGGGAGCTGACCTGGTGGGATTTATCACTGTAGCTAGTAGAACTACTATAATAGTTTAATAATTTAATATGTAGTATAATATTATAGAGATAGCGTATACATTAATGTGTGTGTGTGTGTGTGTGTGTGTGTGTGTTTTATGGGGAATGTGAACTGAGTACAGCTGTCAATTTATGATAATGTAATACAAAATTTAATGCGAGGCTGTGAGTTCAGAGTGTGTGTGTGATTTACCACGAGGTTAATTGCTCTGTCCATTAGGTACAGCGGTGAAATAACAGGCCAACATGTAGTCTACGTGTAGCTATGAATGTACATGAAATGCACAGAGCCATGTGGTGATGATGGACACACACAGAGAGTGACTACAATCAAAGAGGGACCTTAACAAGAGCATGCATGTAGCAGCTGCCTTGAACATGTAAATATGGAGAAACTAGTCACACAGTGCATAATATTATACCTTTTTATACATCTTTGTCAATTACAGTAACACGGCAATACAAAGGGTATGGGTCACACTTCTAAACCATTATGTACCTTAATAAAGGTATAACACCTTCCTTATACATGTGTAGACATGATTCCATTAAGGTATGTTCTTGGAGAGCACACGTTACACAATTAAGGTACCATAAAGGTATATAATACACAGTCACATGTACGATGTATACCCTAATGAACAACACAAGTCATAAATTACACCACACACGTACAATAGCCTATCAAATTGAGGATACAATCGTAACACAGTTAAACGTCCGACTTCTGAGACATACCTCGATCCTTAAAAAGGACCTTGACACAAAGCGGGCAACAAAGGTGCTAATAAATCGTCCTCAAAAACAATATCCCCCACATACATACATGTGTATCTCGATAATAAACCAAATGCATACATAGCTTGATTCGATTGTCTGATCCACAGCTCTCTTCTCTCTGGCTAGCTACCTGTGACTGGCTACCCTACCCTCTGCCAGATATCTCGGTAGCCAACTGTTTGCAGACACACAGACTTCGAGATGATAGCTTCAATGGTGAATGTTGGCAGTAAGGTTTGATACTTTATTACAACATGGACCATGACTTGTTGATTCAATCTACAAATTGTTGCTGGGCAGGCAGCAAGGTTGCAGGTAGCTTCTTTAGATTCTTCTGATATGGACGTGCTATAAGCCCAGCCCCTTTGAAGATTGATAGCTAATTAGTGACAGCTGGAGAGAGCAGAAAGTGGTGGAGTACATTAGATAATGGATAGGAGCAGCCAAATGAAAAGGGGAACCCCCTCCAATCATTGTACACTAATGAGATTTGCAATGTTATGCATGAATGATTAGAGGAGCTGAAAGTTTTGACCAGTAACTTTGAAAAAAAAAAACACAATTACACTCCCGTGCTAAATGATATAAGAAACACGAATCCATTGAGGTATACATAGAAGCTTTTTGAAACTTTCTTCCTAGCTGTTTTGAGAACGCCATTGTTTGCCTGTCAAGTGTGTAGTATAAACAGCAATTGTTAGCTGGTCCATTGTGGACCACTTGAGAGAACAATAGTGGGGATACCACAGTGTGCTGAAGGAGTGGGTGGCTGGGGAAACAATGGAGGCCTTGAGACAACGCACATGCTTATTACAATACAGACTTGCTTTTTTGAAATTGAAATGAAGAAAACCTAGAAANACACACACACACACACACACACACACACACACACACACACACACACACACACACACACACACACACACACACACACACACACACACACACCTCCTTACTTCACTACCAATATAAAAGCTCAACTACTGGAATCCAAGAGCAAAGAATGCAGTACAGCTGTAGCTAACTAACAAATCAACACACATTTAAATCCCAGTTGGGTAATCATCATTGTGAACCAATTTCTCCCAGATTGTAACAATGCGAGCACATATGGCAAGGTGGCAGAGATCACACATAAGCACTCTGGCCCTGGGAACATGATCTGAGATACTTCAGTGTTCCAGAGGTCAAGTGCGGAAGTGTCATATAAAACCACAACTTTCAGATCGGGTGTAATTCTAGCCACACACAGTTTGAGAGTGATAGTATGTGGAATCTAGAGGAATGAGACACCAACTGCATTTTTACTTACTACACTCTCACAGAGAAATTGGTAAATGAGTAAATTTATCTCACAGTATTGAATGTCAATACCTTATTACTGGTATATGTTTGTATGATAGATTGCCTGAAAATGATCCAGAAACAATGTCATCCTCTACAGGAATAGATACAGGATAAGAACATTGGTATCGGAAAAATAAGATTGTACATTTTTCTGGCCCATAAACTAGTCAATAATTAATATAGGTACTATTTCAGCTCATATACGTATACACACTGCTCAGGTTATAACTCATCTAGAGACAGTTATAACTTGCACGATCATAAACACATGTATAGTTAGAACTCAAACAATACAGTTACAACACAACATACAGAGTTATAACTCTGTTATAAAACAATCATACATATTACGTAGATGCAGTTCTAACTTAACAAAAACAACTATAATATGTTATTATAAAACATTATTAATAGTTATTATAATTCAAACAATACAGCTATAACTTAGACATGCATTCTCATTCTTGCATGTAAATGCTCTAAAGAAAAGCACACACACACACACAAAGAGAGACAACACAGACAATAACATTTTCTATTTCAAGCTCTACAAAACAAACAAAAAGTGACATAATGAAGAAGCATCAAACAGCTCTGTGAAGCAAAGGTAGGAGGACATATATTTTGTCTACCTCAGCTAGGGGTGGTTTTCAAACTTTAACCAACTTGAAACGTTTTGATTAAGTGAAATTTCAGCAATAACAAAAATATGTTTTTGCACACTAAAACAACTAACTATAGGTTGATGTAACTGGACAAATGGTCAAGTAACACACACACTAGTTACTACACAAACGTATACAGAAGACACATATACACATGACTGGATAAATGGTTAATTAAGTAACACACACACACACACACACACACACACCAGTCCTTACACAAACACATGTATTATGTATACAGAGAGTAAAACACACATACAGGTACACACACACACACACACACTGTGTCACACGCCATGGCTGCAAATGATTAGCAACTAGGTGTGGTGTCTAGGCTCCTTAACAACATGTGAGTACCCACACACACTATATGCACACAAACATCGTGCACATTATTACGAATTATGATTCATCTCCACAACAAAAAAAAGAAAATAAAAGCCTTCAACCTTTGATTTTAGTCCACCAGTGTGGGTAATGGGGGTAGCCTTGTTCCCAGGATCCTCCCTCACTAATATTTATTTTCGAAGGTAATATTGGCTAGGGAGGAGCCTGGGAACGAGGCAGCTGTAGGCAATGGGAAACTATTACTGTACATGTAACAGAAAGGGGAAGAAAGATGGATTAATTGTTTGTTTTACATCTCAGCATTTCGGGAGTATACCCACTCCAAAATTTGGGCTAAAATGCTCAAGCAAAGCAAATACCTGAGGGCAGAACTTACAAAGAAAAAAGACACTGCTATGTATATTCCAAGAAAGAAAGAAAGAAATTCTTCAGTTAGTTAGGACAGAATGCTGTCGCAATTCTTCTACCAAACAGCTAACACAATTTGGTGACCAGGAGAAGTAGACACTTTAATCTGTAACAATGAGAAGAGGGAGCTAATTGGATGAGCCAACAAACTGTCTCCAAGAATAGTATGTTCCTTTTGCAGGTTAGACTGGTTTGGTTAGACTATAAAGGTTGGAAAAATTTCCACCCGAGCCATCAAAATGCAGTGTTGAGATGACTGTATAAGTGACATGGAGACAGCCTACTGAGGCATGAGGCTGCTGTGTGTGTGAGTGTGTGTGTGTGGGTGCTATTAGTGAGGGGTGCAATTAGCAGCTTTGTAATTCAAGAGCACTCTTGCCAAAACACAAACAAACACACACACATATAAATACTGTGTAGGCTTTACTGCAGTGTGTGTTTGTGAGATGGTAATTGGGAGTAATGTGAATCTAATGAGAGGAAGAAATGAATTATCTTTTGAAAGATGAAACCCTGGCAATAGCTTGATACAAAGACCAGCTGGCACTCATGTGGCATTTTTAGAAAAGCAAGCATGTGAAAAGCAAGCCAGAACCTTAGAAAGCCTTTTCTTTCCTCATCTTCTAGGCTCCCCCAGTGGATGCATACATTACATAAGTGGAGAGCCTGGAAACATTTTGTCTCTCTTTGCTTTGCTTGGCACATTAGAAACCAGGCTAGAACTAATCTTCTCTAACTCACTTTCTCCTCAGCTGCCTGTCCTCTTCATCTTCAATCATGGCACTGCCTCTCAACTTCTTGGACACCTTCTCTCTCATCTGACGGTCAAACTCATCATCGTCCTCACCAGTCTCGTCATTTCCCCCCTCACCGGTCGTGCCCCTTTCATTATTAGCCTGGAAAAATAATGAATATGTATATATGTGGACGAGGTGAATATAAAATCAAGGTTATGGTACTACCTCTCTCTTCCGTTTTCTCTTCTCCATTTTCCTAATAAGGTAAATGAAAACATGCAAGATACATAAAAACTTATTGAAAAAAATTCTGAAATCTGCATTGTATATAGCTACTTGGGATTTGAACCAGTAAGCACACACACACACACACACACGAAAACACACGCTTCCACTGACATAACATATCAAAATCAACAATCTCCATTTTATATACCCAATCAACAATTATGTGGTCCCATTAAAAGCCAACTCCATGAATAGGTAAAATGACAACACTTTAATTGAGAGTAATTAAACAGCAGTTACTCAAACATCTCTGCCATCAGTCAGCTTCAATGGAGGCACAATGCAACAGGCACCAAATACCAATCATCTAATTGATGTGGCCTTGTAGCAGGAGACCAATAAGGCAATAGTGGGACTATGGAGTAGCTGGCACACACACACAGCATGAGGAGAGAGAGAGAGGTTTTGAAGGGAAGATGATGATGTAAATGGATGCAATATGCACACACACACACACACACACACAAATAAACATACGCACGTATGCACAGACACATGGAAGGAAGATGGTTATGCAAATGGGTGCCACACACATAGATTTACAAATTAAGTAAAGGAATCTAATAACAACTATCGTATAGCAGGAAAGTTTTATGGGGTTTAACTTTCGCAGATCGAGATATAATTATACAAACACAATGTCATTATTATGCTCACTTCAGTTCACTAGCCTCTATAGCAGGTTCAGCACTGAAATTAGGATCTTCAGTGAGAACATCATGACTGCTCTTTATCTTCATACCCTTAACATGTGTGTGTATGATAATATGGAAGTAACTTTAGAATCAACGACACAATGTGATGTAAGTTAACTCCTATGATTTGAGGATATGAAATGATGTAATGGTGATGTAATGATAAAACATACAGTAGTCTTTGTCTCCTCATCATCTTCCTCCGCCTCTTCACCAAACGAGAGAAGATTGAAGTTCCTAGAGCATAAAATAAACAATCATTATTGACGACCCATTACCTACTAACAAATTTGCTCAAGTAGTTAGGTAAAGGGTCGTCATGAAAACTTACTTTGTAGCTTTAGATTGGCTCTTCTGTTTCTGGTTCTTCTTGTCCAGTCTCCTCGTGTCAATCCTGGGGACAATGTCGTCAAACGGGTTTGACAAGACTTGAGTCTTGAGGATCTTTGGGACAGGGTCAAGAGGTCGGTCATCTTTGTTGGTTGGAATGTCGTTAAGATGGAGCATGTTATAGAGAGTGTCACCAGAGAGCTGAGAGAGAGAGAGAGAGAGANGAGAGAGAGAGAGAGAGAGAGAGAGAGAGAGAGAGAGAGAGAGAGAAAGAGAAAGAGAGAGAGAGAGAGAGAGAGAGAGAGATTAGAGATATTCTCCTCCTAGTACATGATATGGCCTACCTTTCCAAAGAGGGTGTGTTTCTTGTCCAGTTCATCACATCGTCCGAGGGTGATGAAGAACTGACTCCCATTGTCGTCCCTCCCGGCATTGGCCATGCCCACCAGACCACGACGATTGAACTTGAGACGAGAGTGAAACTCATCCTACAGGAAGTGGAGGTTAGAGCAACATGAGAATTGATATTGACATACTTAGAGTTTCTCTCTCCATACCTTGAAAGGATGGCCATAAATAGATTCTCCACCTGTAGAAGTAGAAAAAGGCCAGACAAGTCATCTTCATTTTTAAACAGCTGCTAACTTAACAGTTACCTTCTCCAGTTCCTGTAGGATCACCACCCTGTGCAATGAAGTCTGAAGGTGAAGGGGGAAAAAATTATTTGATTTGATTCGGAAAGTCGAATACAGCAAACCTACCCCTGATGATTCGATGAAACATTGTTCCATTGTAATATCCCTCCATGCACAGCTGGACAAAGTTCCTGCAAGCCAATGGAGTCTCCTTCGACCACAACTCCACATCCAGCTCCCCAACAGAGGTCTTGAGAAGAACCTAGGACATAAGAGAGCCAGGACACCATTTGTAGCGATAATAGACGACTCAAAGAACGTTATAAACAATCTACCTTTCCATTTGTTGGTGGTTCCTTGATGTAAATCTGACTCATATTTTCTTCCTCAGGTTCAAAGGTTACGAGTGGGTTCAAAGGTCGCACTGTGAAAGGGGTGGGTCTACGTCTAAAAGAAGATGGCATCTGAAGAGTTGCTGCTATATAAATACCCTGTGCTGATGAAAAAAGGAGCTAATGTGAATCATTAAGATAAAGATGGAAGGAGTCCATTGATGACAGCCACTGCAAGTGCTCAACTTGTGAGAGTCCTTTGTAAGTATGGTGCTGATGTGAACCTCAGGGACAATAGGGGACACAAAAGAAAGATGGCGATCAGCACTGATGATAGCGAGTAAAACGGGACATGAAACTGTAAAAGTGTTATTAGACCATGGTGCTCAAGTGGACCTACAGAAGAATGATGGATGCATGGTCAACATTGATGTTTGCAAGCCAAAATGGACATAAGGAAACATTATTAGACTGTGGTGCTCAAGTAGACCTACAAGACAATATTGGTTGGTCATCATTGATTATTGCAAATCTTAATGGACATAAGTAAAGTTGCTATTAGATCATGGTGCTCAAGTGGACCTAAAAGACAGTGTTGGACTGTCATCCTTAGATATAGCCAAGAAGACGTGACGTAATAAAATTGTTCAACTACTAGTACTCCAAACATACGGCAGAGAAGTGCCAACGCAGCATCCTGCGACATCACATAAATCCTCTCCACCTGTTCTAAGAGACTCGCCCTCATTTGCAACTTTTGAAAAGCAAGTGATTGAAATTATTGATAGAATAGACAGAGTGGAGAGCCGTCAAGTTCAGCTCCTACACATCGCAAATAAAATATTGGAAAGTCATTTTCAACATCCAGAAATACCCTCAAATAATATGAATCATGAAGCACAGCTGTCTAACAATAATCCAATATCTAAAAGAAGGTCAATAATGCTCACATTAAAACATGCAATAAGATTCACTCTCCCCCTGCCTGGCCAGTGTCTGGCACAACATGGGAGTACTGTTAGGAATGGATGATGGAACACTGCAAAAGATAGAGTACAACTATCGTAACTCTGCTGATGACTGTCTTCGTGAGATTGTTAAGCCTCGGCGCGTGCGTAGCACGTGCAGAGGGTTACGGTAGTCGTTTTGTGTGTGTGTCTGTCTGTCTGTCTGTCTGTTACTAGATTATCTGAAGAATGACAGCTCTATGGTCCAAATGAAAGGTACTTACGTTCATAAATCGAAATTATCTAGAAATTTGTTGTGTAGAATCTTGCAAAACGCTGTAGTTTCTGAGATTTGAGGCTTTTGTGCTTCTCTGAGCGCTTAGCTTCGAAACCGCACCCATTGATCACGCCCCGTGTAGTGTGCGTTATCTAGAAACAATACAGCTTGAATCATGGACTGGAGTTTGGCAGGCTGGCTTAGCCTGCTGCTTGGAGAGTACAGGTAAGTAACTCAATGATTGCAAGTTGAATTAATATAGCTTTGTGTAGAAGTATCTCGAGCTGAGCATTAAAGTGCAAGTACTAAGTACTACAAGCATCAAAAGTATATTCAATGAATTCTAAAACAGCGGTTTATAACTAGGTTAACCACAGGTCAATTGCAGCAGGCTTGAATTTGCTAGGCCGCTGACACCAGACCGTACTGGTCATATGTCATGCATACATGTGAGTGCGCCGAGGCTTATGCACCTTGGTGCTTTCATTGAGAGAGTGGTTGAAACAGGTCAACCCTCATCCGTCCATCATGGGAGGCACTAGCTGAAGCTGTGGAACCCTTTGACCCAAGAATAGCACAAGAGATAAAGATCGAAGCAATAGTTCCACCCTCATGATATATGTTTGTTACCATGACAACATATACACTAATTAAGCCTCGGCACGTGCTATGCACGTGCCGAGGATTATGGTAGTCGTTTTGTGTGTCTGTCTGTCTGTTACAAAGTTATCTGAAGAATGGCAGCTCCATGCTGAAAATGGAAGGTACTTACGTTCATAAATCGAGATTGTCTAGAAATTTGACGTGTAGAATCTTGCAAAACGCTGTAGTTTCTGAGATCTGAGGTTTCTGTGCATCTCTGAGCGCTTTGCTTCGAACCACACCCATCAATTACGCCCTCTCTACGTAGTGTGCGTTATCTAGAAATATAGTAGCTTGGCTATAGCTGCTAACAGCATGCAGCTTCAGCTTGGACAGGAAGGGAATTGATTTGTAAGTCAAATTTAGTGGGATAATTGTTGGTAGAACTATGATTGCAATACAGTAACAGTCAGTGAACTTGACAGGTGACTCTGAGCACTCTAAATATTCTCAGTGCCACCCTGAGCTCCCTGCTGGAGAGGGGCCATACGAGAATATAATAGTAGTGTGCCGAGGCTTATGCACCGTAGGTGCTTTCATTATAGTTTGTTTGCCAATTGAATATTATTTTGGTTTATGAATTTCTTAACATTTTGATACAATACGTAACCATTAATTGCATTCCTAAACATCACCTCATGAACTGCCCACACCCAATGTGAATTATGTTGACTGCAGCTGCTCACAAAATGTAAGGTATCGACAGCTCAAGTTATTGTACATGTATCAGTACTAGCTATAAAGATCATTGTACTGTAGATTGCATGACCAGCGAAGTACAAAATCATGGAATCACTATTAGTATATAGTTGATTAACACTGGCTATAATATCGATCCATGACAAGACCAATGTTATTATGCTGACAAAAGTTTACTTACTGAGAAAATTACTATTGCAGTGCTTCAATAATAACATACCTCTAGGTGATTACACAACAAGACCAATTGAAACACAGACTAACTTGCACACTGTCACACACAGAGCAATGAATATTGATATACACTTCCACCCCCCCAGTCTGAGTCAGTGTCTGCTCTGTGTCTCTCTTTCTTCGAAGTCTTCCATCTCTCTCGAGCTCATTAGATGACTTATGTCTCTTGTGTCACTTTAAGATCTCTTTAACTTAAGCTTCTTCTCACTTTCTCTCTTTCTCCTACCACTGTGAGACCTCTTCTTCCTTCTTTTATTCTCCTCATCTTCACCTATAAATGGAATATAGAAGATTAATAAACAACAATACTATAATAATCCACTCCTTTGATGTTTCTTGAAATAATAGCTGTTAAAACCATATCATACTTCTCATTGGAAAACAATGCTTGAGTTGACCATTACAGTACACATAATTGTGCATTTTTATTATTCCTGATTNTAACCTATTCAATGCACACCACTGTATGCATGTCTTTCCCCCAACCTCCTGTGTCTCCCTCTGTAGGCCACTGATCGTTCCATCCTGGAGGAGATTCTCCAGATGGTGTTGGAGATCACCAACTCCAGTCTCACTCACAACCTCCACAACAACCCTCATCTGGTCTACTCCCTCCTCTACCAGAGAGAGGTGTTTGAACCTTATCGGACACACCCCTCTCTCATGGACCTCGTGCAGAACATTGAGACTGTGAGTATATTGTTCACATATGTAGCTATAGGGTCACATGTCCCGTAGCCATAACACAGCATGTGACATGACACACATGCTCTCTCTCTCTCTCTCTCTCTCTCTCTCTCTCTCTCTCAGGTGATAGCCTTCTTCTCCTCTAAGCTAGAGAAGAGTGGCCCCTCCCCCTACTCTTCAGCATTTGTGCTAGAGACTATCATACAGGCTTCAAAGTCATGGCCCAGGAATAGACTCAGAGTAAGTCACGGCCAGTTTACTGTTGGCCATGATGTGTGGGCTGCTAATGAAATAGACCTGTGCAGTTAGTTGTTCATGCAGTAGGGGTAATTTCCTAGAGATATAATAATATTGTGGTATATAGATGTTTGTAGACCAGTTGATTTGTTATGCAGTAGAAGTTCGAGTGTGTATGTACAATTTTCTCTATATAATCAATTGCTTATGAATAATCATTGTTTTCACTTGATCCTCCTTCATTCCATACCCAGGTGTTTCCAGAGTTGAAGTTCCGTTATGTTGAAGAAGACCAGCCAGAGGAGTTCTTTATTCCCTATGTGTGGACACTAGTCTTTAAATCATCAGCACTACATTGGGACAATAGCAAAATTCATTTCTTTACTTCTTGATAATGATTATTAAAATTTTGTGATTCATTTCTGATAAAGTATAAACAGTGGTTTGACCTTTGAGATTGGTGCATGTGATAAATTGTGATTATCTATAGGCTAGTTTGTCCATGCAGTCATGGACGATGTTCAAAGCAATCTTGAAGAACAAAACTTGTTTAAAACTTCTGCTAGCGGAGACTCAGAGTTTGAAGGGCTACTATCTACAATTGAGGAAGCTTGCGGCCTGAACAGAGGTGAAACAAAGCAGTTCTCATTATGGCCACATCAACATCAACCTCTACACTTTGCAGCAGCCTATGGAGACCTGGATGTAGGCCTTTGCAAATTATGCTAGCATAATTTTGAGCATAATAGGTAAGCATTAGAATCAGAGAATTATGCTGGCATAATAGGTGAATTCCTGGCATAATTTGAGCAAAAATTATAGACTTGAACACTTTCGTACTAACTATTGTAGGTTTGAATAATCAATATATAATTTACTCTAGATAAATCACCTTATATAATATCGCTTAACAATAATTGCATGTTATCCTAACAGCAGTTGTGTCAAATTGTAGTCAAAATAGATCGGGATATCTTGGTGGATGTTGTGTATTTTGTGTAAATGCATGACAAATTATGGATTTTAACACGAAAATGTTGAGCATAATAGGTAAAATTGTGGAGCATAATAGGTGAAATTGTGAGCATTAGAGCATAGCATAATGGGCAAAAAATTAAGCATAATTTGCAAAGGCCTACCCCTGGCCAACATGGGGCCCTAGTTGATGCACTGAAATCTAGAGTGATTGACAATGTTCAACTAGCACAAGAGATACAAAAGGAATATTGTGGTGAGCTGTGTGCGTGCCTGTTCATGTCAGAGTCATTCACATGAAATACTCTTGCAATGCAGTATAATGGTGTGATTGTCACGATTGATATTACAGTACGTAATGGTGAGGAAATGATTCTATGACTAACTCTATTTACTGTAGTACTTTGATAGGTCTAATGTAGTTTTCATGTATAACGGTATAACCTTTGATGTATGTAGCTGTTGAGCTGTTCTAGCGAGGTATTTCCATGTAGGTAAAGTAGAGCCATGTTAGGATAGTACTTGATGTGTGTGAGCTCATTGAATGTGCATGTTAACACCTTTATTTTGTATAGGCTACAGGACAATTATGTATACTACAACAATTAGTCTTATACAATGTAAGTAGCAGACCCCTTGTCCCACCCTATATTAGCTTTAGTTTAATTTTCAACAAGTAGTAAAAATTTCAAAAAAATAAGTAGTGTAGGAATGGGCAGTGCGGTAAAAAGCATTGGAACAAGGCATGTCTCAATTTCGGCACATGACTACTTCATTTTTGATTTATATATAATTATTCTTGATTGATATCCCTAATATGGATCTTCAGTGTCATAAATGCAATATCATAGCTTTGTGTTGTGTTGGTTCAATCTAATCAGTTGGCTAAGCAGTGGAGTAAACCATAACAATTAAGACAGGCAACTTAAACTGAACTGCCGGCCAAGAGTTGCATGGGCATAAAAAATGAAGTAGTCATGTGCCGAAATTGAGACATGCCTTGTTCCAATGCTTTTTACCGCACCGCCCATTCCAGAAGACTGAAGAACATCCTACCCAAGGAGAACAGGAGGCCTGAAGGTCCAACAATAAACTGATTATGTCGAGCAAAACGGCTACCAATGGTG
Organism: Tethya wilhelma; assembly: GCA_964030475.1. Taxonomy (NCBI): domain Eukaryota; kingdom Metazoa; phylum Porifera; class Demospongiae; order Tethyida; family Tethyidae; genus Tethya; species Tethya wilhelma. The sequence continues at coordinate 19,698,699 of CAXIPT010000001.1, read as the reverse complement.
GACAGGAAGCCGTCCAAAATTGCTCCCAACCGGAAAGTTTAAACATTATGATACCAGTTAAAAGCCAGACCGAAGAGATGGTCAGCCAAAAGATGCTAAACAGAGCTCACAATCTACGGGAGCATCAGCCTGGTACGTACACCACCGCCCACACCTGGCGACCCTTTACCAACAACTACAAATGATAGCCAAATTGAGAAAGAACAGAATATTATCAAGCCCATTGAATCATCCATGGTACTGGGAGAAATGCCAGACTGGGCAGATGTTTCACCAAGTGTAGAAGATATGCAACCAGATAATTTCATTATACATCAAATGACACAATACAGAGATATTAAACAAAAGATGACATTCAAGATGAAGGAATAAACGGAGAACAAGAGACATCCAACTTATCAGAGAAACACCACGGTCAGAGAGAAGAAAGCATGGAACGTCACGAGTCTGCAGATCACAGGGCAGCACACCAAGAACTCACTAGATGACTGGAGGAAATAAGCAAATTTACACAACTTTAATAATCTTAACTAAAGCTAACCACCACAAGAAATTCATGGAAAACTGTCTAATAGCCAGAAAGCCACCAAAGGGCCTATCCATATGGTGCCAACCACATATTTACCATTCAAATACAGATGTTGAAACTAAATGGCACAAAATCCAAAAAGTAACCACAATGAAACTTACAAAACTTCTCGTAAGGCACTATACAAATGTAATCAAGCAACACAAACAAATAATCAACCAAATCCAGGATGAAATGCTGCCAATCAGCACAAATAGCCAAAACTTGGTCACAGAATGGAACAAAATATACAGGAATGCACTGAACCACTCAGAGAAAAACTAAAACGAAACAGACTCAAGAAACTCAAACGCCTATAGACCAAGAATAGCATAGACAATGAAAATACTATAGCTGTTACTCTTATTGATAATTATTTTGTTTGTGAAAATGATAAAAAATTATTAATTGATGACAAACTGTTAAAGAAGCAAGAATAGTTAACACGAGCAGCTCCCTCCCATAACCAACTAACCACTAAAGCACTCACATAGGAAAAGCCATCTATACCGACAATACGGAGGCCGATTATCGGCACAGGCGCATGTAGTTCCCACCCATCCTGACTGTATCACTTCTAATAGTCTCCAAACTGTAGTGTTGAAAAAAAGTGAATGAACAAGTAGTAAAAATTTCAAAAAAATAAATAGTGTAGGAATGGGCAGTGCGTTAAAAAGTATTGTAACAAGGCATGTCTCAATTTCGGCACATGGCTACTTCATTTTTATACCCAACTCTTGGCTGGCAGTCCAGTTTAAGTTACCTGTTNCTAGGTAATAATTCTCTTACTAGCTGTTATATGTTCATTATACAATAACAAATTTGCTATAATTATATCTATACACATTTCTATACTATTACATACAGTGTTTTCCCCAGGACAGAAGTAAAGAGGTTGGATTTGGGGGGGGGGGTGAGTGGGGGAGTTGCTTAAAATTCTCTGAAAATTAGTAGTTTTATATGTATTTGTATGCATGGGAAGAAGATAGTTGAAAGGAGGGGGCACCCCTCTTTACGGGAAACACAGACATAGCTCCTGGTTTGTTCGCTTTAGAAAAATAATATACAACAAAAATAGGAATAGCAGAAATGACCCACGTATCATACACCCGAGTCACACCAGATACATGAACCTGTGAAGAACCAGTACCACTACGGCTCCTTAGACCCTGACCTGCTCAAGTGTATCTTGAGTCACAAACCAGACACAAGTGAATGCCAGAGTGGTGGCATGCAGTAAATAATGTAACAAGTCAATCTTTCTATTTCGAAGACTAACTTGAGCATCTTGAGAGGTTGATAAGTCATGCATTGTTAATGGTACCTTTTGTTCGGTTAGATTGACATGTCGATTGTAATCATACAAATGAATATCCATGGTCCAGTGCAATTCTTGATCATTGAAGCAATCAATAGTCTTGTCTTTGAAACATTGTATAAAGTAGTATCGATTTTGTTGACACGAGCATTGCATAAACACAAATAATAAATTATTTCTTTTGTTCTTTAAGGACAGCTAGGCATTTACCATAATAATTGTTATTTTTCATAATGAAGTGGCATGTGTTGGCAGCGAACAACTTGATGTCTTGTGGATTGTCCTCGTCCAACCACAGTCTGAGAGTTATTTGTACTTGTGGTCATCATGCACTTTGTGTCTGATTCAGAGCAACTTGGATAATGATATGAAGAACTCTAGCTGGTGTATTGTCCTTTGTAGAATAATAGGTATAAATAGAAATGTGGGTCATTTCAGTAAGTAGAAATAGCCATTTAAGACATGACATGGTTCTCCTAGTCTCGCGGGCCAGCCCCTTTCAAGGAAAGAAAGGGTCAACACTCGCATGGCGGTTTTGTTCAAGTGTCCAGGAATTTCTCGGACACTTTAATTGGCCACAGCGTGTTAGCTATGTAAACTCCAATAGTAATCCCTACTACAGGTGAAGCCATTGCATCACTTGTCAATTTTGAAAACAGCAAACCACACTACAATCTGCTGACAGTGCAGAACATACCACTGATAGCAGAGTTACCAGACTCTTCCTTTTCCCTTGGGAAGAGTCTGGCCCGCGAGACTATGGTTCTCCAAACATTGAAAACATAAATTCCATCATCCATATAATGCATGGCCTGGCAGTCAAAAAACTATACTTCGTCATTGATCTTAGCCCGGCCACTTGGAAACATTGGAAACTAGATTTGTGTGGGTGTTTAGATGATGTCTACTCTCTCAATATCCTTTAATATCTCTCTAGATCTCTTCTAGGAAATCATGTATAGCCATGCAGTGACTTGGCATAGAGAAACCACATGTATAGGTACACATTGACAATGCTGTTCCAAGTTGCTGTGCTCCAAGTTGCATATAAGGCACATTTTCATCTTAGAACATGTGACACTTACTAGTGGTCATGTGACTGTTAGAAGGCTCCAATTCCCCGAACTTCTCTCTCAGCTTTAGCTATCAGCAGTATAAATGGTGGCTCTGTCATTAACCCAGTGGAGGTGGCAGCAATGGCAGCACTGCTAGCAAGACAACTGGTGGAGGGACTGGTGGCATTGCTGGCTGAACTGAGTACTACTGATGTGAATTCAGAACAAAGATGAAGTGTGAGGTGAAACTCTGTATAATGTCTTGTATTATTGTTGTTGTGATAGCTAGTGGCCGGCATTATAATTGAGAGCTATTTGTGTCTGACGGGTATTGTAGGTGTATTCATAGATATGGGAGTGAACCATGTATGGTACAATTTGTTGATGTTATAGTTACTGTATTCTCTCTCTCATCCAGCCCGTTCACCTATGATGTTCATCTTGAGGCCATCAATCTCTTCCTGGTTCTCCTCTCCTCTCAGATGTACCCTCGCCACTCCTCTGGCATCTTCCTCAGACACATCCTTGCCACACCCAGGTCAGTTATCACCAGCTGAGAATGTGCTTACTCTAGAACGATTTAATATAGTTTTGGGAATGTTCTCAATTCTCAGCCCGCTATTAAATAATCATATTCTGCTTGTCAACTTTTGCTAGCTATGAATAATTATCAGTCCATTGTCTAATTACATCGTAGAGCCTCAAGTGCTAGATCAATCGTTTGAGGTTACCTTTAGAAACAGCAATCAGATCTAGAATGGAACTGGCATGTTCTTCATTCATAATGATGACCACTGCCAATGCACTTTATAATAAAAATGTTTTGATTATGGTTTTGTTGTTCTTCTTCCTCTCCAGACACTGTCTAAGGTGGGCTGGTACTCTGAGAGGTCAGTGACTAACATCCCTCTGGGCAGTCTCATGGTGATGGTCCTGGTCAGAACAATACAAGTCAACATCTCTCAGATCAGAGTGAGTCTATTATTGGCTTAGTGACTACAAAGAAAGAACTTAATTATCCAGCCTAGCCTCATAAACCATATGTCAACTGCATAAAAGAAGACTCAAAGAATGGCTCTGGAGGAAGGAAGGGCTGCATGTCTTCATATTGTTCCCTGCAAAGCACTAGTAATCACATTCTCAGAGTGTTATTGTTTTGCCTCATGCCATTGAGCTCCTCATGGTCTGATGAGTCTCCTTGGATCCACCCACATGTAACATGTAGCTGGATCAACATGACCTTCAATGAATTACATCACTAAATTCATGTCCTCCAGTACATGTGCTTATCATAATAATATTATTGTTAATTAAGATTAAAAACCACCACTCATTTCTCTCACCACCTGGTGTAAGCTGTTGGCTAAGAAGCATCAGAAGGTGAGTGAGAAGTTGAGGAGTACTCCCAGTTCCCCTGCCAGTAAGACCAGCCCCAGCAGCTCTCCTGTTGATTCAGAGTCATCAGATAATGTAAGTTCACTAGATCTACACCATACACTGTACTAGTGTTTAATGATGTACGTATTAAGTAGACTCTCTTATAGACCGACAGCATCTATACGCGTTTATCTTTCCTATATTTTCTATAAGCCTATTTGTTATTTCCTTTTTACCACTACTTAATTTGTTGTCCACAATGCACTACTAATTTAATTCAATTTGTGAGCACACAGAAGAATATAAACTGTACCTACTTATATAAGACCATGGATGCAAGCACAATCCTACCTCCTCCATGTACTCTTCATGCCCTATGTGTCCAGCTAGGGTCATATACCTGGTCCTAATGCCATAACTCTACCTGAGAATATGACACACATTCTCTTGTGAGCTTAGAGCAACCTAATGCTCTCTCTCTCTCTCTCTCTCTCTCTCTCTCATTCTAAGCTGCTATTGAGATGGACTAGTTAGTTGTAAGTGCAGTAGGAATATTATATATATGATTTACATGTAGTAATGAGTTGTGTTCCCCTCTGGCTCTATACACAGGTGTTTCCAGAGTTGCAAGTTCCATATGTTGAAGAAGACCAGCCAGAGAAGTTCTTTATTCCCTATGTGACACTAGTGTTTAAATCACATTGGGACAATATTCATTTCTCTACCTTGTAATAATTATCATCATGTGATTTCTGATTACATAATAATTATTATAATGAGGTTTGTGACCTTTGAGCATGGCTTAATGGTAAAGAGTAAACAAAATGGATAAAGAGTGGAACAAGTCCAAAAAAGATAATTATTTCGAGGCGTGTGTGAGAGGAGAGTCTGAAGAACTATTAGCAGCTTTTAAAGAAACTAGTACAAAAGATGACGCAAAGCAGTTCTCATGGCAATACCAGCATCAACCTCTTCACTTTGCAGCAGCCTATGGAGACCTAGATATGGTAAGAACACTTATTGAGAAGTATAAATGTGATACTGAATGTAGAAATAGTGAGGGAGTCACTCCCTTGCACTATGCTAGCCTTGGTGGTCATGCCCATGTTGTTGAGTACCTTCTCAAAGAAAGGCATTGTGACCCCAATGTATTGGATAAACAAAAGGCATCACCACTACATTATGTATGCTGGGGTACTTATGATAAACTTCTAGCCCCAAGATGGTTTGATTTCACTTCTGATACAGTTACTAGTCATTACAAACATAAGTTAACAAATTTNTGTGTAATTGTATCAGTAACTAAACTGGGACATCCGTTCATAATTTTGTTTGACTATTGTAGGTATAGCTTCTTCATATATTATTGTGCATGTGATTTCTAGATCTATTATAATTATAGCTGTGTCAATAACAACATACAACTGATGTAAGATGACATGACATTGTAGTCATGCAGATGTATGACATTGTATTACTAATATCACTTAGACCACAATATTATGCCTATATTGTTGTCAATTCTTGTTTGTAAAATTATTGCTTATTGTCGTGCATTATAATAATAGTGACATTTGTTGGGGGGCAGGATATTGATGTACATGCATGACAATACTGATACAATATTTAATGCATGCACAACCAATAATAATTAATGTCATAACAATTAAAGCAATAGTTTAATAATAATTATTTATTGTTGTTACTGCATGCATGAGTTGAATCGAAATTTGTGCATGTATGTTATCAAGACAGATTACATTAATAATACAGTGAAACCTCCATACAAATTAAGGACACTTTGGGGACAACATAAATTTGGCTTGCATGTTTGTCTTTTGTAGAGAGGTTGTCCTTTTCTCAGAGGTTCTGTTCAGTGTATTACTAATATAATAGGGAATCAGTGGCGGATTTAGGGGGATATCCAATGTATCCATGGATACCCCCTTTCAGACAAGGCTAAAATTTATTTCAGTCTCAAAAATCAAGAGAAAACCAACTGTTGGCCTCTCACAAGTATAATACTTACTTGAAAAGCATTGGCTGCCAGCAAATAAGCCCAGAAAGTGTAGATACTTCCCAAAATAGCTACGCACGAGCTAGAAACACCGCTTGCATAGTAAAGTACAAAGTTCATGCAATTAGAAATGGGTGGAGCTATACGCAAAATAGGCGTGGTTTTACCGAAAGTGGGCGTGGCTAGCGCAAAATTTTGCGCGCGCTTCGCGCGCATCCTACTAAGATAACCCCTGTCTACAATCCTGGATCCGCCACTGGGAATCGGAATTTTGGGGAACTAAGAATTATTGTCCTTTTTTTTTGAGAGGTTTATAATACAGTGTCCTATCTCAGAGGGTCCACTATCGGAATTAAGTTCTATACTGTATATAATATATTATAACAATCATTAATTAGTCATAATTAATCATCACTAATGTCATGTGTATGATAATTATTATTATGACAAAGACATGCATGCCTAAACTTGAGCATGCATGCATAGTGACACTGATTAGTCATGTGTATAGATGACATTGCATGTATTGTAGGAAGTAAAGTCATTATTAAACAACAATAAAAGTCATTAATAAATGATTACTGATTAAGAAGAGTTTGAAGCAAACAAATAGCATTTAAGTATAGAGTAACACCATAGTCATCACACACTGCAAGTGGATCAACTGACTGACTAAGTTGTACAAACTGGTCATCAGTTAAAACAATTGCATTTCTGGGAACTTCAACTCCACTATCAACCATTTCGTCATCTTCTGCTACTAATCCTTCTTCTTCATGACTATAATCTTCATCAACACCATTGAAAAAATCTATTGCTGTTAAACCAGAATGTCTCAATCTCAGCATTCCTGCTGTGTACAATTGATTAGGTGTCATTCCTTTCTCAGTTCTTACTCCATCTCTGTGTACTTAAGGCCTGGGTCAACAGTATACCTTATAATGTATAGTAAAATAATCTCATCAATATTCGGAAAGGTCATAACTTTTAAACTAACTAATTAGTAACCATGGAAACATAGGTATAGATTCTTTGGGATATTTCAAACATCCTTAAGTCAAAAGTTGGTCATGTGACTGTTTCATATTTGCTGAATCAGCAAAAAATGAATAATTAATTAGGCGGAAATGTTCCCCTGTTGCTATGGTAACCATTTTTTGTACAAATATTTTTTCCATCAATATATGCCTAAATCTTAATTGGGGTTCAGAAATACTGATCTGGATGAAAGATATGCAGCTTTTTCCATATAATGCACACCTGCCGTTCTCTCCTTCTCGGCTATATCTTATCAACAATACGATCAGCGATAACCCCAATCGAGATTATAGAGGTTCATGATAATAGTGATCTCCTGAAAAAGTTTGGTTGCCATAGCAACCTTCTAAGGTTTCCGCCTAATTAATTATTCATAGTTTAAGGTGTTTCTTTGACTGATCATTATTTACATGAATATTCATTATTTTGGAACAAGATTTTGGTAACATGAAAACGAAAGGCCAAAAATTTGTTGTATAGCAAAGAAATTAGGAAAAGCTATTTGATATTCTGTAGATCTGAATTTTAATTCAGGCAAAATTTCAATCATTTTCAAGGTGACCCGGGCCTTAAGTGCGCAGAGATGATGATTCCAACATGATTTGAATTCTGATAGACTTTTGTTAATTCTTGGGAGAAACACGTAATGCAATGCATACATATGCAAATCACTGATTGGATCCAAAAGGTCATGGTATTCAAGGTAGTAAAAGAGTCGATAAAATAATTGTGTAACACATCTATGCAGGTCTTTCCAAAGCCTCTCAATTCTTTGATTATGGACTGAACTTCCAATTAGGGCACTTCTCCGCTCAATGCCCCTATGGATGAGCATGTGCTGAACAATGGTCACATTTTCACTACCTTGATCAACCCTAATCCTTGAAGGTAATCCATAAACTTCAATTGCTTTAAGGAAGTTGTCATAGACGGTTGTCGCTCTATTGTTGTTGGAACATTTCAAAAAGACTATACTAACCTGCTGTATCCATCAATTGCACAATGAGTGACTAGCCTCCAGCGTATCAATTTATGGTGGCCATCTGCATGAGAATTATATAAAGTTTTGGTTTATGTATTATGTCCTGTGACCATGCATTTGATGACATAATTCACGCATGCACAATAATTATTATTATGTCAAAAAATTATATCAAAACATCAATGAATACACATGCTTGCATACCTATGTGCCATAAGGAATTGGGGCCTGGAACAGAATATGGTTGACGTCTAGCAAGTTGACCTCTCCAACGTAGTGCTGTTTGAATTGGATCAATCTCTCTCATACAATTTCGAACTCGACACCGTGTAACTTTAAACCCCATTGAACGTAGCCTTCCCATAACCATTGTTTGACCAAGTGATGGTGATTCTTGATGTATCTGTCGAATAACAATAGTGAGCTCTTCATCACTAATACTATTTGATGTTGTATCAATCATCCCAAACTCAATTCTTCTTCTGTAGATAGTCATCCGAGAAACACCAAGAATAGAGGCAATTTGTGTCCAACTGAAAGACATTGAAGAGAGATACTCTAACTGGCTTTGACTAATGTCAAATCGTGGCCGTCCAGCTCGACGATTAGGAATTGGTTGATCCTCCATAGGAACCACATAAGAGCTTGTATTAAATTGTCTAGCTAGTTGATCTACGTAGTGTTGCCAACGTACTTCTATGCTGCGAAGAGTATGAACAAGTTCAACCAACTGAGTACAATAGGCCACTATAATGTCTCTTTCATTATCTTCATCTTCAGTTTCTGTATCACTGGTTGATTCCAGTGATTCACGAACTTTGGATCAGTAATCTAGATAAACATCTAATACATACTTGTAATCTCTCTACAGCATATTCACAATAGCTTTCACTGGCAGTACCAAAGTGTCTTTCCAAAGCAGTAACAAAATGCTCAATTTCTTCGAAGAATGCTCTCCACCCAATCACCTCCATTTTGATTTGGGCATGAACATTTCTTGTGTGTATATGTATCTCCACAATAGATTGCATGCCTGCATATGCGGACTACTAAGTCTTCATATGCAGACTTGCTATCAGTGTATGCGAAAACTTTCTATCTCTGCATATACAGACTTATCATGTCTGCATGAAGTCTTCATATGCAGACTTGCTATCCGTGTATATGAAGACTTGCTATCTCTGCATATACAGACTTGTCACGTCTGCATATGCGGACTATTACGGACTATTTGTGTGTAGTATGCATATTGAATTTTGTTACGTTTGGCGTGCCATAAGACCGAAGCAATTTGAGTTTACTTGGCAAAGCCAGAGCAATTGCAGCTAGTTTAGGCAGAGACTAATATGGCCACAATTTGTAATGGTACGAAAAAGATAGCTGCAGTACCAGTTCACACGTTGAAACGTCTGAATCTGTTCGATACTAGTCTCGCTAGCCAGACTCTGGCTAGCGAGACTAGTTCGATACAAAGTGATTGTTCAAAACTTAGCTCGTCTGGTGGAAGCTGTGTCACCATTTGTTGTGAAATTTGCCGTAAATGCTCGTTCAAAGTCTCTCATCTCTGACTATAACAAAACCAAAGCAGAGAATCCTTACAAAGAGGAATATGACAGGGCTAGTGTCCTCATGTCATTGAGTCAAATCCTATCCAAGATCAAAGACAGTGATGCTCACTTTGATGATTTTGTTGATATCCTTCAAGAATTAAACCTTGCCAAGCTAGCTTGTGAGCTAAAGAGGGCAGTTGATCCTGCTGAGAGTAAGGCTAGTGGAGACTCTGATTCTACAAGTACCACAGGAGTAGAAGATTGTGGTTTCAAGTGTCCCTGTGGACACTGTAGCTTTGAAAAATATTTTCAAGACCGCTCAAAATGTCCGGGACTGAAAGAAGCCTTGAAAACATTTCCTTTCCTCAATGTGAGTCATTTGTATGAAAGAGAGAGAAAACAGCTGACTAGTCAACTCATACGTGATGCCAATACCATAATTGTAGACTTTCATGACTTCTCAAGCAGTGTTTTCAAGACTCTGAAGAGAAATGCCACACCTGTAGATGATATCATATACACTGTGTTTTGTTCGGGTCAAGGTCTTCCTAGAGAGATTGAGGAAAGACATGGTGATGAGTTGTTAGCGATCACAACGATGCCTAGACTCCAAACCTTTCTGGTTCGTCATAAGTACATCTCTTTCATTAATTTCCGAATCATGGAAAAAATTATTGACAAATATTGCAAAGAGTGTCGGCCAGATTTGAATAGTTACCTTCAAAAACTTGCCAAATTCAGCAAAAGAAGTATTTTCGAAATTCCTTCATTTGCCATCAAGTCACCCACCATGCACCTCTTCAGACCACCTTCTTGTGGTTAAAGTAATTGATGAACTGTGGTTTGGAGGTACTAAGCGTGATACACCCAACTGTCCTTTCTCTTTGAGGGACATAGATGCTGTCAAGAATAAAGTTGCTGAAGTTATTGAACTTAAACATGACTACATTGATCTAGTGGATGTTAGTACAGGTTGCATACAAATTGCATTTTCAATTTTTCCTTGCCGAGAAACTATTTTCCCACTCACTACTTCACAACTGACTGAGTTGATAAACCACGGTATTATTGTCTTATATCAACCAAATTTACACTCATCAACTCAGCCCCCAATTAACCAACCACTGGAAACAGAGACATCTCCAACTCAATCAGTAGATGCCATTGGTCATTCAGAGCTACAGCATTTGGAGGAGCCCCCTCTTGTTCCACCCACTGATGACAGGACCCCTCTCATTCCACCCACTGACCCTCTCATTCAACCCACTGATAATAGGACCCCTTCTTCATCTTCGCCCACTGAAGCTGAATCGCAGAGTCTTTCTCAATCTCACAGCTCCTTCACGAGTTCCGTGAGCTTTATTTCAGGCACTGAGAGCCTCTTTCCACAGACCACGCCAACTGGCGGGTCAGGAAAACCCAAGAAACAAATGTTCATCTGTCCTTGGGAGGCATGCGGCAAAGCATATAGCAAGAGTTCTCATTTGAAAGCTCACATTCGAACCCACACTGGAGAACGCCCAGGCTATCCTTGCAGCTGGGACGGTTGTGGAAATTAAGAGATTTGCCCGTTCTGATGAGTTGGTACATCACTTCCGTACCCACACTGGAGAGAAACGATTTGCCTGTCCTGTCTGTGACAAACGCTTCATTCTTAGTGATCATCTTAGCAAACATGTGAAACGTCACTCTATGAACCAAGCTAAAGATCGAGACCCACTCGCTCTGAAAGGAAAAGCTCGAGCCACTGCGGCTTTTGCTGCTTATCCCAGCCGAAGGGAGAGTGGGAATTCTGTCACTTCTTCCCTCACACCTGTCACACCCATCACACCCCTGATCGCACTCATCCATCAACAACAACAAACGATGCATACCAAGGTCATTCCAAAGTCAGAGTCACCAGATACGCCCACCCCCACTTGTGCTGGACAGGAGCCAACTCTCACTACTGATGAACCAATGGATTGCCGATCCACCTAGCCTCCCAGCAACCACCACTACTGTAGCACCGTCTTCCCAGCTCCCGGTACAAGCACCATCACTGTAGCCAAGAATATCTCTGCTACCACACCCATCGGTACCCTCCTTTCAAGGAGCCCCTCTCATTCCACCCGCTAACCCTCTTGTTCCACCCACTGATGACAGGACCCCTTGATCTCATTCTGCCCACTGACCTTCTTGTTCTACCGACCCTCTTATTCCACCTGCTGACGACTGGACCCCTCTCATTCCACCCACTGACGACTGGACCCCTCTCGTCCCACCCACTGAGGACTGGACCCCTCTCATCCAACCCACTGACGACTGGATCCCTCTCATACCACCCACTGAGGAGGTCATCATCAGAGCTCACATTGAAACATGCACTACAATTCACTCTCCCACTGGCCAGTGTCTGGTACAACATAGGAGTGCTGTTAGGAGTGGATCGTGAAACACTGCAGATAATAGACTCACGCTATCAATATCTTAATATTGAGTACTGTCTTCGTGAAATGTTAAGAGAGTGGTTGAAACAGGTCAACCCTCGTCCATCATGGGAGGCACTAGCTGAAGCTGTGGAACCCTTTGACCCAAGAATAGCACAAGAGATTAGGAGACTGTAGATCCACTCTTATAATACATGTTTGTTACCATGACAACAAATCACATGCACACATATTCTAAAATTTTGACAATGAAGATTATTTTTGGCAATAAAATTGTAACATTCATCACCAAAACCTTGTGATGTGTCAGTGAAAACACTAGACTTGGACCATCCTAGTCTGAGTCAGTATCTGCTGTGTCTCTCTTCTTTCTATGTTATCTGCTGCACATCTGTATGGTGGGTGTTAATTAGAATCACAGCTGGTGGGCGGGGAATTCAAACTGAGGGAGGTGGGTCCGGTGTGCACTATTTAGAAACAAACAAAGATTCAAAGGGAAGAAATTTCCAGTTGACGTGTTTTCCTCTGCTTCTTGTTCACCAGTCGTCAATGGAGCTTAAACTAGAGATACTATCAACCGTATCTATCAAACGGAAAAAGCCATGGCCGCGTATTGCTTGGCTTTTGGAGGTAAGACTGCATGAAGGCTGGTTGAGTTTGTTTGCACGGTTCGTTTCCAAGTCAACAGAATTTGTATAACAGACATTGCTTTATAGTATTAATTCAATTCTGTGTGTGGCCATTCACTGACTTTGCAATGCATCTCTTGGTATACTAGAATCTTTTACCATGCATTCAGCAACCTATTTCTGATAATTTCTTGTCACTCTAGAAAGAGCCCCCACTCGCTCTCTATCTCCTTGACAACAGTCGTATCAGCCAGCTCTCTCTAAGAACCGGTAAAACCAGAAAGAAGTTTCCATCCATAGCTCAAGTTCAGTCCCGACTGGCCCTCACTAGCACCTCCCCCAGTGGCAAGTACCTCGGAGGTCTGACAGCTGAGGGTGATTTCTTCCTCTGGAACAAGGCAGAGGATGTCTTGGAGACGTATGTCAGTCCTCTCTCTAGACTGGGAGGAGAGAAGGAGAGGCCAAACTTACAGCAATACAAAGGTACATGTATGTTGCTAGGCAATGAATGCATATACTATGTACATAATACTGATTATTCATGACTAGCCCTTGAAGCTAAACTTACGTTGTGGCATTTATTGACTATCAGTTCAGCCCACAAGAATAGTGTATCAACTCCTTGGTCTTGTTCTCAATGTTGATCCTAACCACTCATTGGCTACAAAGATGCATGCATGTAAACATTTACATTTACTTTAGCAAAATTTAACTTCAAGTTTTTCGTTTCTTTAAATCTTTCTTTACCAGATCACAGTCTGTTTCTCTCTGAGAGTGGTGAGCAGGCTCTGCTGGTAGCTAACAGGAATGAGATATACTTGTGGGAGATGAGCAAGGAAGGGAAGACCTTCTGGTGGAAGCTGCTCCCTCCAGCTGGGGTTGAGTTGCCTGGGACAACAAGTCGAGAAGCAGTGGTGGATGCTTGCTTCTATAATCACACTGTAAGTTGTGTATTCATACTTATACAATTGTACATGTGTCTGTTCATCTATCATTAGTAATAAAACTACAACTAACAAATTTAACTTCAAATACATCTACACTTCTCTTCCTATAATCAAAGTCTTTATATAGTAACTAATAAATTTAGTTACTTCGTTCAAAACCTACAGTTATAGCTACAGAGTCAGAGTATCACAGCAAGAAACACCATAGCTAGTATAGTGAACTTGGAATAGAATGAAAACAATAGTGTAGTAGCTGTACTGCCTGTACTGTCCGTACTGTTTTCTAAGCAACAGCTAGGACTGCCACAGCACTGTAGATCACATCTATTGGTGTTGTTTTCAGCACACACACTGTTGATCTGATAGCAGCAGTCAGTTGGACAGGTATATGGTGATTCTTCTTCATTGCAAGTCCCATCCCCACAGAAACTCTCTATCTGCCTTATACTTCTGGATGGTTGTTGAGTTCTTTGTAGACAACAACCTTTGAAGCAATCTAGCCACTTCCAACATAAGCCGGGAAGATTTAGTATTGGTCCACTGCAGTAATCAGCACATTCTTGTTGTTCATCACAACTTCCACAGTTGAAGTAATATTTGATTCTTCCTCCTCCAGTGTTCTCTCCACACGAGCTACAATAGCTATAAGTGCTGCCTCCATGCCATGACCTTCCATCACAAGTGTTAGCTGTTGAATCATTACAGTTGTTACAGCAGCCCCAATGGTGAAGTGTACTGGTACCACCAGTATAGTATCCCCTACATGCTGCTGGAAGAGAGGCACCTGCATCTTCATCAGGCCAATATTGACATCTGCATCTGTTAAAATATAGTTTATGATCGCTACATACGCATCTTGTGTTAGTGCCAGCTTTTCCACATCTAAAACGTAATCCGGTAACTGGTTTGCAGTAATCATCTTCAGCCACATCTACTGTCCAACTGTACCAAACATCATTCTGAGCATTGCATGTGAAAAAATAACCATCACGCTCGCAGTCAGCTATTCTAGTATCGATCCAGTCTCCTTTCCTGCAGACCTCATATTGGGGGTCACAGTTTTGATTGGTTGGTAGAACTCGCTTTGAAAGTGGATGCTTTCCTTCAGCATCAACAATACTTGCCAAGAACAGCACAATGCAGCTTAGAGACTTGTACATTTCTTATAGCCAATGCTTTTTGTTGTTGCTAATAATATCTCTTTAGCTCGGTACTGGTGTTGTTTACCGACTGTTGATGCTATCTATGAATAATCTAAACTCCCACTCAAACAATTCTCAGAGGGGGTTCCCAATCACAATAACATGTAGGTCGAATTTCTGCATGTACATGTACTGTGTCATAATTTTACTAAAAGAGAAAGTTCATATTTCAAAAAAATTCTCTTGACTAAAGCTTCTAGAGTTAGATATTTTGTCTCCAGTATCTAATGTACTCCTTCTATGCATGCATCTTTAGGTACTTGGAGAGTGTTGCAGTTGTGTGTTTGTATTCACCAGCCGAGAGTCCCCCCACCATGTCACCACAGTCACACACCTCCTCGTCAACTGGCCGAACTTGACTGTCCAGTTTTATTCAAATCACACCCAGCGACCAGACACTGCACAGTATGCATTTCCATTCAGCGGCCACTCCTCTCAAGACCAATTTGAGCGATCAAGCTCCCCTCCCCTCCTCTCTGATCGATCAGAACAGGAGAACATCTCCTCCAGTTCCCACGTCTCAAGCAAAGAAGGTACATCAGAACAGAAAGGTCAAAGTTCAACCACACATGGAGGTCAAGGGTCAAATAATGAACATACCCCTCTCATTAAAGACAATATAATCACCTCTCCCCTTAAGGACAGAACTAATCTCAGAGAACATAGCAATGATGGTGGTAACATGAAACCAAATCAGAGTCACACTCACTTCAGTCCTCTTGTCGATGGTCCCCCACCTCTCCAAGCCTCGTGGACCACTCTCACCCACTCTCCCACGGCAGAGGAATCAGGCTCCTCGAGCAGACACACGGGGCGAGGGAGCTATGTGTGTAAGATATCTCCCAGTGGTGGGGTGGTTGCTCTGTGTGTCAATGAGAAAGAAGCGTGTGACACTCATGTGTCGTTCTTTTCACCACTGATGAATGTTGGTCTCACCACTCCCGTTTATTCACTCAAAGAGAATGACAGCCGCACAGGAAGGTGGGTAGAATGTATCCAAATGATTATATGTACATATGTACCTACATGTATACTTTGCACTATATACATGTAACTTGCTGTGCTTATTTGTGTACTTCTGTGTGTATTTTGGTTCGTACATGTGAAATTAATCAACATATGTAAGATAGAAGTATCAGATGCAGATTTTACCTAAGACATTGGCTACCAAAGTCCTCCTATTGCCTTGAATACTGTGTGCCTTTTCCCTTTGATTCTTATGTGCTGTATTCATTGTAGGACCTATTGGGTGACTGATATGGCGTGGAGTTGTGATGAGCTGTTCCTGGTGTGTGTGACCAGGAGGGGGTGTCTTCTCATCCTGCCTCGGTTTGGTCCCCCCTTGAAGCTGGTCACCGTGGGGGCCAACTCCCTGGAGCTAAGACCAACGTCATTTCTACCCCTCCATCCTCTCATTACCGTGACGTGAGTTGTATATTTTATACCGTGTATCGGATAAATTTGGCAGGCTTAAAGTTTGGTGAATTCTCATTTTAGCACGATTGGCAATTTTAAATGTGGCGATTTAATCCTGCTTGCTGCATTATTTATATGTACACTGTATGTGTGTGTATATATTTTCCAATTCGCCAAATTTGCCCGCTATATGATATGTGTGTGTGTGTACTATCAAATGCATTCAGCTTCACTCTAAGATTGTTTTTATCGCTGCATGTATATACCTACATGCAGTGGTGCTGCTAAAACTATCACTGACCATGAGACCTCTCAGTCGTCAGAACGAGACGCTCTTCGCCAGCGATTCTCCGTCTCCACTCACCCCCACCTCCCTCTCTTCCTCTGCTCCGATGGCTACTCCTTGACCGTCTTGAAATTTGCCTCAGGATCAGCTTCTTCTTTGGCTAATCTCGTGAAGGGACTGGTTCTCGATTCGAGGGATAAGTTAGGCCTTCCTTTTATCGATATCCCACAAGTAGCTGGTGAATCCTCTAAGGAGAGTGGTGGCAAAGATGCTGGTGTAAGGTGGTCTAGTGAAATGTGTGTCCAAGATCTTGCTGCGACTCTTGGCAGGTCTGAGTTTGGCAGTACTTTAGCAAGCACGATTAGTTCAAATGCCGGAGGGGGTGGTGGTGGATTTCTCTCTGGTCTTGATGGACTTGAAGCAGGGGTGATTCATTTTGCTGGTGTTGGTAGGGATCTCGAGTGCATGCAGTCTTCAATCGGTAGTCAAACTGGTTTGAAGAAGCAAGAACTTTTGTCGGCTATTGCCCAGCTTCAGTCTGCATTCGGGTTGCTATTGTCTAGTAGCATTTCTGATACTATTGTGTTGAATAGTGAGGGACAAACATCTACTGAAGCTCTGTTAAGTGGCTCAGGTAGAAATCCCAGTTTTCAGCAGATTGTTTGTCTTCTAGCTGACACTCTTAGCTCAATTCTTTCTCAATTGAATCCTCCTCCTGATGGTGGCTGTCCTCCATCTCTAGGTGCTTCTCAGCTTGCTCCCCTCCTGGAAGGTATGGTGGACACACTCTTTGGTCTCATTCCTCTCGATTCCATCAACCAATGCCACCATGAGGTGGTTATTAGTGTTGTCAATGGCATCTTCAAAGCATTGCTTGTCAATTCTCTTATCAAACATCACCAGTTTGCTGCTATCAAGCATCGTCAACACACACTACAGTCGCTTCAGGCACACACAGCTATCATAGCAGAAGAGATTTCAACCATTTCTGATCTTCTCAATCAACTTGTCTCCATCTTAGTCAGCACTTATTCCTTGCAGGAGGTTTCAAGCAAGTCTTTGCCTCATCTGTACGCTCCTTCTCTTTCTGTTCAAGATCTTCGTCAAAGACAAAGGCTTTCAGACGACCTAGCTTTGCAGCTAACTCCATCGCTGATGGCCTTACTGGAAGTGGTCGTTTCTTTTTGGAATGATCTGCAATTGTGCGGTGATCTCAGTAAGAATGTACTCTCAAGCGAGAGTGGTCATTCTAGTAGGCTGCAGGCCCGGGAGCTTGGGCTACTGTGTAAGAATTTGGAAAATGGGATGCACAGTGCATTGGTGGCATTGCAGTATGCACATGCTCAGATCTGTGGCTTACTGAGACTGGAGTATGCAGGTATTGAAAGATATTCACAGGAACACTTGACACAAGTATCTTCCACCGCCTCTCAGCTTGTTGCTAGTTCAAACAGTGCTCTTTCTGAGAGCCAAAAAGAAGGCAAACCGATCACTTTAGTTTCGAATGAAACACTTTCTCGGCAGCAGTCTGAAATTACCGTCTTGTTTGCTTATTTGGAGAAGTACGACCTTGAGAATGCAATGAGGTATTGTCACTCATTCATCAGTAGCACACAGGATGCTAGCACAGGTACAGCAAGGACATCGCAACACACGTTAGAAAGCCACGGGTCAACAACCGTTCAAAAGGAACGTCACAAGTCAAACACTCACCACCGATCTCACTCCACGCCTTCTAATGACAGCAGCACTGGTAGAGCAATTCTTAGCCGATCCAATAGTTGGACTACACAATCACCAAGTCAAAATGTTTTCTCAGTCACTGGAGATGCTTTTTTCAGTGTAAAAGAAAACGGAAGCAAAGTCATTGCTTGTTTGGCTCAACTGATGGCAGCCTATTTCACAAACAAGAAGCTTCTAGTTTCTTCCTTGGCTTCCAATCAGCAATCCAAAGCTGAGAGATTTCTAGAGCTTAGCCGAAACAAGGTAGTGAAAGTAATCAAGGAGCAAAAACTCTCTGAGATTTGGACGGTCGATCACACACTAGAGCTTCTTCTCCTCTCTGGTATGTGGAGACAAGCATGTGAATTTGTCATCGAGCTTGGTGACTGGAGAAAGGGGTCTCTTCTAGCTAGTGCCTATCTCTGCCATGCTAGACAACTGAGTGAGAAGAAAAGAGACCCATCTGTTGAGAATCAGCTTCAGAAGAGAGTCAAAGAACTCGTAATGAAGGACATCTTCAAGCTGCTTGAGTTGCGATCAGATTCGAGTCTTAGCAAAGGGATGAATTTGGAGATTGGTCGGTCCATATCCAGCACCCTCTTGTTGTGCAGTCTCTCTCACCTCGATAGTGTCCTCACATCTGTTGCTGGTGAACTCTTGAAGAACTTGCGAGCGTGTTGTAAGGAGCTTTTATTGGAGGTGCCATCACGTGTGTATCTACCTGCTCCCCCACTGTACTGTCCACAGCCTGGTCTGACAAAAGAGGTAGGGATACATCTATAGAGTTAGAATAAAATTACATTATTAGACCTTTCCCACCATATATCTTTAGCCATGCAGGATTTAGTGTATACTGCGTACTGTATACTGCATACTGTGTACTGCATACTGCATACTGCATGCGTACTGCATACTGCGTACTGCATACTGCGTACTGCGTACTGCCTACTGCGTACTGCCTACTGCGTACTGCATACTGCGTACTGCGTACTGCATACTGCGTACTGCCTACTGCGTACTGCCTACTGCGTACTGCGTACTGCATACTGCGTACTGCATACTGCGTACTGGTACTGTGTACTGGTACTGTGTACATTAAAGCATGACTTGTGCTTGTGTGTGTGTGTGTTATTGTAGGAACTAATCCAAAGTCCCAAGGAATATAACCTTCGCTCCAAAATCTCTAACTTGGTTCGTAATCTCGTGCTAATCTTCCAATGCTCCAATTCCCTCCTTCCATGTGGTGACTGGTATGTCACAAAACTACAACAATTTCTCCACTCTACTGAAGAAGGAGCTGAGCTACTTCGACTACCAGGGAATGGAGCCACTCCACCCTCACTGGTTGCTCCTGAGAGTACAGAAAAGTTCAAAGGTATACCGTATAGTGGGAATTTTTTGTGGGGGAAAATTTTTGCATTTTCGTCTTGAATAAAAATTTGTGGGGAAAATTTTTGTGGATTGCGCTTGTGTCTCAACATTATGTGACGACCTCGTACTTTACAAATTTCGTGGGGGAAAATTTTTGCGGAAAGCTGCCAAACCGCGAAATTCGCAAAAATTTCCCACTATACGGTATGCTATACACTTTATGATCACATTCGTGCAATACAGCTCATTTTCTTCTGATACATGTGGCTTATGATCCTAGATGATTCCAGTGAGTTGTCTCCAGCAGTGCAGACTCTCTTGGCTTTGTTTCGAGAGCTGTGTGGTCTCATGTGGTTTCTCCATGTCAGAGACCAAGCATCACACTACCTCCGAAAACTTCAACCTAAAATCAACAAAGTATGCAACTTGGCTTCACATTTGTACATGTGTGTGTGCAATACTTGATGGTCGCAAAGTTAGTGGTTTTACAAGTTTTATTTCTGTACTTGTATCCACCTCCATAGCCAAGGACTCCTCCAGAGGATGTCTCTCAGGCAGCCTTGTGGTGTGCCCGTCTTCTTCCATTCTCTAAGTTTCTGTCTGGAGATAAAAGAACCTCATCCTCTTATCGTCTTCAAGACATGCTGCTCTCCACTCTCACAGAACTCCCTGTCGACCACTTCCTTGCAGAGCTACTGGCTCACTGCTTCCCTGACTCAGAAATTGAAGCTAGGTATGGTTATTTTCTTAGTTCGTACTAGTACTATTGATAGATACTGGTTCTGTTCTTATCTTTGTTGCACCCACTTATAGTTGCCTAGTATTAGAACAACTTTAGTACTGTGAATATTTTTTTCTCTTTTCAACATTTTTCCTCGCTCAGCATATCACAAAACACGCACACACAATTTGTTATTGCAGCTACCTTCAGTCTAAGATGAAGCGCTTGCTCTCTGCTCTAAGATCATCTCATGATTCACTCCAAACTTCATCCTCACCTTCGTCCTCCACTGAACATCAACATGTCCCTCTCTCTGTCCACTATCAGACCAGGAGCCAGCTGATTCTCTCTCAGAGAGAAGACACATTTGGTCCTGGAAGCTGTGGAAAGTTTGTCAGTCTTGTGAAAATTGGTAGTGAAGATGCAGGCACTATTGACCTTGATGCTATAGAGAAAGGAGCATTGAAAGTGGGAAGCTTTTCGTTCGAATGGGATACAGAATATTACAAGTTTCTCGACACTTTTCTTTCTGTGGTTCTACCTCATGACACCCCTCACCTTCAAACCTCCATACTGGACTCCCAGCATCTCTCACTGCTACCTTATCTTTCAGAATACACCGACAAAGAAGTAGGCTTTGCAAAAATGGACAAAAAGAACCACTCTTCAAACTGGCAGAAGATGTTGTCCCTACTGGATGTATTCACTAGGTGGTCTCAAACACCCACTCCACAGGTTGCACGCCAAGAGCTCTCAAAGGAGACCATGACTGACCAAAGCAGGACAAAGGGAGCCAAAACTGACCAAAAAGTGTCCATGAAACCATCGGCACCAGTCATGAGAGTCAATATTACTACATCATTTATCGTAAGTTGTTTGAAACAAAGGGAAGGACAAGTAAGAAAGAGAAACAATATTCAAACTCGTGAAAAAGATCAGAAAACTTTAGATCGATCGAAACACCTTGTAGCCACCCCCTCCACAGTTCCTGCCACTCCCAATCCATCACAACCACAAGCCAAACCTCCCATTATGGCTCCTAGGGACAGTGTCATCTCTCCTACCAGTGAGGAGAATAGCAGAAGCTTACGAGTGGAAGATCTGAATCAGCAGAAGTC
Source organism: Tethya wilhelma (assembly GCA_964030475.1). NCBI lineage: Eukaryota > Metazoa > Porifera > Demospongiae > Tethyida > Tethyidae > Tethya > Tethya wilhelma. Next base: position 19,676,953 of record CAXIPT010000001.1, on the reverse strand, counting down.
AAGCCATTCTCAAGCAGCATCTCAGCATGAATCAAGAAGTCAACAGCATGGAAATGAGGAGGTGGACTTGGCAGCAAATGGCCAGCACCAAAAGTCATTTGTACTGCTACAAGTTCCTAAAGGAATCTTACAGGTATGTGTATACAGATCCACAAACAAACCCATCTTTTCTTCAAATTTCAGTGCTAGTCTTGCTCTTATTTTCTAACCTTCCACACTGCAGGGTAGCCTTCCTCCTGAAGTTGGTTGTTCCTTGCTAGCTTCTGCCAGTAAAGAGGCTACAAGGAGACCTGATGGTGACAGTGATGATGATGAGGATACATCAGCTCTGGACGTGGTGCTCACTGAGAGCTTTTCATCGTCCACTGGAGAGGCACCATCTGCCTTCACTTTCAGGTTAGTAGCTCTCTCTTAACCTGATTCTGTATGTTGGTTGATAAGATTTGGTACTTCTAAGCTGTTTCTAATGCTATTGCTTGTCACCTTTTATCTACACCAACAATTTCCTGTTAAACTTTTTTCTTTTATTTGTTTTCTTTTCTTTTCTGTTTCGGTTCATATACAGTATTGGTGAAGTTGCCCGTCAAACTCGGCCTGATGGTGATGCCACAATGAGAGTTGAACTGGACACATTGTCCTCCATTTCTATCCCACTACACCCACCACCTCATGCCTCAACACATCACCATAGCAACCAACACACCAGCACTCCCAGTGGCAAAGACAAGGGACAGTCAAATCATCAGCAGAAGAAGGGGTCCAGAGGGAACAAAGATAAGAAAGAAAGTTCAGGTAGTTCTCGTGACCAAGGTGGAACTGGGTATGGAAAAGATGGGAAAGATGGACGTGCTACCAACGGACATGGTAGTGGTGGATCTGCTGGTGGAATGGGAACTGGGAATGGGGATTCAGAATCTGACCACAGCAGTACCAAATCTAAATCTGGGTCTGAGACTGAACAAGAAGACAGCAACAATGATGATAGCTCGACGGTTGTTTTGAGTTCCAGCAGCACATTGGAGGAAGTCACCCAAGTGCTCTCTGGAGAAGAAGGCTCTCTAAACACAACCTTACAGGCCAAGGAAGAAGTGAACGATGATAAGCCTGGTGAGGCTCAAGGAGCAGGTGGAAGAGAAGAGATGGTTGCTGCTAAGGATTTGAGTCAAGAGGTGGGCAAACGGACGACAAAAAGTAGGAGAAAATCTCCTAAAGCATCTCAGCAAAGGTCAAACGACTCCATCAGAGATATTGTGAGAACTGAGATCACCAAAGTTCTACAGGTAAGTTCAAAATCACATTGATAGGTCCTGATACATATACATATACACCTCATATTATGTTCCTGTTTGATTTTATAGCATCAGCATGAACAGCTGTTGAGTGCACTCTTTGAAAAGTCAGTCAAAAGTGAGAAAAAAGTATCTTCAAAGGCTCATAAAAGGAAGACTCATAAAGATACATCTCAGTCTCGCACAAGAGCTCCCTTACCTGCTGACACCAAGCAGAGAAATCAGTCGCCATCACCACATAACAGTGAAGACACTGCTCCACCAGTAAGACCACTGTTTTTATTGATCACACATGTGAATTGTGTCTTTGATTTGGGCATTTTTTTTTCTTCTTTTTGCAGGTGTTAAATCTTGAGTATCTTGCATCTCCCACTGACACAGAACCCACAGGACCATTCTCCCATTTCACCATTTCTGGGTCACAAGGACAACCTCAGCCTCCAACCCAACAGCCTAGATTACTGCATGGTCAACCTGAGCAGGCCTTTAGACAGACCTCTGGTCCCTCCACACACACCAGTGCTAGTGCTCGCCACATATCAGACTCTGCTTACAACAGGCCTGCTATTGTCAGTACAGCTCATGGGCCTGGTGCTTCTTCTCAGCTCAAGAATTTCAGAGATTTCCCCCTGCTACACATTGATGACTTGTATGAACCAGCTGTAAATCCCAAACAACCATTTAGACAAATCGAGCCAGCTACAAATCGTAATGAGTCTAGACAACCACTTAGTCTCGAAAGCGAATTTCCTGGTCTATCTCAGGCACTGGACAAATTCAACCAGACAGTCTCAGCACATCGTACTGGTCTCAATGTCGGTGGTCGTCAGGGGAGATTAGTTCATAATGAGAGGGGTGGTGATAATGTGGGGAGATTTGGGATACCCCTGCTTCAATTACCTGGTGAAGGGGATACACTTCCTGGCATGGTTCAGCCCCCATTGCATCATCAAAATTTGCAAGCTCAGCAAAAAGAGACTGTGATGTCGGAACCATTCCCTTTGTTGACTGTTCCTCCTGAATATTTGGCCAATCCACGTCCCTCGTTTTACCAGCCTCACACCTATCACCCTCCACACACTCTCCCTTCACAGCATCACATATCACACCCTCCATCCCACACTCACAAACCACCCCTCCCACCCACCCATCGCCAACCCCTTACCGGACCGATGATGCCTGAAAACATCCAACTACCTCAGATCCCAATTCAACCATATGTACCAAAGCTCATACCCCCTGAAGTCATTTGGCCCAAAAACACAGGAACTGATCAAAATCCCCCCGAACTAGCCAAACCCCCCTTCTTTTTAAAACTGGATGACCCCCTGACGAAAATGAAAGAAAGTGGCCAAATGAAGTTACTTCAACTTCCAAAAGAATATCAGATTCCAACACAAGAAGTGCCTCAACTCTTAACAGTCGATCCATCAGAGCTGGACAGGAGGCATAGTCATTCTCACAGCTCAAGATCATCAAAAGATAGAAGAAAGAGAAGCAGAAGACACGAAGAACCACATCAGTTTGATAGCACCACCTCGTCCTTTGAACCATCGATGGACAGCTATGGCAGGAGAGGAAAGAAAGGTAAGGGGAAGAAGAAGTCCAAACATGACCGACGTGTCTCTTGGAAGAGAGAGCCACTGTCCACTTTCAAGTCACCATCACCTGTCCATGATCACACTCAGGTGGCACCAGAACCCAGCACATCAGGTTCTACGTTGGATGAGTCTGAAAACCAGTCAGCTGAAACTCAAAATCTTCCATCTACTGATCAGCATGCTTCTAAAGATTCTCCTAAGAATGCTGAAGCTGATGAAACATCTTCCAAGCTAGTAGGTACGATGGCCATTTTACAACCTCTCTCAGGCATTGCTCATCCTGACAAAGTTCCTTATAAGAGTCTTGAACAGCGCCGCCTCGAAATGAACGGTTCTCCATCTTCTTTCTCCTCCTCTTCAAAATCTCAAGATCCAAACACTTTAGCATCCATCTCTGTTTCAACACAGACAGTTCTAGAAGACCACGAGAGCAATGTACCGAAAGATAACACAAATAAAAGTACCACGATAGGTGAAATCAAAGCTTCTAAGGTAACCACAGAAACTCAAACTGATGCACCATTGGCAGCTGAGTCAGCAATTTTTGGCTCTTCTGTCACTTCAGTAGAGGAGGGAACTCAGGTCGACCTCAGCGAGTACCCTCAGGGGGATGGGTCACTGGGGGACAGTGGGAGTACGTACGTTGTGGGGTCACCTATGGCAAATGTCGATAGGACACTTGGAATTAGCGAGGGAGGTGATGTGCTAAGTGGACCTGGAATTGAAACTAGAGGTGTGTCTGATTCTGGTTCCATCACTCCTATTACAAGTCCACCTCATTCATTACCTGCTCCTCCTGATGCTGAAGAGAATGAACTACCAGCAGCAGTAGAATTGGAATCAGACTCGATAGATGGTCACATTCCCATTCCAAGGAATTACGTTGGTTTCAATGCCTCTCCACCACCCCCACTCTTCTTCAGTCCAGTCAGTGACACAGCACCACTCTCACCAATCACTGCTAAAGATGAACAGAAGTAAGTTGTTGCTTGAAAGATGATTCTGTGAAATTTGAACTTGTGTGTGTGTGTGTGTGTTACAGAGAGAAGGAGTCTGACTTGTTGAGAGTGGATGTCTTCAATAAACTCCAGCTTTTAGAGGAGCAGCTCAATGCAATAGAGAGCACAGCAAGAACTGTAGAGGGAGAATTCAAAGCTACTAATCAGGTACACCAACTAGCCCACAATATTATTTTATTATGTGTACAACATAATGAAGTATTGCAATTTATTCAAAGTGGCCTGGTTGCTAGTTTGACTATGACTCTGACTCCCAACCCTTGGGTAGGCAGTTCAAGTCCCTCCAGTGCCACATTTATTTATTTCTTTCCCATTTTCTCTTTCAAGGAGCTCCTTCGGAGCTATAATCCTTGGATTGTGGGAGAGCCCGTCTTAAATATATATTTGTTATTCAGTTTGTCAAGAGTTCAACTACAGTTCACCTTTGCTTTCTCTCTTTCCTCAGATTCTTCAAACAATTGATCAGTTACAAACTGTATCAGAGACTTACACTTATCATGGTAGTGCTAGTCCGTCTCCAATAGAAGGTGTTGATCATTCAACACATGATTCTCCTGATGCAAGAATGACACTGCTTGATTCAGTTGACACACAATTGACACGACTTGATCCAATTGACACCACAATAAGTAATTCTAAACAGACTGCACCAGCTGATACCACTGATCTTCAACTGCTGAAAGACAATCAAAATAGACGCTCAAAATCACCTCAAACCACACCCAATAGAGATCAAGTTTCGTTAGCTAGCATCAGAAAGAAAGATGATTTATCTCCACAAAATAGAACTATTACCAAGAGAGCTCACACAGAAAGGAGAACACAGGCAGCCAAACAACATGTCTCATTTCAAGATCAGCGTCAACAGGGTGGTGGTGAGATGACACGCTCACGTCCAGGCCATGCGAGAGAGAGTGAGCAAGTGAAGAAGATGGTGGGTGGTGATAGTAAGCGTACAAATGTTGAGAGAGAAAAGGTTCGAGAATGGATGGTAGCCAAGAGACGAGAGAGACTGGCAGAGTTTGTCAGCGAGAAGAGGAAACTCCAAGAGAAAGAGAAGCACCCCTTTGAACCACCCCCCAGTGTAAGAGAGAATCATTGCTTTTTTTGTTACTCATTTACATGACTATCTGATGCCATTATGTGTTGTTTTTTTTCACCACTTTTTCACAGCCTAGATCTAAGCAAAATCAAGCCAAATCAGTCAAAAGGTACCAAAAAGAAACCAATGTAACCATCACTTACATGTATTTCACATAAATTTTCCCATTCCCTTCTAGGGATCAAGAAAAGGAGATAGTTGCTAGGAGAATTGATGATGCCTACTCACTGATGAACGATCTTCTCTCCTCGAAGCCTTCCGCCATGGGATCTTCCACCTCCCTCCGTCCCGCAAGTAGCACCGAGTCCCTTCTCTCTTCCAAACCGAAACAGAAAACAAACAAACAGCACAAGAAGATTGATCCTAATCGCAGGGGTAGTGGGCGAGCATCCTCGGCACATTTGCCCCCTAGAGGAACAGCTGGTGGAGCCAACGTAAGAAAACAGAAGGCTGGTAAAGAGACGAAGAGACATGCTAACAGAGGGGGCGATGGTGGTGGTTTAGATTTCATCTTGACAAAGTCAAGCTCTGATTCTAACCTCCTCCAGCAGCAGACTAGCAGTGGTGATGATGGTACAGGGACAGGCTCCACTGGTGGTAACCATAGCAACACTACCCGGTTCTCAGGCACTTACACTAAAGGTAAAGAGGACAAAGAAATGATTTATGGTCTTCTTAAAGATCACATGTTAAGATTTTTAAAATGAAATGTTTGAAAACCTAAGTCAAGCAAATTGGTATTCCAAAGCATGAATGTAAACATTGCTATATTTTAGGTCTGTCTGGTTTTTCGGTGTGGCCCTGTGGCTATGTATGGGACATAACCACTGTAAATTCAGCACACCTATCTTCTTCATAGTTTCACTTTAGCAGGTATCCTGCTAGTCAGCTAGCTAGAGCCTACAAGGTGCTTTTAGGAAGCCTTATGGCTTTGTGTGTACATGTCAATGAATCCATGTTGCCACCTTAGTTTATTGCATCAATTTCAACTGTTTAAAATGGATGTTGTTATCTCTGCTTGCAATCTACCACCATAAAACCACGTCCTTTAAGCTTTGTGGAGCTAGAATGTGTGTGTGTGTGTGTGTGTGTGTGTGTGTGTGACCTCACTGTTTAGTATTACACAACCCATCCAAGCATTACTAGTCAGTTTCAGAGTTGAACCTTTCTTTCCTAATTTCTTGCTAAACGTGACAGTTTTGTCACACACTCTATGACCAGCCACAACAAACACCACATTGCTTGTTTATGTTCAGTGGAGTTATCTCACAAAAACAGTCAGATTCGAGGTTTACCCAAAAGTACACTTTTCTACCCGTTCCCAAGTGACGTACACACATACACAAGCCGATCTAACACATGTACCGTGATCTTTTGTGTGTGCTATAAATTTTTGCTCAGAGGCATATTTATATTCACAAGTATAACTGTGTATCTGTAGATATGCTGTTTGCATATGAGAGAGACTATGTGTGTTTGTGTGATATACTTGTATAAGCATTGGGATTAGATGTACATATTACGTAAGCGAACTTTTCCTCTCGTATAATAATTATAAGCATCCCTTGCCCATCCATTCATGTACTCACTCACAGTCCTTGGCTCTTCAAAGGGAGAGAACAGAATGAGAAAGATCTCAAGTGTTGAAGGACTCACTGAAGATGAACAGGACCGCATTGCCACCATTCTGGTAAGTTATTAATTATTAACCTGATTCTATTATAGCTGTTTAGTGTTTTGTACAACTATTGAAGCTTAATATTAACATTTGCTGTCTACCCTATTTGTAACTAAAAAGTTTTATAATTGTTCATTTATAATAAACCATTAATTTTACATTAAAAAAAGTAAATTAATGACTAGTGAAAGATGAATATACATGTATGTGAACTTATTCTTGTCACTTTATGACTGGAGTACTGCATGCAGTGTGTCTAAATTGTATACACCAGTATATGGTGCCTATATGGACGAAAGTGAAACTGACAATGGATAGTTGTACAATTTCTGAAAAGCCTCTCAATGTGTAGTTTTTCTGATCATACAAGACAAGAGACTAGATGCTATCGTTGGAAACAAAAACTGTCCCCCTAAACTGCAAGAGAGAGGAGAGATGAATCTCCCTATCGGAGATGGTTTTAGCTTTCAGAGTTATTTTAGCGATACCGGTTACAATCAACAAACGCTGTATTATGTGAGATCGATAACTAGGCATATACTGTTCATGTTGGGTGTGTTTTTGACAAGTTTTGTGACAAAGTTTCTATCTGATACACAATTTGGGCAGTGTCTTTCTGAGTGGTATTCCAGAGAGAGAGAGTGAGAGAGAGAAAGAGACTGTGTATGTGTACACACATGATTAAGAGAGAGATTAACAGTTTCAATTTTGTGTAAGCGCTTAAGCTACAAGTTGGGTAGAGTCACATTTCCTGACTCAAAAATAATCACTCCCATTTATCATTTATCATTCATTTCACAAGAAAACGTTCCTCAGTTTATTTCTACACACCTATGCTCTTGATTGAATCTACTATACAGTGTGTTTGCACTATTGTTGACAAAATGGAAAGTTAATGTGGTTTGGAATGTAGATGGCGATATAATATGTATGAACTTTTGCTGCAAATAGTATATATTTTTTACATTGTGTATTTGCAGGCCTCAACTGACTATGATGCTGGCAGTGTCTCCTCTGGTAGTGTGTACTCCAACATTGACTGGGAAGAAGTGGATAGAATTTTAGACTCTTAGAATTATTACAAATCATTGCTTATCTCTACAGACATTGTTTGTTCATTGTCAATGAAAACCACACATACCCACGTGGCTATGTTGCACAACTGCGCATGCGCAATTCCAGCCCCTCCCCTTCTTTTATGTAAACGATGACGTGATGTGTACGTGTCCAAGAAAAGTCCCTATGGGAATTTGGCATAGTTTAATATGCATTTAGAACTGTAGCTAGCAAGTTTCTGCTAGTGTAGCTAAATTATAAGAGTGGTTCTGATGCAAACTTGAAAGCGTGTACGTACTTTCTTGTGAACGTGAGAAGAATGAGTGAATCGCAGAAGCTTCGATTATCGTCGTCCAGGCATCAGCAGCAGCTGCTCGTGTATGTGGTCCGCCTTTTCTTTATCGTGGGCGTTTGTTCACTTCCCTTGGCTGCAAACCGATCTTGTGACAATCCTGGTGAGTGCTTTGCATGTGAGATCTAGATCTGTGCAGTCTGTTTTCATGGTTGTTGTACTGTTTGACAGGTGTAGCAGTGACCACGTGTTGGCTTTGTGGTCTATTGCTACCATGTGGTAGCTGCCTGCATGCTGTATACTAGCTGTACTGTGTACATGTGCAGATGTACATTTATTAAGTCCTATACCCTTAATCTCCCTACTATTCATACATATATCCATGCGCACACAATTCCATGCAGAATGTAATAAAGCTGACTGTCCATCGAGGGATGATCTACCAACTGCCGACATCTGCTCCACTCCTGCTCAGCCTCCCCCTCCACCCTCCTTGCTCAAATTCACAACCGAACCCTCGAGCACTCTCTACCTGCTTCCAGCCACATCTCCCATCTCCCTCGACTGTGCTCTCTCACATCAAAACAGTAATCTTGACTTTTCGTGGGAACACAACGGTGCCACCATCAGTGGTAGCCGCGAAGGAGTCTACGAGATTCAGAATAGTCCATTCTCGTCGAGGTTGATGGTGTCCAATGGGACAGAGGGCGAGTTCCGTTGCCGAGTGAGGAGGGGGAGAGAGGGGGAAGAACGTTACAACGTGGTCAGCAGAGCTGCAACAGTGAGAGTACCGAGTAAGTTTGATAGATAATTTCAGGCTTATGCCAATACATGTTCAGTTTTGCGTATTTTCTGAGATGTCTGAGTACTATCACTAGATGTGCTTATACATGTGTTGGCAATGGAAGGATTTTTTTGCATGCAATTCTTCAATTTTTTGTGCTGTTTGTTGGCATGGACCATCATATTGTTATCTGCATTTGCATCAAGGGTAAAAAATATAATACTTGTTTGTACATCATTGTCTTGTGTGTGAGTAAATTTCTTGGTATCTACTACCAACAATGTGCTTGTTGCTACTTGCTTGTCCTTACAAAGAATCTTACAAAGATGGCATTGTTCTTAAGAAAATAACATGCTAGTTTACCCCAAATTTGTTGCTGTTTTGGAGTAATCTCTTTTACTGAGTACTCCCTTTTCTGTGGCTTAAAACAATGAGTTTCACCTCACTCCTGAGATTTTCTGTGTAAAATGTCCACTGAATTTGGTAATCCCATTCAATCCATTGTTCTGAAGTATACAATTGGGTATGATAATCATTAGTCTCTTGGCAATTTGGACCGTATCAAACCTCTGCAATATTTATTTCATTGTCAAAAATTATTAATGTTATGGCCAGTACATCACTAAAGTAAAGCATGGTCCCTTACATAACTGGTTTTTCCCTGTTGACCTCCAGAGTTTAGCTGGCTTCAAACTTTGTGGGCTGATGTGGCTTAGTTCTCATGACTGTAGTAGTAGTTACCCTGAAGGGTGTAGTAGAAGGTGCTCTTTTGTGAAGACCACATTACTGAGATGGTGGTTGCTATGGAGAGTACCTTAATTTCTCCTATATACTCCACATCAAGTCATGTGGTGACAACATGACAGGCAGTAGCTGAGAAAAAACAGTTCAGCTACATCAGTAGTGAGTTCTTGTTAAAATGCTAGCCAGGTGGACTTGTAGGAGTAATAAAAATCTCCCTGATGTCTATTGGTGTAGTCCAGCTGCACTGATGAAGATGGTGCAGTTTTTGTGAACACATGCCTACAACTTAGAAAGGTCATTGCACACATGTATGCATGCATAAGCAATGGAGTTGTTTTCAAGTTATTTACAAAAATGAATTAATCATCAAGCCCATGTTTACTAGAATTGTTTACCAGCTAAAAGATGTTGTTTACAGATAGGCAGCTTGGCTGCTTTAGTATAGCTATTATCGATGAAACTTTCAACACACACACACACACACACACACACACACACACACACACACCAACACACACACACACACATACACACACAAACAGCATACAATGGATGGCTAGACACTGTCCGCACAACAAACGCAAAACCAACCAACTTCGACCAACCTCTAGAACTCAAACTCCCCCCAGGTGGCAGCACTGTTCTTGAATGTACCCCCAACATCACTGACCCCTCAAGACCATCAATCACCTGGCTGAAAAATGACATCCCACTGAATGTCAGCAACGAAAACCACACTCTTCTTCCTCATAGCTACTCTCTCCTCCTTCACAACTTCTCTCTCTCTGCCCTCGGAGGGGAAGGAGGTCTCGATGAGGCTAACTACAGCTGCCTGTTGGATGGGTTTGAGTATTATGAGAGAGAGATACGAAGAGATTTTATGATAAGCTTAGCAGACGAGGAGGACCAAGAAAATGGTGAGATTTTCAAGTTTTTAAAAAGTTGTGTAATTTTTTTCTTGTATATTTTACTTGTCACATCTGCACAAGCATTAGCCTCATCCCAAGCCACTTTCTCCCTTTTCCTTTTTTTTTGTTATTTTTTTTTGCAAAAGTATTGCTCACTATCTAGCTGAGAAGCCTAAAAGGTAGCACCTGAGAACAAGGTTAACATGAGTATGTGTTCTTGTGTACTTGCTGTCTAAAGATTTCATGTTTGGGGTAATTCCGATTAAGCTATTTTCAAGTTATGCTTGATGTGTTTAATGGTCCTTCCTGAACCGTGCACGATCATGCAGGATTTGCATATTCATCAGGCATGAACTTGCAATAGTTATTGTTTATCCTTAATACTATTCATTGATGGAGTAAACTACATTCACCAGCGCTACAATGGCCATTCCATAAGGTGTGTCACGGTCCCCCAACTACTAGGTTCTTGGTAAATTGCCTCAACTGGGAGTAAAGAATGACTCTGTGAATACCATATCTGAAGTTTAGAGGCATACATGTATATACAATACAATGGAGTCCTTGTATGAATATTCCACAATGACTTGGCACGTATTTTGTTCCATATGCATTGTTGTCTCTTTGCATGTGATTTCCTGTGAAATGGTCAATCTGTAGAATATATCTTCCTTGGTTCTTCGAAATCACATGACTTAGCACCTTTGATTTTACCGATAAGTATAGGTATTGGCATTGGAAAAAAATCTGACCTTACATGCATACTCAGTGATATAAGTATAATTTTTTTAACAGGTTTCCAAAATCTTTTTCTTTAGGTTCAAAATTCAATGCTGTTTCACGTGACCAATCAGTGGTTGCCGGTAGCAATGTGACACTCTATTGCATCATCAACACTGGTCGTGACTCACCATCATCACCAATGGTCAAGTGGTACAAGGATGATGTCATAGTTTCAGAGCAGGGTGTGGTCAATGGAGTACTCTATATTCAGAACGTCTCTCTAGAGGATGCTGGGGGGTATAGCTGTGTGACCCCCGCAGGGGAAAATGAGACCATCCTCCTGACTGTACTGGGTATGTATAGACTGGATAAATAATATATGTACAGTTACACCATACCAATCCTTTTTCCTAGCCTCATTCCCAGGCTCCCCCTCTCCCTTTCAGATGTTTTTTTTTTTTTTCAAAAAAGCTAAAGCCTTCCCAGGTTCCCTCTCCAGAAATGAAATGGAAGGGCGTGAGTAAAAAGTCAAAGGGGAGCCTGGGAACGAGGCTAAAAAGCTAAGGGAGAGGCCTGGGATCAAGGTTACTTTTCCATGCATACCGTATAGCGGGAAATTTTCGTGGGGAAAATTTTTGTGAATTTCAAGCTTTGGCAGCTTTCTGCGAAAATTTTCCCCCACGAAATTTTGTAAGGTACGAGGTCACGTAATGTTGAGATACAATCCACGAAAATTTTCCCCACGAATTTCTATTCAAGACGAAAACGCAAAAATTTTCCCCCACGAAAAATTCCCACTAAACGGTATCATACTGGTGTATAATTAAATAATCCTATTTCTATCCCATCTAGCCCCGCCCACCAATGCCACTATCACAGCATCAGGCTACACCATCACTGACGGCCGACTCCGCCTCAATGCCACCACAGCTCCCATTTCCATGACGATGACCTGTAACACTACTCCAAGTCACATGACCCATGGGATGGAGTACGAGTGGTTTTATCGAGGCATTAGAGTCACAGGGGAGGGATTTACGAGTCACAATCTTAGCTATCGCAGTGAGGGGAATGTCCTCCATCTTTCTGGGACAGCAGCAGAGAGTATTACTGGAAGTGTGCAGTGTTTTGTTCGCAATGGTGATATTGATGGTTTGTTGAACTATGACAGTGTGTCTGCCAGCTTACAGATTGTGACAAGTAAGTTGTTTGTGTGTGTCATACAGAAAATAATATTATCCTAATTCTTGTAGGACAAGTTTCGATTGATTCTGACCCATCCTCCCAGGATACTTTGTAGGACGTTTTGTGACCTGTCCATATTAGTATAGTACAGTTTATATACTCTTGGCCTGTTCTCTCCAAGCTATTATTTGATACAAAATTGATATTTTTAGCTCCATATTTGTCACTATCACTAAAATCACCCATGCATGACATTGCTCCACCCCTTGTAGACAAACCACTCCCACCCACGGAAATTTGGTATGAGAAGCTCAACTCCCCACCGTTTACATATCGAATCTGGTTCTCTCCTCCTGCGAATCTTGTCGGTCCCTTCTACTCTAAGAACGTTTCTTATTATCTTGAAACTTATGTCGACCTATCTGAGACTTATGTCCAGTACGATCATTGCTTTTCGTGTACTACCGCTACTAATTTCTTTCCAAATAATGGGACTGGGTACATTGAGCTCCATGCCGTAGACTTTGTTTACTCTGCTAACCCTGCCAAGCTGTACGTGAGAGTGGCCATAAGTGTGAATGCCGTTCAGAGTGACTTTGTTTCACTTTCAACAAATTGTGAGGATGGTATCAATTTAGCACTGACAGGTACGTATATGTAGGGTATGTTTGCTACATGTTGGCTTTCAAGTTTGATAGGGAGAGGCCTGGGTATATACAAGGCACTTATGCGTCCGTAGAGTACATAATTATACATAATTTAATGCTACAAGTGGAGTACCCCCCGTAGGTTCACCGAACTTTCTGTACNGATGGGAAAAGGTTCTTGGGTTCTCCAATAGTTTCAATGGAAAAAGGTTCTTTGGATCCCCAATATTTTTGATGAGAAAAGGTTCTTGGGTTCTTTAATAGTTTTGATGGGAAAAGGTTCTTGGATCCCCAATATTTTTGATGAGAAAAGGATCTTGGGTTCTCCAATATAGTTTTGATGGGAAATGGTTCTTGGGTTCTCCACTAGTTTTAGTGGGAAAGGTTCTCGGGTTCTCCACTAGTTTTAGTGGGAAAGGTTCTCGGGTTCTCCAATAGTTTTGATGGGAAAAGGTTCTTGGGTTCCGAATAGTTTTGATGGGAAAAGGTTCTTGGGTTCCGAATAGTTTTGATGGGAAAAGGTTCTTGGGTTCTCCAATAGTTTCAATGAAAAAAGGTTCAGTCTTTGGATCCCCAATATTTTTGATGAGAAAAGGTTCTTAGGTTCTCCAATAGTTTTGATGGGAAAGGATTTTTGGATTCTCGAATAGTTTTAATGGGAAAAGGTTCTTGGGTTCTCCAATAGTTTTGATGGGAAAAGGTTCTTGGGTTCTCCAATAGTTTTGATGGGAAAAGGTTCTTGGGTTCTCCA
>CAXIPT010000001.1:19622089-19662223 GCA_964030475.1 Tethya wilhelma | reverse complement strand
TATCATTTGAACATGCATGCATAGACGTAGATATATCCTAATGATTGTGTGTCTGTTGTTCCATCCACAGCTGGTCACCTAACATTTGAGTGTCGTAACTTCATCCGAGCTGACCCCACCCAGGATGTCCATCTTGACATCAGCAGCACCTCCAGTGAGGAGAGTGAGAAGGAGGACCTCTCTCAGAGGGTCTCTGTCTCCTCCACCTCCTCCCTCGACACCTCCAGTGAAGAGGAGAGAAGAAGACAACGTGAGGCAACATGTGTATTCGTGCTTACCTGAGCAGTCATTGGGAGGGTTCCTTTAGGTTTAGGATTGTTTGTAAAGATTAGACCATTTGCAATCACAACTATTATTCTGTTGATTCCTGTACATCCATATGCCCATGAACATTAGCAGTAGAGCACAAACATTTGCTTTGAAAAGTTAAGTTTGACTATGAATTTCAAGCAGTGTTTATATCACCCCAATGTTATTATGTATAATTGATTCAGTTCCCTTTCGCCAAATTTAATTCCCACCAAAATAACCCGCTATACGGTATCCTTAAACTATGCACACATATTGACTTTATTGCAGGTAGAAGATATAAGTACAGGAGGAGACGTTCCTCTTCCAGTCACGATCGGTCAAGATCAAGATCTCGCTCAAGAGAGAGACAAAGAAGGAAGAAGAGATCCCGGTCAAGGTCCCTGGAGAGAGCTCTCAAGTCCAGAGACGTCCCTCGATTGAGACCAAGCTCCCTCTCTCCCCAGGAGTCCAGTGAGTACTAATATTGTTGAATGGTGTCATATTAATGTATTGGTTGATAGTTATGGTATGAATGTACACAGCTTTGGTTAGTCTCTCGAGTTAGACCCTTATTTTTCTACCCCTGACATGTTGTGATATGGTTTGAATAGCAATAAACATTGAAGGAATGCCATGATTGCTTAATAAACCTCTGTTTAAAGGTGAAAATGAGGAGGACAAAAGAAGGAAGAAGAAAAGGTCCCATAGTGGTAGGAGAAAGAAGAGAAAGAGAGAGAGTGAGAAGAGATCTAAGAGACACAAGTCATCTGATGAGAGAGATGGAAGAAAGACCTCTAAGAAGAAAAAGAGACACAGAGCAGACACTGACTCAGACTAGGGTGGGTGGATTGTAAAATCAGTATTCATTGCTCTGCATGTGTGTGTAAGTGAAGCTACATTTGGATCTATTTTATAATTAATGATAAAGCCATCGTCTATCTAGCTTGTTCAAATTATCATACGTACGGTAGTACGTATAGTAGGAATGGGCCGAATGTCCCATAGACACAATACAAAATGTTGGTCACTATAAAAAATTTATCTAGTCAAACAAAATGAAACCTTCAAATTTGCTCAGAGGCTCTTACTGACAGATTACCAACTGCATGCAAGGCCTAAAACTCACAAAAGCTTTCCACAGCTCTCGTGGAGAGCGCTAGTGGGAAGCCACCATAGTGCCATTTTTGTTCATCTAACTTACTTACGTACGTACTGGTACGTTATAAAACACGGACCGGACCGGACCAACGGACTACATATAAAAAGTATTACGGAGTCAGTCCGGTCCGTAATTTGTACTCCAGAGTATAAAATACGGACTAAATACGGGACTAAAAACGGACTCATCTACGGACTGTCCTTTAACCTCCTAGCTTTGATCATCAATGAAGACGTGGCGAGTCAGAGTGACGGCGAGTCATGTCAAGATAAAAAGCGAAGATTTCACAGGTGAGACTTTGTTTTAGTGCAGTTGGATGGAGCTACTTTCAAAACCAGTGCTAACTGGATGACTATCACCACTTTCTATTGCAGAAGCAGCAAGTATCATCCACCCGTGAAGCCAAAAGCAGGAGAAGTATACAGGCTGCATCAAAGCTGAAGATCCTACTAAAAGAAGTAAGTGACTATGATCACAGATAGTAGAGGCCTAGCCATATGTCATGGCCAGTGTATGTACCTATAATAGCTATAGTTTCTGTCTATGACAGCATGTACCAGTCAATTGGTTCACACATGAAGAATCATGGCAAATTGCATCCCTTTTGTGTTGCCAGGAGAAGCAGATAAATGTCAAGATGGTGGATATACAAGTACAGTCTGGGAGCTGTGATTGTGGGCTCTTCGCAATTGCTTTTGCCACATGTCTGGCAAGTGGAATTCATCCTAGCTCATACCTATTTGATCAGAAGAGAATGAGGAAGCATTTGTTTGATTGCTTGTCAGATGGCAAAATGACAATGTTTCCTACATTGAAATCAAGAAGACCAAAGAAGAATGTGAAGTCAACTGACTATATAGAAGTCTTTTGTACCTGCCGAATGCCAGAACTGGGCCAGTCAGTGCAACAATTGGTACCATGTTTCGTGTGTTACCGTGCCCAAGAATGCACTGAATGATTCGACTGTAGAGTGGAAATGTTGATTTTTTTCCTCATCTTTTTACTTCACCATTTTAAAATTAATATGCTGTCACATAAATTTTAATAATTATTATTACTCTAATTTTTAGTTGTCCAATAATAATTTTTGTTATTGTTTTCAATGCCACTATAAAGCTCTACAATATTACAGTATATTCTTCCACTGAGCTGCAACAGATTATATAGCTGGGTCTGAAATTTAACTCTAACCAGGCTCTCCATTTGCCAGGTCCATAATGGTCGAGTCCGTACGTAGCTTGGTCCGTGATTTATACTATGGTTGACGGTCCGTATTTTATACGCGGACCCAGTCCGCTAAACTAGTCCGTTGGTCCGGATCCGTCCGGTCCGGTCCGTGTTTTATAACGTACCGTACGTACTTCCTAACTGACTTACTTGAAAAGGATTTCCACAGAACCAGAATGTGTTGAGCCAACTTTGACAGCACAAAGTGAGTTCTTTCCATAGGTACTACATTCCTTGATACTCGTTTTCATCATAAACAGGCCTAAACAAAAACTAGAAAGCTTTGAAACTTAGTATATAAATTCATGTACTACAATGCAGCCATCTTTGTAGGTAAAGTTCAAAGGTCATTATCCACGTGGTATTATTATGCGCATGCGCATTAACCTCTTCCAGCATAAAGTAGTCTCGTTCCCAGACTCCACCCATTCTCCAAGGAGAAAGAGCAGAGGAGGTTGGACACGCATCACGTGCGAAACTAATTTGCATGTACATCGACTGCTCTCGGTCATTTGTAAATAGTGAAATGGAAGTGGTCGGGATGAAATAAAGCAGCCTGAGGAAAATACGCTCATCCTTGACGATGTTCTACTTGCAAATTAAAAAAAAAGTGGAAAAAACATTGCAAAACCATTGATGTTATACAGTTTCATCGTGTTCAGGGCTTTCTGCAGCTTTGCACATCAACAAAGCTGCTGCTCTGGATAGACCTTGGACAGCAAAGGTTAGACAGCAGCCAAGCCCCGCTGAGCCCCTGCAAAATTCTCAGATATTCTGATTAGAACGTGAACATAATTAGCAAAAAGTTGTGCTCTTGACTTCTTGACTTGTATCCTACATCTTTGTTGCTCGAACAATCAAAAACCAGCCATAGTAAGCTGCTTCATTCGGTGTGATGGCAGAAATGAGCAAGGACAGTTATCCAGGAATGCTAATTAAACTCGCTACTATGACGTAATTATTACGCATGTCCAACCTCCTCTGGAGAAAGAGGGTCTGGTATCTTTTTAGTCTCGTTCCCAGACTCCACCCATTCTCCAGACCCTCTTTCTCCTTGGAGAAGGGGCGGGGTCTGGGGACGAGACTAAGCATAAAGTAGTGTGTGTAGCCTCTACTTGAGCTTTTTGTAGGGACTAACCAGTCTAATAGTCTCCACAGTGTAGTGTTGAAAAAAGTGAATGAACAATTAGTAAAAATTTCAAAAAAAATAAGTAGTGTAGGAATGGGCAGTGCATTAAAAAGTATTGGAACAAGGCATGTCTTAATTTCGGCACATGACTACTTCATTTTTATACCCAATTCTTGGCTGGCAGTCCAGTTTAAGTTACCTGTTTGTTATAGTTTACTCCACAGCATAGCCAACTGATTAGTAGGAGTTTGAACCAATGCAAAAGTAAGCTATGGTACTATTGTCGCACATCATTGGATTTACGATACTGAGGATCCATATGCATGCATGAAGGATCAAGAATAAAAATGAAGTAGTCATGTGCCGAAATTACGACATGCCTTGTTCCAATACTTTTTAATGCACTGCCCATTCCTACACTACTTATTTTTTTTGAAATTTTTACTATATACTATTAGACTGTATTGCATAATTATAAATAATGTGCATGAATGGCAATCATGGCAGCTTGACTGTCTATCAATTGCACAAGTTGTTGATGTTCTACATGTAACATGTTTTGAGTATGCAGTTGTGTTCTAAGCATAAGTCACAGTTCTTGGGGAATGTTTTTTTTCAATAAATAAAAATTTTTTGTTATTATTTGTTGACCACACACATGATTGTACATGCTGACATGGTTTTTTGTTGTTGTTTTGGCAATAAAAGAAATATAATTTTGGTTTATCAATATGACTGTGTCATTACAGTCTCCTAATCTCTTGCGCTATTCTTGGATCAAAGGGTTCCACAGCTTCAGCTAGTGCCTCCCATGATGGACGAGGGTTGACCTGGTTCAACCACTCTCTTAACATCTCACGAAGACAGTCATCAGCAGAGTTACGATAGTTGTAGTCTATCTTCTTTAATGTTCCATCATCCACTCCTAGCAGTACTCCCATGTTGTGCCAGTCACTGGCCAGTGGGAGAGTGTATCTTAGGGCATGTTTTAATGTGAGTGTTTTTGAGCTTGTTTCAAACTTAAGATCAGTATTGGACAGCCGAGCTTCACGACTTGGCAACAATTGCATGTTATTTGATTTGGCTTCTGGATTATGTTGACATCTAAAATAACTTTGTGTTAATCCATCAATAATATTTCCATTTTGTTTTTCAACAGGCAGCGAAGCAAATGAGTCTCTTTGATGTAGATAAGAATCATGTAGTGTCTCAGGATGCTGAGTTGACACTTCTCTACAAGTACAAGTGTGTGTTTGGAGCAGTTGAACAATGTTATCATGTCCCATCTTCTTGGCTCTTACCAATGCTGAGTCTCCATAACTGTCTTTCAGGTTTATGTGAGCACCATGGTTTAATAATAACTCTTTTACAATTTCTCTATGTCCATTTTGACTTGCAAACATCAATGCTGACCATCCGTTATTCTTCTGTAGGTCCACTTGAGCACCATGGTCTAATAACACTTTTACAATTTCAATATATCCATTTTGACTTGCAATCATCAATGCTGACCATCCATTATTCATTTGTAGATCTACTGGAGCACCATGGTCTAGTAACACATTTACAGTTTCTTTATGTCCATTTTGACTGGCAATCATCAATGCCGATCCACCTTTGTTCTCCTGTAGGTCCACTTGAGCGCCACTGTCTAGTAACACATTTACAGTTTCTTCATGTCCATTTTCACTTGTAAGCATCAATGCTGACCATCCATCATTCTCCTGTAGATCCACTTGAGCACCATGGTCCAATAACACTTTCACAGTTTCTTTATGACCATTTTTACTTGCAGACATCAATGCTGACCATCCATTATTCTTCTGTAGATCCACTTGAGCACCGTGGTCTAATAACACTTTCACAGTTTCTTTATGACCATTTTTACTAGCAGACATCAATGCTGACCATCCATGATTCTTCTGTAAATTCATTTGAGCCCCATGGTCTAATAAAACTTTTATAATTTCGTTGTGTCCATTTTGACTAGCAATCATCAATGCTGACCAGCCATCATTGTCCTGTAGGTCCACTTGAGCACCATGGTCCAATAACACTTTAACAGTTTCTTCATTTCCATTTTGACTTGCAATCATCAATGCTGACCATCCATCATTCATTTGTAGGTCCACTTGAGCACCATAGTCCAATTCTAATAGCACTTTTACAGTTTTTTTGTGTCCTTTTTCACTTGCAGCCATCAATGCTGACCATCCCTTATTTTTCTGTAGGTCCACTTGAGCACCATGATCTAATAACACTTTTACAGTTTCTTCAACTCCCTTGTGACTTGCTATCATCAATGCTGATCGTCCCCACTTGTCTTTGAGGTTCACATCAGCACCATATTTACAAAGGATTCTCACAAGTTGAGCACTTGCAGTGGCTTTCATCAATGGACTCCTACCACGTTCATCTTGATAATTCACACCTATTCCACCCTTTTTTAACAAAGACTCGACGCCTGATATATCATTATTAGCACATGCTTTTGCCAGCAACTCTCCAGAAGATTGTTGGTTTTCCATTACGGTACAGCTCACACGTACAGTACACATATCTAGGCAACAAGATCCACCCCTTTTTACATTGCACCCTTTGAACTTTGAACCCACTTGTAACCTTTGAACCTTGATGGCTGAGGAAAATTTATACATCAAGGGACCACCAACATCAAATAGAAAGGTAGATAGTTTCAAGACTCCTTGAGACGTATATTATTATCATAGCTGGTGTCCTGACTCTTTTTGTGCTAGGTTCTTCTC
The DNA here is from genome assembly GCA_964030475.1 of Tethya wilhelma. Lineage (NCBI taxonomy): Eukaryota > Metazoa > Porifera > Demospongiae > Tethyida > Tethyidae > Tethya > Tethya wilhelma. Next base: position 19,655,652 of record CAXIPT010000001.1, on the reverse strand, counting down.
AAGACCTCTGTTGGTGAGCTGGATTATTGTGGAGTTGTGGTCGAAGGAGACTCCATTGGCTTGCAGGAACTTTGTCCAATTGTGGATGGAGGGATATTACAATGGTCCTTGGAACAATGCTTCATTGAATCATCAGGGGTAGGTTTGGATGTTGGACACATTTACTTCTTCCTGCCGCGATAGGAATTCAATACTTGTACTTTTATTACACAAACTTTACCCTTCTTCAGACTTCATAGCATAGGGTGGTGATCCAAAAGGAACTGGAGAACATAACAATTAAGCGGCTTTTTAAAAAAGATGAACATTAATTGTCTGCTCCTTTTCTACTCATTAGTGTGTAGGTATGTAGAGAGTCGATAAATTGTATATAAATTATGGTCATCCTTCAAAGTTTGGAAATAAACACACTATAGATAATCAGTTCTCCTATTCTTCCATAAATTATGTCACTTCGTGTAGGATGAGTTTCATTCTTGCCTCAAGTTCAATCGTCATGGTCTGGTGGGCATGGCCAATACCGGGAGGGACGACAATGGGAGTCAGTTCTTCATCACCCTCGGACGTTGTGATGAACTGGACAAGAAACACACCCTCTTTGGAAAGGTACACCATATCATCTACTAGGAGGAGTATGTTTCCTTTGGACTAAGTTATACAATCTCATTCATACAAACTCTGGTCAGCCTTGTTCCCATGGAAGTAAATATGCATTTAATTTCCAGTGGGTGTGAGCTTAGTACAGAGAGAATGTGTAGAGAAATACACTCGCTCACACTGTAGCTACTGGGATTTCTGCCAGTACTTTGTTCTTGAGGTGGGTAGTATGCCACTGTTTCTATAGTTACCTGTGACACCTCCCCCTCATACACACACACACACAGAACTCTCTGGTGATACTCTCTATAACATGCTCGACATTCCAACCAACAAGGATGACCGACCTCTTGACCCTGTCCCAAAGATCCTCAAGACTCAAGTATTGTCAAACCCGTTTGACGACATTGTCCCCAGGATTGACACGAGGAGACTGGACAAGAAGAACCAGAAACAGAAGAGCCAATCTAAAGCTACAAAGTAAGTTTTCATGACGACCCTTTACCTGATCACTCTGATTGTGCATTTTCTGCTGTAGAAACTTCAGTCTTCTCTCATTTGGTGAAGAGACAAAGTAGCATTTGCCATTACATCACCATGACATCATTTTGAATTCCTCAAATCATAAGAGTCATATATTGAGTCTAGTGAGTATATACTATCCTTGGCCAATAGTTGTCAATATGCAATAACACATGACATTGTATATTTTTTGTAATAGTTATTGTTTCAACTTTCAAGTACAAACATGCTAAACCTAACTCTATTACTATTATCCTTATAATGATTGTGTGTCTGTTGTTCCATCCACAGCTGGTCACCTAACATTTGAGTGTCGTAACTTCATCCGAGCTGACCCCACCCAGGATGTCCATCTTGACATCAGCAGCACCTCCAGTGAGGAGAGTGAGAAGGAGGACCTCTCTCAGAGGGTCTCTGTCTCCTCCACCTCCTCCCTCGACACCTCCAGTGAGGAGGAGAGAAGAAGACAACGTGAGGCAACATGTGTATTCGTGCTTACCTGAGCAGTCATTGGGAGGGTTCCTTCAGATTCATTTGCAATCACAACTGTTATATTATTCATCATAATATTATTCTGTTGATTCCAGTACATGGCTATTTAACCAGCGTGAATACACTTGATATTTTGCTTACAAAAGTGTAATGATTATACCACGTAAACATTAGCAGTAGAGCACAAGCATTTGTATTGAAAAGTTGTTTTTTTAAGTTTAACTATGAATTTGAAGCATCACCCTAATGTTATATGTATAATATCCTTAAACTACACACACATGTTGACTTCATTGCAGGTAGAAAGCATAAGTACAGGAGGAGATGTTCCTCTTCCAGTCACGATCGGTCAAGATCAAGATCTCGCTCGAGGGAGAGACAAAGAAGGAAGAAGAGGTCCCGGGTCAAGGTCCCTGGAGAGAGCTCTCAAGTCCAGAGACGTCCCTCGACTGAGACCAAGCTCCCTCTCTCCCCAGGAGTCCAGTGAGTACTACCATTGGGTAATGGTCGTCAATATCATGTGTACCAGTTGTTGTTTATAGCATGAGTTGGTTATTCATCCCCAGGCTCCTTCCTCCAAACATAAGGAGGGGTGGGGCCTGGGAGCAATTAAAGCTGATATGAGACCTTGATCATGAATAATAAATTCATGATTATGTGTACTATAATGTAGTCTACTCAAGCATTGTTTTCCAATGAGAAGTGTGATATGGCTTTTAACAGCCATTATTTCAAGAAACATCAAAGGAGTAGTTTATAGTTGTGATTGCTTCTGTTGTATTTCTTTTAAAGGTGAAGATGAGGAGGACAAAAGAAGGAAGAAGAGGTCCCACAGTGGTAGGAGAAAGAAGGGAAAGAGAGAGAGTGAGAAGAAGAGATCTAAGAGACACAAGAGACACAAGTCATCTGATGAGAGAGATGGAAGAAAGACCTCCAAGAAGAAAAAGAGACACAGAGCAGACACTGACTCAGACTAGGGTGGGTGGAACCTAAATCAATATTCATTGCTCTGTGTGTACGTTTTTGGTCTTGTTGTGTAAACACATAGCTGTATACGAACTGTACCATTATTGAAACACCGCAACTTTTAATATTATAATACCTGGCATCAGTAACTAGCTATGTGTAGACTTCATGATAGAGCCTGAGTCAGTGACTCCATATGTTGCTGCTCTACATAAGCTGCATGGAGCCATACATAATTCATAAATGGGTTTGGGCAGTTTGTGGGGTGATGTTTGGGAATGCAATTAATGTTTTATGTATTGTATTAAAGTAAAATTCATTTACCAAAATAATATTCATTGTCAAACAAACAGTGTGTGTGTGTGTGTGAGTGCGTGTGTGCGTGTGTTGTCATATATATCATGAGGGTGGAACTACAGTCTCCTAATTTCTTGTGCTATGCTTGGGTCAAAGGGTTCCACAGCTTCAGCTAGTGCCTTCCACAGGCCTGGGGGAAGTGCATAGGCCAGTCAGGCCATGGCCTGACCAATAATTGGAGCTTTGTAATCTTTTGATTTATCAAGGATGCAGCTTTCAAGAAAAGCCAGTCTCACAACTGTGAAAAGCAGGCTTTGTGATAACGATAACTGATCATGATGCACCAGATTTTCACCTTATGGCAACCAAAATTCCAAATTTTTCTGGGGGGCATGCCACCAGACCCCCCTAGCTGAGTCACTTGGCAGCTCTAGCCTTACCAATATTATCTGCCTCCCCCCGGCCCTGTTCCATGATGGACGAGGGTTGACCTGTTTCAACCACTCTCTTAACATCTCACATTACGATGGTTGTAGTCTAGCTTCTTCAGTGTTCCATCATCCATCTAGCAGTACTCCTATGTTATGCCAGACACTGGCCAGTGGGAGAGCGAATCATAGTGTGTGCTTTAGTGAGAGCATTATTGGATTATCAGACAGGTGCACTTCCTGTATCATGTTATTTGAGGGTATTTCTGGACATTAAAAGTGACTTTCCAATCTAGCCAATCTATCAGGGATGTGTAGTAGATGGCTCTCCACCCTGGTTAATCTATCAATAATTTTGTTTTGATTTTCAAGTGTCACAGGTGAATCTCTTTGAGGCAGAGAGGATCCATGTACATGGTGTATTAGGATACTGAGTGGAGGAATTTAGAGCTCTCTCCAGGGGGCTTGATCGAGACCTCTTCCTCAAGCGAGATCTTGATCTTGACCNATAAATTCATTTGCAAATAAATCTCAACGTAGGAGCGTTTCCGCGTACGCGCGTACGCGTGCGGTTCGACTGTTTATTACAAACCAGCCACGAGCTAGATCTACCAGTTAGTCTAGTCTCTGTCTACTGTAATGGATGACAATGACTCTAATTTGGTTCGAGGCTCTGGTGATGATGCCGTCGAAATTGAATCATATTGCTGCTGGACTGATATGCAACTGTTGCAACGTTTTGACCGTATGAAATACAGAATCGTAGCTGGGGTAACTCTGCTTCACTATGCTTGTCAGTATGGATGGCTGGATGTTGTACAACTGCTAGTGGAAGAATATCAGTGGAACCCAGAGGTCAAAACACTGCCACGGTCTGATACTTTGGGCATTGAGGACTCTGAGTGCGGGCTGACCCCTCTACACTATGCTTGTATGTATGGTAGGCTTACAGTTGTGAAGATGCTACTTAAAAAGTATCACTGTGATCCAAATATTCTAGACTATTTTGATAGGACTCCACTAATTCTTGCTTGTCAACATCTAAGAAATAAAAGAGTTGTATATGTGTTAGCTAACACTGGCCATTGTAAATTGAATGTACAAGACAGATCCAAAAGGACACCTCTTCACTATGCTTGTGATTACAGATGCATTGATACAGTAAGTATACTCATTGCACATGGTGCTAACCCTAATGTAGCTGATGATAACGGTGACACCCCACTCCATATGGTCTGTTCTTGTGAAAATGTCAACATGCTGAACTATGCTGTATGTCTCCAAAAAATGGTAGAATGTAATCCAAACTTACAGAACAAAGATGGATTCACTCCCCTTCACTTAAATCTTAGGAATCGAAGTTGTTTTAATCCTGATATTATCAAATTTTTGAACATTAATTGCAAGGCTGACCCTAATATCCCTGATAATCTGGGTAATACGCCTTTACACACAGCCTGCCAGACTGGAAGTGTGGACATTGTTAGTTGTCTCTTATCAACAAACTGTGATCCTAATATCAAGAACATGAGTGGATTGACTCCAATCCAAGTTATCAGATTGCATACGGAAGAATACTTCGTTATACTCAGGAGACTTATAAAATATGGTGCAAACCCAAACGTTGTTGACAGTGATGGTAACACTCTCCTTCATAGAACATGTCAAGTCAGAAGCTTGCAATCTGTTGAGTACAATGCCATATTAAAACTCACAAAGTGTGACCCAAATATCAAGAACTTTGATGGACTTACTCCTCTACAGGTGACTCCCATAAAGTGTTACCAGATAATTAATGAGCTTCTTAGTCATGGTGCTAATCCTAATGTGGCTGATAGTGATGGTAACACCCCACTTCATATTGCATGTAAATGTAGAAAATTAAGGACCATTAAAAGTCTGTTAAATGCATCAAACTGTAATCCTAATATGACAAACAAAAGTGGACAGACAGCTCTCCAAGTTGATGTATACTTCAAGTCTGTTTGGCGCAATGATTCATGTATTACAAAGGAACTCATTCTTCACGGTGCAGACCCTAATGTGGGGGACCAAGAAGGCAACACTCCACTTCATAATGCCTGTTATTACAGGCAACTGGATACTGTCAAATGGCTCTTGTCAATCGAAAAAAGTAACCCAAATGTCAAAAACAAGGCTGGACTGACTCCTCTCCATCATCATGTTACTTTGAACTTCTTTTTTTATACCCAATCTGATGATGATATGATAGAAAATTTCAGTGTACATCATACTAGAATTGACATTTGTATCACAAGAGAACTGCTGACACATGGTGCAGATCCTAATGTAGTTGATAGTGATGGCAACACTCCTCTTCATAAAGCTTGTGAGGCTAAGATGCTGTCTTTTGTCAAATGTTTATTAAAGGCAAATTGTGATACAAACATCAAGAACAAGTCTGGATTAACTGCACTCCAGTTAACTCCTCCAGAATGCTCCCACATAATTAATGAACTCATTACACATGGTGCAAATCTAGATGTTATGGATAACAATGGTAATACTCCACTTCACGTTGCATGCCAAGCTGCAATACTAGATACTGTCAAGTTTCTCTCAGCAGCAGTTACAAAGAATAACTTGGCAAATATCAGTAACAAAAAAGGGCTGACTCCTCTTCAGTTGACTTCTGAAAATTTGATCATTGGTGAACTTCTTTCACATGGTGCAAACCCTAATGTGGTTGATAACGATGGCAATACTCCACTTCATAAAGCGTGTTACCTTAGAAAGTTAGACACTGTAATTAGCCTCTTAAAGGTTGCTAAATGTAACCCAAATTGCAAGAACAAGACAGGACAGACTCCACTTCAAGTTGTCAGTTTTAGTTTTATGGAAGTTGATTTTTGCATTATGAAGGAACTCATTGCTCATGGTGCAGACCCTAATTGTGTGATTGACAGAGATGGCAACACATCACTTCATAATGCCTGTTATTACAGACAGCTTGACACTGTCAAATGGCTCTTATCAACAGCAAAATGTAACCCCAATGTACGAAACAAAGCTGGATTGACTCCTCTCCAGCTTCATATAAAATTGAACTTCTTGTGGTACACGCAATCAGATGATGATGACACACATCATAATAATAGCCCAGGGCCCATTTTGGATGAGCAAATTATTGTGGAACTGCTTACACATGGTGCAGATCCTAATGTAGTTGATAGTGATGGCAACACTCCTCTTCATAAAGCTTGTGAGGCTAAGATGTTGCCTTTTGTCAAGTGTCTCCTGGCAGATCTAGAGATGAAGTGTGACACAGATATCAAGAACAAGTTAGGATGTACTCCACTCCAGTTGACCCCTCCGGAATATCCCCACATAGTAAATGAACTCATTAATCATGGTGCAAATCCCAATCAGGTTATTGATAGTGATGCCAACACTCTGCTCCACATTGCATGCAAAATTGGAATACTGGAAACAGTAATATGCCTTCTTGCAGCTCCAAGGTGTGACCTGAATGCCAGAAACAGTGCTGGACTGACTCCTCTTCAGTTAACCAATCCACAGCTCTCTTCAATAATACACGAACTCATTACACATTGTGCAAATACTAATGTGATTGACAGTGATGGTAATACTCCACTTCATATAGCAAGTCAAGAGAATAGTTTAGAATCAGTAAAATCCATTCTAACAGCTCCAGATTGTGATCCAAATGCTGAAAATAATGACGGATTAACTCCGCTACAGACTACTCCAATCTGTTGCACAGAAATCATCAAAGAGCTCATTCGGCATGGTGCAAATGCTTCTAATGTGTACCAAGCCCATGGAATAGCTTTAAAAGAACCTCTACAGCCTCCTGTTAAAGTATTTGTTGTTGGAAATCCTTCAGCTGGTAAAAGTACTCTGACTGCAGCTCTGCAAAAGGAAAGTTCATCAGTCTTTGGCCGTGCATTAAATGCAAATCAGAAAGTGAAAGATGTCGATTTAAAAACAGCCGGGATTGTTCCACATGACTTTGAAAGCAAACAGTATGGATATATAGTATTGTTTGACTTTGCTGGGCAAAGGGAGTTCTACGGTAGCCATGCTGCTGTGCTACAGAATACTATTCAATCATCTCCTCCAATTTTTCTTGTAGTAGTTGACCTTTGTGAGGATGAACTAACAATAAAAAAGACCATTCTTTATTGGCTCACCTTTTTGGAGAACCAATGTACCTCACTAGATCGCAGTTCTCACATAATCTTTGTAGGCAGTCATGCTGATGTGCTCAAAAAGTCTGGAAAAATCCAAACTTGATATTCAATAGCATGAGACTTGACAAAGAACATCCATTTGAAAAATTTGTATTTGCTGGTGCAATCACTATGGATTGTCAATATTCTGAGTCACGCGGTATGACAGAACTTCGTCAATGTCTAAAAACAAGCTGTGATGCTTTGCGAACGAGGGAAACCATCAGTTTTAATTCTCACTGTTTCTATGTGTATCTTGTAGATAGATTCAAAGACTCAGTTGCTGTGACAGTTGAGCAAATACAAGCACAAATCAAAACAGAAGATTCTAAAGACTCAGTTACAAATTTTGTACCACATACTTTGATTCTACTCATCAAAATTTGTGACGAGCTCAATGATAGAGGACACATTCTTTTCCTAAGAGATTTACAAGACATTGAACAGAGTTGGGTTATAATTGATAAAAAATACCTGCTTGCCCAGTTTTCTGGAAGCATATTTGCTCCTGAAGGGTTTCAACAACACACAGTCATCACACAGTGTACTTGTAGCACAGGAGTCGTACCATTGTCTAGTGTTGCCAATAGTTTTCGAGAACACAATCCGGAGTTACTAATCAAATTTCTTTCCTGTCTTGAATTCTGTCACAAGATTTCTGATCCTGATATTATTCATCAGATCACTGCCGAACATAAAACATGTGTTGTAAATGAAGGATCAGCTGGAGAGAGTTATTATTTATTTCCTGCTCTTGTTAGTCTGAATGTTCCAGATGATATTTGGGATAGTAAGTCTGATTTTGATTTTCACTGTGGGTGGATGCTGAGTTGTACAAATGAAATAGAGCATTTTTTTACATCTCGATTTCTTCAAGTCCTAATTCTAAGAATTGCCTTTTCTTTCCCTTTGTCTGAAGGACATATAAACCACTCGCATCCAGCCATTCAACGAAATTGTTCAATCTGGAAAAATGGAATATTCTGGGGGAATGATTGTGGAGTGGAGTCTCTAGTTGAGGTGCTTCCTGATAACAAGGCAGTCATTGTTTTAATGAGATGTGGAGAAGAAGCCATCATTAATCTTGTTCATCTTCGATCTCAAATCATTGGACAAGTTCTGAAAGCGACTGAGGAATTCTGTAGCAGTATCACCACCTCTGAGTCATTCATTGATCCTTCTCAGTGTAGACAATACCCTCTTGAACCACTCTCTAAATTGAAGCTGTTTTCCATGCTAAACATTTCAAGATCAGTAGTCTGCAGAGATCCCAGACCTTCCGTCGTAATGCCTACAGGCACAATTCTTCTTAGAAAACTAATTCAATGTGAACCTTATACTGAACTTGGAGAAGAGATTATTAAGGAACTGTTTGAGAATCAAAACCCCGAGATAATTTCAGACTCATCTCTCATAAAAATTGCGCAAATCAAGACACAGGATTTAAACCTATTCAAAAAGATGTTCCCCTCCGAGATTGAGGCTTGCAGCAGCACTTCTACTTCACAGGATATCCTACCACTCTTGAGGAAGTGGAGAGCTGAGAGTGAGGGGACCTACAAGAGCCTACGAGAGAAACTAGACCAGTTCAGTGTCTTTGCTGGAAGGAACCCACTGGTATTATACTTTTTAAAATTATCATTAGATATCATGAATTTCATTGACATTCTTCAATGCTGCATGCATGCACAATGTAGAGATTGGCTGGAAGACAGTCATCTTCACTGCAAAGAGTCCTGCTTCCGAAACCATCTTCAAGACTAGTCAACGAATCAGTGTCCATTTCTTTAAAGTTTCCCGGAAAAAGTATGTAATATTATCATTATTAAGAAAAGAATTAATAAACATAATTGTAATATAGGTGACAAGCCTACTCTATAAAGTTGCTTCAAAACTTGAAGCATGGAGAAAAGAAAGTAAAAGTGATTGAAAGTGCAGCTGCTGAGTGGGAGCAGCTGGCAATAGCTCTAGGATTTGGTCCACCAGTGATTAACTCTCTGAGAAGAGACTTCAGCCATGATTCCAAAGGAGCAGTGACAGAGGTCCTCACAAAATGGCTGAATGGAGAGAGTGAACTGGAGCTACCCATCACCTGGGAGACTCTCATCCAGTGTCTGGAGGATGCAGAGCAAGTTAGCTTAAGTGAAGAGCTTGCTGACCAGATTTCAGCCAATTAAGGTATAGTGTTGTTACTTATTAGTCTCATTGCTAGCTGGCAAGAAATATTCCAGAAGGTCAGCAGCTACATGTGATTTCATTGTTTAGCAAGCTACTTTGTATAGCTGTATGCATCTACTAGAGAAAAATAGTCACCTGGTTGGTGCTGTTTGCATATGCATGCATGGGAACTATCCAAAGTGCATGTAGTAAATAAACAATGTAGTAACCTCCTCCATATAGGCATTATCAGGTATGTTTGGGGAATATTCATACAGGAAGTCGTGTATGATTGTATTGTGTGATCATGCACTGGGCACAATGCATGACTGTTGTGCACGTGACTGTTGTCATGCATGATTGCATGATTGTATGACAACAGTCGTATTGTGTTGTATGCTATACAACACAATTAATGTACAACGCTACAGTACAATGCTGTACAACACAATGTGTCTACAGTGAAACCTCCAAACAAAGGACACTTTGGGGACTATTTGATTCAGCTTGTTTGTCCTTTGTAGAGAAGTTGTCCTCTTCTCAGAGGTACTGTTTGTATTGCAACAATAGGGAATTGGAATTTTTGGGAACTAAGAATTGTCCTTTGTTGAGAGGTTAATAATACAGTGTCCCTTTCTCAGAGGGTCCACTATCGGAGGTTCTACAGTATCTAAAAATGTGGACAACCAGCTACTCTATCCTTAACCTTTTGTCTTAAATTGCATGACATTTATGATTTGTCTGTAAAGTTTTTTGATATTATAATGTTATTTCATTGCTATCATGCAACATGGTAACAGCTGATAGTACAGTAACCTCTTCCTCCTTGGAATCAGGTAGGAACTTAGGAAGAGGATCTACATAGTTAATATGCTCCTTTGTCCATTGTTGTGATATAGGTATGGTTTTATGTATATTGCACATGTTTACAATTTCAGCAGCCAAAATAATTATGTACAGTATAATAATTTAGTATGTCGTGTGTACATGTGGGACAACAATGCATGAATGAGCAGATTCACTATATAGACTCTCTTCCTCCCTGTTTCTAAGGAGCAAGAGGTCACAATGATATCCATCATGCAATGATTAATTAGACGTCATAATAATTAATTTTATAATAATAATTATTGAGATACAAATTAAACCAAGTAATATTGATCTAAATATATAAGCTACCTCTTAAAATTTTTACCACCATCCATGGCAATATCATGTCTAATAGTTATAAAAAAATAATTATTATAATTATTTGCTAATATCAGACTTGATTATTTCAAGACTTGCATGCACATATTTAGTGTACTTTTGTCATTAATTCATTCGTTCATGCACAATGTATAATTATTATAATTATACTTATAGAACATAAGAGATGTACATCAGGATTAAATCTATCTGAAAATGTGGATAAAGAGCTATTTATAATTATTATTATTATTATTATATTATTAATACTTAACCTTTTGTCTTAGGCTTGTTTATTAATGTTTAGTAGTTTTATAAAAAAAATATTCTGTGTATAGAATAATAATAATAGTGTGACCATAAAGACAATGATGTATTGTGTAGCTTAATATATTTTCAGGCTAGCTGTTTTAGATTGTCATGTATGCACTGGAGCTGAAGTTACTGAATTGATATAACAACTATTAACAATTGCAAGCAATAAATATTATCAAAATAAGCAGTACAGGTATAGGAATGGGCATGCTGTCAAAACTTGCCCAAAAGTGATGAAACAAGGAACGTCTCAATCATAATTATATAACCCACAAAATCATTTGCACACATACATGGTTAATTTGATTTTTGCAATTTCACCACATTTTAAGGGTTCATGGTATAATTATACCATGTCAATTATGATTTGAAACTCAATTCAAAGAACAACAGTTGTACACATGAAAGCAGACATACACGACTGAGTCACATGACTGTATAAAATTAAATAATAATTCCTATGGCCATAAATCCACACAATTATCTTGATCACTATAATTATAGTTCCTACTACTTGAGGTCCATCAACATGGAGGAAGGATTCTCTAGGTAAGACTTGAAGAGGTTTGAGAACCTTGCCACTGTGGCTCCGTCAATCACCCTGTGATCAGCAGACCAACTGACCTCCATGATGTGGGCTGGTTTGACTTGTCCTAGTGAGTCAAATCTCGGCAAAACCTGCGTGTATGATGTGTGGTCATACGACAATCGTGTGATATACATGTGACTATTAAATGCAACTCTCCCAAGAAACCAGACGAGGTACGACAGCCATGTGTTATGCTGAGCTGGTATTTTTAGTGCACGTAATCCATTCAATACTTTGCCCATATGGTCACGTAACGTGCAAATGAGCACATACACAATACATAATAAGGAACAATTTTTGCAGATAACATTGTAAAAAAATTGCGGGAAAAAAAGATGTCTTTTTTTAGTAACGCCTTTAAAAGACGACCTTTTAACCTGCTACCGAATGACCACCACTTCAAGTATATCATTTGAAGCGAAATTTTATGCCGAGTACAATGGTACCAGTCTCAGTAGCTGGAAACGATCAGAAAAAAAGTTATTTGCTATTAAGCGGCAAGAAATGATCAAAAATGGCAAATTTCAGTGGCTTATAAGTCAGAAGCCATACAACATATGACACCCAAATCAGGTGTGGAATAATAACTGGTGGTAAGGTATGTGTACCTCAAGTTTCGTTGAATTCCGTAAGGATGCTCATTTTTTTGTGTTGATTTGGCCTGGAATTACCCATATACGATAATTATCAAAGTGCCAACTCAGCATGACACTAGGAGCTTAAGTACTAAAATGATCACGTGAGGTTAAAAATGCCAGCTCAGCATGAGACGGAGCTGTAGTACCTCCTCTGCCAAGAAACACATAGTAGTCTCATTTCTAGGACCATTAGTGTATAGTGTACGCAACAACAAAAGCTATGGGTGTGGCTTGGGAACACAGCTAATGTACAATGCCAATAAACATTCATTCAACTTCTTACATGTATCTTCCCAAAAGCTCCAATGGCTACTTCAGGTGGTAGAAGCAACGGTCGTGTGTAGGTCCCACCGATCTAAGGAGATGAAACAGAAACAGTCAAGCAAAAGAAAATACAGTTGATACAGATTATCTGTAGCCTTTTACCTAGGCTCTTGTTCCCCTTTGACTCTTGCACTCATAGAAAGGGAGGAGAGTGTAAGAAAGGGAAGAGCCTGGGTACGAAGCTAGACTACCGTATAGCGGGAAATTTTCATCATGGGGGAAAATTTTTGCGAATTTCGTGGTTTGGCAGCTTTCCGCGAAATTTTTCCCCCACGAAATTTGTAAGGTACGAGGTCATCACAAACATTGAGACGCAATCCACGAAAAATTTCCCCACGAATTTCTATTCAAAACGAAAACACAAAAATTTTCCCCCACGAAAATTTCCCGCTATACGGTATTTGTATGTGCTAGATCTCAATAGATTTGTGCAGAATATGCATGCATGACAGTGAGCTGTCAATGTTAGCATACATACATGCATACATCAACTTACGATGCCGATATTGGACAGGGAGAATGTTCCCCCGTGGATGTCAGCAGGGGGTATGTGACCTTTTAACCCCTCCTCCTGAAGACGATTCAAGTCCACTGCTATCTCATAGACAGTCTTGTTCTGGGGACAGTGCAACAAAAATCATGTTAACAGAGTTTACAAACTAACAAAGAGAAAAGAAAATGACAGATAGGTATAGTTAGACAGTCACTAAACCAATGCATTCAGAGTTTCAAGGAAGACCAATAGCTATCGAGTTAGCCTTCTCTTTAAATTAGTATTATATTGAGAATTAAGAAGGGCCTTCTTAATTCTCAATATAATATGCAAAAGAATAATGCCTGGCATTATTCTTTTGCATATATACTGAGTTTGATAGACTAGGACAGCCATTGATCTTAAAATTGACAAACAGTAATTTTACTATAATATTTCCAAACCTGCACTTGTTTCACATTGGGCACCACCAGCCCCCTCGGCGTATCCATGGCAACACCAATATTGTGGTCAGCCCTGTACGTCATGACAGAGCAGTCCTCGTTCACAGTGGCATTGAGGACGGGGTAGCGCAGGAGAGAGAGGGACACTGCCTTCATGATGATTGGCATGTAGGTGAAACGGATCCCTTTCTCGAGAAGTTGATCTTTCACAGTTGAGCGGAGCTTGACGAGTTCAGACATGTCGATTTCGTCACAGTAACCAAACTGGGGGATTTGTCCTGAGGGGGTGAGTTAGAGAAAGAAGTGTATGGACACATTTAATAACTAAAGGAACTCTAAAGGAAGTATGACAATGGAAAATTCTTGAGGGATTCTCCTGTCAGCTATGTGGAGTATGCAAACAGGAAGACGAATGAAGTTTTTGAGGTCTATGTTTTCTGTTTTGTTGAACACCTTTCTGTGGTTGTGTTGTTTAGATGAGAAAAATACACAGCTCGGGGTGAGATAGAGAAAGAAGTGTATGGAATAGTGAGTACTTTACACATTCATTGAAGGAAGTATGAGAATGGAATATGCTTAAATTGCTGAGTCAGCAAGTGGCTATCTCGTATGTACAAAAAAGTCAGGTGATCCATTTCCTACTATAGTCACATGGCTAGAAATATACCGTAACTTGCTATAATAATATTATATGTTCCCACTGCCAGACTTTGTTTGCAAACATTAAAAAAAAAAAACAAAAAAAAAACACTCCCCAAATCTATGACATCTATACCTGATGCTGTCATGGTTCGGACCATGACCGCTTGGTATCCTTTAATCGGCACCTCCTCATCATGTTGTGAGGGTGTGAGGGGTGGAGCTGGTGAGGGTGTGAGTGGTGCAGCTATCTCTGGAGCTGGAAGAATAAAAAAGCCCATAAAACCAAAAATGGAGAACATTTTGAGATTCAAAATTTACTCACTCTTAGCTTCAATGTGTCTCAATACATCCTCTCTTAGCACACGCCCACTTTCTCCAGTCCCTGAAACTTCATTCAAATTAACCCCTCGCTCCTTCGCTAACCCCCTAACAGCAGGGGTTGCCAGCACTCTGGTAGTGGTGGGGGTATCTTCAGGAGTCACATGATCCAAGCTCTGTCTCTCAATGTACTCCAGAATGTCCTCCTTCAGTACACGGCCATCTTTGCCTGACCCTTGAACCCTGGTGAGGTCGATGTTCTGTTCAGCTGCCATCTTCCTGACTGCTGGTGTTGCTAAGATGTCTACAGCTGCCACTGAGGGCTCACTGGGAGCAGGAGGCCCTTCTACTGACAAAGCTGTGAAAGATCACACATAAAGAAAGAATTGTTAAGGATTTAAGTCATTACCAATCAGCAGTTGAGTGTCCTTGATCTAAATATGTGAAGAAAAGAAACCTAATGTCCATCTAGGACCATGTAAAAAGATCAAGCTCATCTCAGAGAGAGACATATGAAGTACAACCATTAGATTTGGTAAACTACAGTACTCCTAACCTTCGCTGCTGCTTGATTCACCTTCGACCTCTATTGTGAGAAGGGGCTTTCCCTTGGTAGCGATGTCATCAACTTCGTAGAGTAGTTCTTTTACAATACCATCATAAGGGATGTGAATAGTGGCTGCCGACTGGAGAGAGAGAGGAAATGAAAGTGAAATGATTGTTAATAAAATTTGTTTGTTTGTTTGCCTGTCTGTCTTACCTTGTCGCTCTGAACTTCACACACTTCATCACCCAATGAGACTCTGTCACCAGGCTTCACCAACCTACAATGTAAGATGAGGTAATAATATGATGATGTAAGGCTGATAGGAGGAAGTACTGATTAACTGTTTTATTTGCAAACATAGTGTATGCAACGATCATGTTTGTGTTAAAAGCACTGTATACAGTGAGCTGTAAGCATACATAGCTATATACTTTCCTTCCAATAAGCTTATAATAATATGTAGTTAGTAACATTCCTAGCCTTCACACACATTATTTTTATCATACCATTCTTTTATCTCCACTGTCTGAATGCCCTCTCCAACATCAGGCAGTTTGAAGGACACCACCTCACCCGACGACACTGGGAGGAGTGACACGAACAGAATAGATGTACTTCAACACGGTAGGAATGTAATGTAATATATACCTCTTCCAGTAAATATGCTCCTAAAACTGTACAGAGTAGGACTGTATCTTGGACCAACAATGGAGATCTATATAATAAATTAAATGATTGAGCATAGATATTAACTGAATAACAAAAATCTATTTACCTGTGTTGATCTTGAGGGTCTGGTGAGAAAAGATTGAGGAGTGAGGAGTGATTTTTGCTTGACACCACTGAGACATCTGCGACAAACAACCAGTCCCAGTTGTCTGCTCACAACTCGAATCATTTTGCTTCGAAGGCTGAATTCTTCTAACTAACGCGCATCCAATGAGTTCACTCCCACCGGAAATTCCGGTGCGTGAAACTTACTTATATGATATTTTCGCGTTGCAACTCGCGAAATATAAAATACTCGCCGGGGAAGACATAAATCGGTCTGTAAGCTCAGAAGAACTTCAAGCAGCAAAATGGGTGCTGAGTATAGTCTGGCTCGCCAGACTCTTGACAGGTGAATAGAAAATCTGTATTATGTTATAACACTGGCCAGTCTAATAACCCAACTTCAAGTTGTCTTCTCTTTCTTGTTCAGTGACCCTTACAGTTTTCCTAAGCCCATGGCCAATCAGTGCCAAGATGAACTTTCGCCGCACTTTTATGTAAGCAACTTGAATAACTGATTGCATGATGATCATCTCTTCGGAAAAAATTTTGACCGAGTATGCCATTTGAATTTTCTCCATCATTTCCAGTACTGCGAACCTGATCAGGTTGTGCATCATAACATCCCTGGGATAGTTGTGGACCAGAACCTGACTACTGCATGGACAGCTGAATACAGTGAACCATACGTAAGATACTCAGTAGTACACTTACCACCATTATGGGTCGGTCAAGGCATAACATTGCGCTGGCATGCATGAGTTTTAAATTTATTGTTATTATTTTTATTTTTTTGGAAAATCTTGCTGATCATGAGGCTATTCATTTGGAAGCTTATTCAGTAACATCAGCAATAATAATAATTTATTGAGATATTACGACTTTTTTTTGCAATAGAATTATGTAAATTACGTATCATATTATAGTATACTGCTGATCTTCAATCAGAAGTTTAATGACAATTAATAAGTGTACTTAGTAATATTGTATCCCTACAGGAATACTTCAAAACTTGTGAGTGTATACCTGAACTATGCACTTGCATTTGGTGTTGGAAAATAGTATCCAATTTGGAGGTATTATTAATTATAATTATTAGAGTCACTGAATGTAGACTGTATATAGTATATTATAAGTATAGTCTTATATCGTAGGAATATTTTCTGGTAAAGTGTTTAATAATTGGTAGTCCCAGCTGTCTCGTAGCAGTAACATGCATTCATTCATACATGTCTCTTGAATAACATAATTATAGTTACATACAAAGACAGATTGTCAACTGGTACCTGTACTCTGTCCCAATGGCTGTGGAGTCAAACTTCCAAGGAAAGAGGTACATGATAATTAGTCTCAAGACCTATTTATAATCATATAATGATGTCAAGTTGTGAAGTTACTAAAATTTATACACTTGGCATTTATCTCAGTGTAGAGTTTTCTTCTGATTCTTTAACCTACCTATTAGTAAACTTTCTTGATCATAACACATTACATCCTTTTATTGCTACAGCTCAGAAGACACATGTGTACCTTGTGCCCTTATACTACTACTAAATCGTTGAGTCAGGCTTTTAGAGGTAGCTACTGTGAAGGAATTGTTGCTCAATTGCAGGCTGCAAGAAACCAGCACACTGCAAGAGACTGTGGTCTTAACAGATTAGGATTCACCCTTACTGTAATTAAAAAAATTACTATGAATTGCGTAACATTTGGTGCTTATAGCTTTATTATGCCTAATGTCAGTTTTCACAATGAATTTTGCCTATTCTACATATACACATGCATGCACACGTAGGGAAATGAGAAAGAATTGACTCCACTGCAGTCTTATGTACCTATTCGTGCAACACTAAATTTTCTGAAGGTGACACAAATATAATACTGACCTGCAGGGTCCTGCTATAGTATCATTAATTTATGTATAATATTATTACATAGGTGCATACTCAGTGTCCAATTTCAATTGTTATTTTTGCATACCCATTCAATCTATAGCTAGTAAGTGGTCCAGGTACTGAATAAATCTCCCTTTCCAACTCTAGATGTTTCTTGATCTTTTTTGCATGGGAGTACTGTACACAATGAAGATTATAGTACGTACAAGATTATAGTACGTACATGGCACTTTGGATCTTCTGCAATCAGAAGTTCACTCTATATGGACTAATAATTATCCTTATACATGTAGGAAACCATCAAAACTTCAGAAATAGTATGCGGTTGGTGTCAGGAAATAGTATCTGATTTGGAGGTATTATTATAAATGTAGACTGTATAATTATGTATTATTGGTATAGTAATAAATTCTTATCGTAGGAATATGAAACCATTTTTCTGGTAAAGTGTTTAATAATTGGTATAAGTCTCTTAGCAGTAACATGCATTCATTCATACATGTCTCTTGAATACAGTTACATACAAAGACGGATTGTCAACTGGTACCTGTACTCTGTCCCAATGGCTGTGGAGACAAACTACCAAGGAAAGAGGTAGAATTGACCTTTACCAATTTTAGATTTAATTTCTTGTTGATCCATTATAACTACGACGTGTAACGTACCCTTTTGTTTACTATACAGCTCACTGTACACATGCGTACCATGTGCAATCATGTTATAAGACAATGTGAATTTAAAGAAAAGGGATGCACATTCATTGTAAGTAAAATTATTGCACAATGATCCTGCTATCCAATTATCAGTTTGCAAAGTGAGTTTGTTTTCCATGTTCGATTCACAACTGAGTCCCAGGGATTATTAAGTGCTTCTCTCTCAGCATTTCATAGCTTAACTAGAGCCTGTAGTAATGACACCTTGCATGTCATACACATGCACATGTTACTGTAATAGGGAAATGTAAAAAAATTGGCTGAACATGCTAAAAGAAGAGCTACGTATCACAGCCTACTCATGAAGAAGCAATCACTTGGTCGGAAACTTACGCAAGAAGTAAGTCCTTGTACTGACTTAAGTAACCTCTTGAAAAATAATTATTATTAATGGAGATTTTAATTTGATACCGTATAGCGGGAAATTTTCGGGGGTATAAAATTTTCGTGAAAAGCCTAGACCGAGCTTCAGAAGAAAATATTCGTGGTTTTAATTTTCGTGACTCAAGTGTCTCAAACTTACAGCGCTTGAAGGTCTTGTGACAGTTTATCTGCTTTGGTATACATGTAGAATACTATTCTAGCTAGATACTAGCTATTTAGACTGCAAACTTCTTGAAAAGACGGGCAAGAGACAGAGAACTGAAGTCTTTGACAGCGTGCGCGTGGCGAGTATCGTGACCTTTGACCTCAGAAAAAAATTTTCGTGGGAGGGAAAATTTTGTGACTCAGGGGTTAGTCACGAAAATAACGAAAATTTGCACCCCACGGAAATTTCCCGCTATACGGTATGTAGTTTGATGGTCAATATTATTTGACCACAGTATAATAATTAATTTAATACACATGAGCGCATAAACTACAATTTAATTTCATAATTCTTGTAGCGTCGCTGCATTATGCAGCCCCACCCACTATTTTGCAATTTTCATTTTAATTATGGTACTTAATTCGCAGAGACTACAAAAATTTATCAACTATAATTATTAAGCTGATACACAGTAAAAACAGGTGTGTCATTTCAACACATGTGTAGTGTGTTACACATGTGTCAAAAGTGCTAAAGTGTGTTATTTTCACCACAATGGTGTTTCAAATTAAAAAAGTGTGTTGTTTTAACACATTTGCAACCAAATGACACACATGTTAACTATTTGTGTGTCAATTCAACACATCATCAATGTGTAGTTTTGAGTACTCACATTTCATTAGGTGGTACAAATGCATGCACGTACACACACGCGCACACACACACACACACACACACACACTAGATGTGCTGAACTGATCAGAATGCGATTGTTCTCTATTTAGGCTTCCAGTAAGCAACAGCTTTGTGTTTCAGACATTGTCAGCAAGTTAGATGATGTAACAAACTATTTCAGCCTTGGTCTTCGACTCGAAATCAAAACCAGTACTCTGAAGAGAATCGAGCTGGATCATTCATCAAACGAACGGAGATTGACTGAGGTGATTGATCACTGGCTCAGCAATGACCCAAAAGCATCACTGGAAAAGTTATCAAAAGCACTCAAGGAAATTGGTCACAAATGCTTGGCTGATCAGATTCGAACTCAAGCTGAAAATCAAGACAAACCTTGTCAGGAAAGTAGTACTTCTACCTTCTTGGGAAATGTGACGAAAGGTATCAGAAAAGTTTGGGGAGCCATCCGCGAATGCACAGCTAAAACAATCCGGGGAAGTTTCAGCTTTTTTGGCATTCATTTGGATGAAGATGACATCCGTCGCAAAGGCAAGACCAACAAGTCCACTGGTAAGTTTCGCTGGTGGTTCTGTGTGAAGGCAGATGACAGTGTCTTGAAGAAGATTGATGAAGCTGTGTATGCTATTGAAGCTAAATTCAACCTTAGGGTTGAGATTCCAATTTCCTCATACTAAACTCTGTTGACGACTTATTGTCACTACATAATTTTTGAGTTCAATAGTTCATAAAGTTTTTTCTGCCTATTTTCTTGTTTTAGTTGTTTTTACCATGCCTATGAAGAGAGCAATCTCTTATTTTCTGTATCCCCTCTGAAGAGAGCAATCTCTTATTTTATGTACCATCTCTGAAGAGAGCAATCTCTTATTTTCTGTACCCCCTCTGAAGAGAGCAATCTCTTATTTTATGTACCATCTCTGAAGAGAGCAATCTCTTATTTTCTGTACCCCCTCTGAAGAGAGCAATCTCTTACTTTATGTACCATCTCTGAAGAGAGCAATCTCTTATTTTCTGTACCCCCTCTGAAGAGAGCAATCTCTTATTTTATGTACCATCTCTGAAGAGAGCAATCTCTTATTTTCTGTACCCCCTCTGAAGAGAGCAATCTCTTATTTTCTCTATCCCTTTGAAGAGAGCAATCTCTTATTTTACTCTCTGCAAATCTCCCGTTTTATGCAATTATTATTCAGTGTTTATAATATTTGCTAAACAATGACAAAATTAAATATTTGTGTGGGTGTCTATAGGGACATTACCTGGGAACTACCCTGCATACCAGGGAGGTCATGACCGCGCGGATTTCTACATCTTTAGTAATTCTGCGCCTAAAGTGGTAAAAGGTCGTTTACTTGAAAACTTGAAACGGCTCAATTTTGATTCGTGCTTGTGAGTTGGACGACTTTTACCAAATGCTATAGAGCAGAGGGTGCATAATATTATGCATTGATACTTTAATAATTATTACAACAATCTGTGGATGCATTATCTACTACATACAAAAATCAATACGTACTCTACAATGAGACAGAAATTTATAATAATAATAGTTATAACGGCAATGAACTTGTCTATAATATATAGATCAAATACGTTCAACACTTTTGATTTCATCGGCAATACCATTTTGTTTCATTCTTCTCAATGCCTTGACCAGCACCTCCCATGTTAGGGAGTTGCCGCACTTATCTGATACTTTATCTTCCTTTCTAAGCCAAGCCAACACTATATCTGCTACAGATTGCTTGTTGTGAAGAGTAAATGCACTAAGACCCAAAAGTCCTCCAAGAATCCGTGCCTTGCTTATCTCTAGCTTGTCCAAGTACAAGCAAACTTCAGCCCAATCATCTTCACCTAAAGTTTTTGCTGGATAAATGGGGAAATTCTCTATAATATCACAATACTATGCAAGCCATATAGTATTGAATATTATACCTGGAGTAGATGCTGATGGTTCAACTTCTTGTGTTTCTGTACTCAATTTTGGTGAAGAAAAGCTTTCTGTATGGAAAGCATAACAATACAATTCATTTTCAGTTTCAGTTTCACAGCTATAGATGTAGAGTATTAAGAACACTATAGTCTCTGAGTGAGACTTACCTATACATTGTGGACTGATGGTAATCAAAAAGCTTTCGATTTTTTCTATTCCTTTCACTTTCACTTCACAATCCAAGTCTTGAACACTAGAAGGACTACTGCTGTCTCTCGGACAATTCCATTTGGCACACAGCTCACAACTTGCAATGTCTGAATCTTTTGGCTTAGATTCCAGAATATCTTCCTCACTTATCTACATAATCAAATTAATTTTAAGGGCATGCATTATTGTATATACTTGGCATACAGCAGATACTCAGACTGAGAGTATGACTATACCTCAGGAGGTGGGCAACGTGCTTTAATCAACCATCCATTATCAGTGGTAATGCCAGCCTCACCAATGTCTAGAGAAAGAACACTGCTTTCATCCAAAAAGCTAATCTTCTGGTTTTCTAGCATTTCAATCCATCCCCTCTGTGAGTATTCTCGCTTCACTGCCTGTGCATGTGGTGTGTGTATGGTATGCACATGTGGCATGCAATAACAATACAAGATAAGATCGATTAAACAATGGTCATGAATACCATTATAGTAAGTCTACACATGACATTGTACATGTGTGCACTATCATAAACAAACCTCTATGTGTTCCTCGATCCTTGGAATCACAATTAGCTTGATAGAAAACCACTCAAAGCTATGACTGATTGGACGAAAGTATATCCACCCTGAGTAGAGTACAGGCGGCTTTTTTGGCAAAGCAGAAGGTTGCCTTGGAGATGGTACCTGTGCAGCACCTCCAAAGAGCTGTGGAGACCAGCTTAATCCAAAGAGTGAAAATGTGGTCACGTCAAATGTTCCCCATTTACTATTCACTGAAAACTTTCCTCCACTGAGTGGCTCAAATGTGTACGGAGGTTCTCTCGTAGAACTCTGGGCAAAGATAGGCACTAAAGCTTTTGTGTCTTCTTCTGTCTTGAGAGAACAGCAATGTTCCAATTCAAGTGTGACAGGTTTTGCAAGCTTTTTCGATGGCTGTATGTAGTAAACTGGACTGACTAAAGTATGGTTGTCCGGAAGCTTGAAACTACCAGATAAACTTGCTCCAATGGAAAATTCACATTGTGTATCACAGTCTGAAAGTACTCCTGGAGGTACATGTATCTTTAGGCCATGCTTCTCCCAGGAAAGGGTCTGAAGTTCATCTGATCTTGAAACAGTTAGCAAAGATTGACTGATGAACTGGACGCCACGAAGAGAAATGCTTTGAGAAAACCATACTGAGCACTTTCTGTGTAGCTCGCAATAGACTTTTGGATTTTCAGTACATATGCAATACTGAGCTGTATCATTGACAATTGCAGCATGGGGTACGCTCCTGCAAGCTCCCTGTCCGTGATTTGGACACATAACTGCATTGCTGTAGGATATAGTATCCTGGCTGAGTGTTTTGTAAGCTTCCTCTAGTCCAGATTTGACTTTCTTGAGAATTCCAAAGCAAATTCCAAAAGCACGTGGAGATTCAGTCAAGTATACTTCCAGTCTATCAAAAACATCGATAATCGTAACCTCAGCAGGTTCGTCAGGAAGGTGAAACTTCATGTAGTTTCGATAAAGTGTGTCGGTACGTTTCCATCCACATTGAGTAATGAGGTACACAGAGAGGCGGGAAAAAGTACCACCAGGAGCACAACCATCGTTGAAGTAAAGAACTGCCGGAACTAAAGGAGAATCTTTCGGGCGATAGGTTTCAAGATCTTCTGTTGCAATCTCAGGAAGAAGAGAAGGCATAAAATACACACTGCTTACGATTGATGCGTTTGGGTCAGTTACTGGAGCCATGATCAAAAGTTTGGTAAATATTTTTATCAGCTCTGCTGGGGAGAAAACACCTGGTATGTAGTGCCTTGAAAAATGTTCTTCTTTTAGCATTTTGAATTCGACTTCACCAAAGGTTATGTAACGATTCCATTTTTCGTTCACTCTTTCTGATTCAGACTTTGCTCGAAGCTCAAAACTAAATGCGACCAATTCAGTTATTTTGTCAACAATAACTTGAGGACTCACAAAAATAACATTCTCCAGAATTGTAGGGTAATACAGGATGATGTTCAACTTGTGAAGATACTCCAACGCTGCTTTTACCTTAGCTTCGGTCATGTGAAGGCTTAATGCCAACTTGTAGCATTCTTCCAAGGTAATTACACCCTCGCTTAACTTCCGCATGTCTTGTTCAAGAAGGAACCAGGCTATTGGGATTTTGTAAGGAGGATGCCTATCCTTTTCAGATTCAATATCTTGCCGTATTTGATTGGCAACTTGTTGGTCATCTTCATTTGGAGTCTTAGCATTTATAGGATAGAGAATTCTATTGGGTGGGTTGAATGAAATGAGTTTGGGTCCAAGTGCACGCTTCAAATTTTCTACTAGCCAGCGGTTCTTGTCATCAATGGTTTTAGTCAATTCATCCAAACTTTCAAAACCATCTCTATGTGTTCCTACCACCATAACTTGACTGTGTTCTTCATTGGATAAAGTACGAGCACAGTTTTGAATGATCTGATCATTTCGAAGATGAGATACATAGTTTGTGCCACGAAGTTTTCCAGTTTTTTGGTCAAAATACTCAATTTTGGGGTACGCATGAAGACTTTCTGGTAGCTTTAGAACAATCATAACGACTGATGTATTCTTGACAAAGGCAGGGAGTAGTTCAATGAACTGGGGTTGGCCACCACTGTCAATGAAATGGATCCAGTGTAGATACAATGGCTTAAATTTTTTCCCTTGTTCCAAAAGGTCAAGTACTTTTTGACGAGAAACAGAAGGTGTTTGGGATTTTGAATCCTCAATGACAACAGGTTCAACTTGTTTTTCAGGATCTTTTTTTTCTGTAGGTTTTTTCTCTTCAGCAGGAGAATGTTGGGTTTCTGTCTGATCATAGGAACTGGTTTGAATAGCATGACTATGAGTTATCGATCCATCACTGATTGAGCCAGCTAACATTTCGTTAAGTTCATCATAAGTAACTTTATGCCAGCCTTTTCGACTTGTTCCAACAATTTCATGAGAAAGAGCTCGAACAGGATCATCAAACAGTGGTGTGCTTTTCCGTATATCCTCAAGCTTTGCAAGTTCATTGAACAAGAGGTATTTTGTATGTGTTTTTCCATTCCCTGCTGATCCAGAGACTAACACTTTTGTGATACGAAGAGTCACATATCCACTTTTGAGAGCTTCTTGGAGTTCACCCTCTTCCAATAAACCATATTTCACTCGGAGTTTATCTGAAAGTTCTCTTTCGTTGACTGATAGAGTACGGAGAATTTTGACTACATTTTCCCATGAAATAACCACCTTTGTGTCTCCATTCAACCATGTAGCAATGACTTCTTTCATTAGAATGTGGTATTTAGGGCCAAAGTTTTGACGAAATCTGAACAGCTGTTTGGTATCTATTCCCAGTTGAATCCCAACTTGAAACCATTTGAATGCCAAAGAAACAAAAACTTCCTGTAACTCCTTCTGTGTTATATCTAACAGTGATTACAGAAACACAGAAACACGAATTATTATTGACAAGTTTTTGTAA
Source organism: Tethya wilhelma (assembly GCA_964030475.1). Taxonomy (NCBI): domain Eukaryota; kingdom Metazoa; phylum Porifera; class Demospongiae; order Tethyida; family Tethyidae; genus Tethya; species Tethya wilhelma. Next base: position 19,630,249 of record CAXIPT010000001.1, on the reverse strand, counting down.
GCCTCACAATTTATAGAAGAAGATATACTACAAAACTTCACCTGGGCCAGGGTTTGTCTCAATGTCTCCACAACATAGAAGGAGGAGTTTAAAGTAAGAGAGTGCAATCAAAACACACTTGAGAGACCGAGGTTCAATGAGAAAGTACATCTTTTTACAGGCCAATCTCATGACCAATGAAGGAGCTATCCATGAAGATATCCAGGCCAAACAGAACATAAACCATGATAAAACTTTGTCTGTGAATCCAACCGAAGAACTAGAGGAATACTGAGAGTATGGGGTGGACTGACTCTGCGGCCCACACCAAGATTTCCCAACTGGAGCTCGAGCCGCTCTGATTCTTCCGCAGCGTAAATTGATTGGTCTCCAGACTCCTAATGCACAGTAGGAGCTGCCAATCCGGGCTCTCCATTCTTGAATACTCCACAAAGGCATATTTTATATATTAAATATCTGCACAGCCGGCCAGTGTCTGTTGGTTCGTCTTGATACACCCCTTCTATGAGGTTGCTCATGTCACATGATCAATGTTTTTTTGGTTTTTTAGGGGTGTGTACGTGTGTAGAGTATGGAAGGTAAAGCATTCTAAAATGCAATACTGAGCTCGTAGACTGATTATTAAGCATATTTCTGTCAGTTCCAGAGCTGAGAATACTATCAGAAGAACTTGTTCCAGTTAAAGAAAAGTGGAAAGAACTTGGAAAACTTCTCGGACTTACTGAAAAACAATTACAGCAGTGTACACATCCTGAATGGTTCACCGACCCAGGCGATTTGCTATGTTGTGTGCTAGACTTCTGGTTGAGAGGCAATACCAGTGTCAGTCCGACATGGGAGAATGTTATTTATGTACTGGAATCAGTCAAAGAGATTGAATTATCTGAGAAACTGAAGGAAAAGTACTGTCCAGATTGGAGTCCACACAGTGTACATAGTATTAGTAAGTACAACAAGTAGTCAGTGATTATTATTATAGGTGGGGTGGCAACTACCAATCACTCTTTATCACGGTCAAAATCTTTCAAGTTTGACTGTATATGCTGTACCATTGCTAAAATTTGAGTTTGACTGTGTATGTGTACCACATACCATTGACCACTCGGCGTTACACGCTTGTCGGTATGACATCAATATGGTGACATCCTTGTGCTTTATCAATATTGACCGTTAACTTGCACTCTAAAGTTTCATTCAGTTTCATCTTGGCCACGGTCATGGGTGCAAGTAGCTACAGAGTGACTAGCAGTTGCATGCCACCCCTTGATGATGTGTGTCTACATACTGACATCAATGACATTTATGGCTTTTACTGCATTGTGATGTGTCATAATCCATGTCCATTTGCTGACTTGCTCCAAATCATCTAGTGTGGTCTGAGGAACAATCACCCCCCACTAGTGCGGATGGACGTCTTACTGAAAGTGATATTCCTCAACTCATGGAGAAGCTGGCACCCCATGCTGCCAAATGGTGGGACATAGGAATAGCTCTCAAGTTCACACCAAGTGAGCTTGGTCTTATAGCTGCCAAGCCTCGTCTCTTCCATGGTGCTCCCAATACCTACCTCGTGGAAATGTTGTACCAATGGGTTCAATGGAGCCCAGAAACTGAACATGGCAAGTATGCCACATTGCCAGATTTAAAACAAGCTCTGAGGAGCCGAATTATAGGACTTGGTGCATTGGCAGAAACAATTTGAATCACTAGTCAGGATAAAAATTCACTGAGTTATAGATCTTTTGGATAAAACTTCTTTGTATCACTCTCTTTGAAGATCTTATACATAATTATTGCTACATCAGATGTTGTGTACTGTCTATGTTGGAAGTCTAGTTGTTTGTAGTCTCAGATGGTTTTAATTTATCATTCAGTTGGCTAGCAAATTCAGATAATGTGTGTGTGATCATTGTAAATGTTAACATTACTGTCAGTGTCACTGCTCTCCGGAAACAGGGGTAATTAATTGCATAGCGCATGATTTCGTGCTTGTGAGTTGAACGACACTTACCAAGTGCTAAACTACAAGGATGAGTGAGGTACGTGTCTGTCTAGGTACTGACCTGGTTTAGAGCTTTTCTTTGTTGGTTCTCCTCACAAATGAGCTATCCTGTTGTCTGTAGCAAGAGCCTTTCCTGTCCCAGTTGAGTGGAACTGATGATCAGGAGGATGGTACTACTAGTTTATCAGTAGTGAGGAAATCTAGGGTATGTATCCAACAAACACACACAATATTAAACCTGTCAGGAATAACTGAAAGTTAAATTCAATGGTAGTCCTAATTTTATGTTGTTTTGTTTACAAATTTAAGAGGAGGTCATGCTACATCTGTCTGTGTTTGGTAAGTGAAGCAGTACTAAATCAAACAAAGCTGTATGCTCAGACAGTCTTCACATACAGTTTAACTCTACATTATTGCAGCTGGTGTCAGCAGTGGCAGCTGTCCTCCTCATTGGTGGAGGCATAGCAGTTGGTTACTACGCCATTCCACAAAGTAAGTAGATTAGATATTTTGATGAAGATATTATGTGCATGTGTACTGGAAATTGGTCTTAATGGACAATAGTTAATGGACTCCCTTGAAAACTCAATTACTAACTGAATCATATCTATTTACAGATAGACCAAAGAATTACACTGAAGAAGTTTGGTAAGCAATTCACAAAACATGTCATTTTCTTTGGACTATATTTTCATTTTTGTCTACCAGTGCCAATCCTCCTGTGTTGCTGATCTCCCTGGATGGGTTCTGGAATGGCTACTTCCAGAGGAACATTACCCCCTTCCTTCAAAGCCTAGGTTTGTTAGTGGATAGCACATGTACATCACCTGTATGGTACCTACCCACACATTAATGAATAGCCATAGTAATCCATGTATTATGGTTTGTCCATGTGCATACCTCTATGTGAACATGTGTTCTCTCTCTCTCTCTCTCTCTCTCTCTCTCTCTCTCTCTCTCTCTCTCACCCACACACCAACACACAACCTTCACAGCTGCGAATGGAGTAAAAGCAGAGTACATGAGAAGTGCATACCCAACAAAAACATTTCCTAATCACTTCACAATAGTCACTGTAAGTACATCTTTATCTTTATCTACTCAACTACAATTATCTCTCATTTCCCCAGGGGCGCTACCCTGAGTCACATGGAATCGTTGGCAATGCGTTTTACGACTCTGATCTCAAGAAGCTCTTCTATATTGGCTCTCCTGATCAGAACAATGCTACATGGTGGAGGGGAGAACCGGTAAGAAGAAATGAGTTGTATACCGTATAGCTGGAAATATTGACGGTCCAAAAATTTGATGATTTGCTCCACAGAATATAAAATAAAATAAATTTAAATTTGACGATTTGTGCATACATATAGTATATTCATATATAGCGCCCAAAATGTTGGCAGATTTATACGATGCAAAGTAACTTCAAGACATGGTTCCAAGGCATTTTAAAGCATTGAGTTAGCTTGAAAGTGTTTCAAGATATCTCCATTTCTTTAAAAATCATTTATTAGCTTTAGTATAATTATACAAAGCAAGCCTCTTTCATTCCCAAGATTCCACATGACATGTAGTTCTAGTAGTTACCCATCATAATTATGCACAGTTGAATTGTTATGAAATGTATAATCTGAGAGCAATATTGGTTGTCTTTGATTGGTATATAGCAGCATCTACATTCCAAATAACAAAATAAACTTTCAATTCATTTTTCACTTTACATACATCATCCGTTGAAGTTGTTTTTATTTTTATTTTTAATGAGTGTTGTGTTTATGTGTCAATGTGTTTGTGTCTCTAGGTATGGGTGACGGCCTCCAAGAATGGGTATGTGACTGGAGTCTATTTTTGGCCCGGTTCCGAAGCTCCAATAGAAGGTACTATTGTTGTTACTAAATATAGCATTGTTCACGTTATTGTGTAATCATTTTCATAGGCATCAATCCAACCTACTATTTCAAGTATAATGGGTAAGTGTAGCAAAAAAAACAACAGGAAAAAAATACTCATGCTAATGCATATTAATGACAATATACTTATTGGTATCCCCCTTAGTTAGAACAGTCGTTTTGGTCTTAGATATAGTCTCTCTATCTAACCTCTTGATTACAATCTTTGACCATTTTCCCTTCCTTCCTTCCTTGTAGTTCTGTGAGCTATGAGCAAAGGGTTACCACGGTGCTGGAGTGGTTGGACCGCCCCAAGACCACTCGTCCTCAATTCATTGCCTTGTACTTCGATGAGCCTGATCACTCTGGTCACGAAGGTGGACCTTTTTCAGATCTGGTAAGAAGCGGAGGATTATATGTGTGTGTGTGTGTGTGTGTGTGTGTGTGTGTGTGTGTGTCCATCTTTCAGTTTGCAATTTGGTTTCACTTTCACTTTGAACTATAGCCATCACAGTAGCTTGCTACTGTAGCTGTGGGTATATACATCAGTTTCTCTTTTGTTGACGTCTAGTCTATAATTTTTGTTCTCTTATGTATGTCATGCTTCTGTATCATTATTTTGCACATTAATTGATCATCTCTGTTTGCTCCCCTTCAGGTGAACCAAGCTCTAGTTCGAGTAGACAAGACCATTCAGTCTCTCTTTGAAGGACTAGAGAAGAGGGGACTCTCAAACTGTGTCAATGTGTTCATCATTTCAGACCATGGCATGACTACTTACAACTCCAGTCTACTTGTCAACCTCCCTGATGTAAGAAACAAAATATGTATGTTTCTTGTATGCAGATAATGCTACAGCTCTCTCTCTCTTTCTCTCTCTCTCTCTCTCTCTCTCTCTCTCTCTCTCTCTCNTCTCTCTCTCTCTCTCTCTCTCCTCCTCAGTTCATCCCCTCTAGTTTAGCTCCCCACATACAATATGGCTCTTATGGAGTATCAGCAGATGTCAGTGCAATTGGAGGTTAGAAGTCAACCATCTAAATAAAAATTTTAGTGGCAGTTGTTATAAAACATTCCTTCTCCATTTAGGCGATGAGTATAAAGAAGAAATATATGATGCTTTGGTCCAGGTATATTTTGCAATCCATACTCATATTATCATAATTGCACACATAAATAATAATATTATTATTATTTATTCTTATTCTTATTCAGAATGGTACAAGTGCCGGTGCTGCATTTCGTGCTTACTTCAAAGAGGACATTCCTCTGCGACTCCATTCTGGCCACTACAACAAACAGTTAGCAACAAAATTTATCATCTTGGCATTATATATACATTGTCCCTCCACACACACACACACACTCTAGACGCTATGGCGACATATTGGCCATTGGAAACATCGGATCTTATGTGTAAGTTGGCCAAATATTTGACCTTTGTACTCTCTAGCATTGCAGTTTGACCTTCAAATTTTGTACATATTATCATAATGACTGCAGCATTTTCAAGCCTCCTACACGTGATTTGTTTATTGGACAACATGGCTATGACAATATATGGGAGGAGATGCAGGCAAGTGATTCAGATTGACAAATCGAACTTTGTGTGTCTCAAATCATTTGTTACGTGTGGTCTGTAATTCATCCCCTCAGGCTATATTCATCGGACATGGCCCCGCCTTCAAGAAGAACTACACATCTCCGGCTTTTAATAACATCCAGCTGTACAACCTCATGTGTGGTAAGTGTGAGATCTCTCCTACAAGACACTACTATAGCTAGTGGTCAAGTTTTAAGACAAACTTTTTTTACCTCTCTCACACACACATACAGCTCTGCTAGGAATAACCCCTGCTCCTAACAACGGTACCATGGGCTCTCTCTATCATCTTCTCAAGCCCTCAAGAACTGAAACACTGCCCCCTCCAGAGGTCCCTGGTGGGGTTCCTGGAAACACTAATACTTGTCCCTTCCCCGTAACTCGGGGAGAGTACAATGAACGGAGCTTTTGTCCCGAGTGTGTGTGCAATGAGCTGTGTATGGAGGAGAGCAATTCGACTGTGAATGACTCCAACAGTGCCCTCAACATCACTTTACAGGAATGTGAGGGTTGATTTAATTTGCCGTATCTAAACAAATCATTAAAATTACCAACAGTTTGTTCCATGATCTACCTTGTATACAGCATTGGTAGTGAAAGACTTTTAGTCTGTATAATTAAAGTTTGCCGTTTGCTTTGTTGTTTTTTTTATCTAAAGACGGTCCATCAACCTACAAAATATAATTGGTCATCTACATGAACACACACACACACTTTATATAGATAACATGTTCCTCAGTTCCCACCTGCCGTGGGGCAGACCAATGGGAGGAGAGGGAGACGACTCCTGTCTCCTCGTACAAGAGAATTACGTCACTCTCTATAGCAACGCCCTCCACATCCCACTGTGGAGTGCCTACAGATTCACAGCTGGGGTAGGTAGTGTGTGTGTGGATGTATGTAGCCTGCATGGTTTCTAGGCCACTCCCAGTACACCAATTACTGCATGGGAATGGTCTTGACATGAGACTTCCTGTGTGAATATGTGTAATCATAATACTTTGTAACCTGCATGCGAGCAGATAGTTGTACGTACATCAGGTAGAAAAGCTTGCTTGGCAAAAAAACAAAAAAAAATTATCAAGCCAAACACAAAGCGATATATACCTCTAATGTGAATTCGAGCCTGTATTGTACGAAATTGATTCCTCCATGNCCAACAAACCTGAAAAAGCGTGTAAAGTTAGTAGTTTATTATAAACTGTATGCATTTCTAATCTAAGCAGAGCCAATAGGTTGGTGGGTGGGGCTCACTAGCAAAATTATTACTGAAAGCCTTGTATTACGTATTGGGAAGTCCTGACTCATTTTGCTGCAACTTTTCTTCTACTCCTACTGCAAGTATGCATCATGTTTGTGTAGAAAAAAGTGAATAAACAAGTAGTAAAACTTTTTATAAAAATAGGAACTGCTGTAAAAAGCAAGGAAACAAGATAAGTCCCGTGCACTTAGATAGCCAACTAATTGGCATATGCCATAGGAATCAAAAATGAAAATGAGGTAGTCATGTGCCGAAATTCGGGGGTAAAAATTTAATGTAAGCATGCTATAGGTTATACGTCATGCAACTTATGCAAGATTTGGGCATAAAAATGAACTTAGCAATCATGTCACTGAAGTCTATAATTATAGTCACTATAGTAAATATAATATTGCTCGGGTTCAGCTTGCAATGATAACCTTACTAGAGACTCTGGGTCTCCCAATAGCTTAGAAAGACGACCCACGCAATTGCGCAATAAGGTTTGCCTTTTATGGGAGTTTGCATATGAATAAAATGTATTGTTGAGAGGCTTAAGACAGATCAATGATTATTCACTGTGTCACAGGTGTGGTGTTATTAAAAATTCATAGAAATCTGATCTGAGTTAGGCACTGCATACTTGGAGAATAGGGGAACTGTTGTCAAATCAGGACTAATACGTACGCCACACGGGGCCGAGGGTATAATATATAACTATGACCATACATAATTAATTGTGTACAGGGCAGTTATGACTCATTTGGTTGCAACTCTTCTCAGTCTACTCCTACTGAGCCTGGCCATCTGCTCTGCAGGTGGTCAGAACAATACCCCAGGACAGTTCTGTCTTGGTAAAGGATGTCTCTGCAAGAGTAGCTTCAACGATTACTTCGACTTCACCATTGATCTCAGGAATGCTTTTGATTACCCGTAAGAAAAACAGACATACAACTTAGAAACTTATCTAATTAAACAAAGCTTAGAACAAATTTTGTTGTTGTTGTTTCTGAAACCCAGGGTGAGGCATATTCAAGATACGAATATGCCACAATTTCGCTACACTTTCTCTCCTTGCGATCCTATTGTATGCCGAAATGGAGAAAAGACTGCAGCAGTATGTGTACAACCAATAACTGCATTGCAGTGTAGTAAATAAGTCAGATCCCCTACTTTTATAGGTATGCCAAGTCGACCATAACACTACCGATCCAGATTTTGTTAACTTCAACTGTGGACAAGTGTCAAAGGCTTCCTGGATTATTGAGAGTAGAAATAGGTTTACAGTTATATATGGAGATGGTGATAAATCAAAGTATGGTCCGGCAATAAGGTATAAATAATGGCAAGTCTTTCAGTGTACAGAATGATTAAGCATAATAAAATTAATGTCATTCATATACAGGCAGACCGTCATAACGTTTGA
>CAXIPT010000001.1:19597089-19619589 GCA_964030475.1 Tethya wilhelma | reverse complement strand
ATAGTCACTGTAAGTACATCTTTATCTTTATCTACTCAACTACAATTATCTCTCATTTCCCCAGGGGCGCTACCCTGAGTCACATGGAATCGTTGGCAATGCGTTTTACGACTCTGATCTCAAGAAGCTCTTCTATATTGGCTCTCCTGATCAGAACAATGCTACATGGTGGAGGGGAGAACCGGTAAGAAGAAATGAGTTGTATACCGTATAGCTGGAAATATTGACGGTCCAAAAATTTGATGATTTGCTCCACAGAATATAAAATAAAATAAATTTAAATTTGACGATTTGTGCATACATATAGTATATTCATATATAGCGCCCAAAATGTTGGCAGATTTATACGATGCAAAGTAACTTCAAGACATGGTTCCAAGGCATTTTAAAGCATTGAGTTAGCTTGAAAGTGTTTCAAGATATCTCCATTTCTTTAAAAATCATTTATTAGCTTTAGTATAATTATACAAAGCAAGCCTCTTTCATTCCCAAGATTCCACATGACATGTAGTTCTAGTAGTTACCCATCATAATTATGCACAGTTGAATTGTTATGAAATGTATAATCTGAGAGCAATATTGGTTGTCTTTGATTGGTATATAGCAGCATCTACATTCCAAATAACAAAATAAACTTTCAATTCATTTTTCACTTTACATACATCATCCGTTGAAGTTGTTTTTATTTTTATTTTTAATGAGTGTTGTGTTTATGTGTCAATGTGTTTGTGTCTCTAGGTATGGGTGACGGCCTCCAAGAATGGGTATGTGACTGGAGTCTATTTTTGGCCCGGTTCCGAAGCTCCAATAGAAGGTACTATTGTTGTTACTAAATATAGCATTGTTCACGTTATTGTGTAATCATTTTCATAGGCATCAATCCAACCTACTATTTCAAGTATAATGGGTAAGTGTAGCAAAAAAAACAACAGGAAAAAAATACTCATGCTAATGCATATTAATGACAATATACTTATTGGTATCCCCCTTAGTTAGAACAGTCGTTTTGGTCTTAGATATAGTCTCTCTATCTAACCTCTTGATTACAATCTTTGACCATTTTCCCTTCCTTCCTTCCTTGTAGTTCTGTGAGCTATGAGCAAAGGGTTACCACGGTGCTGGAGTGGTTGGACCGCCCCAAGACCACTCGTCCTCAATTCATTGCCTTGTACTTCGATGAGCCTGATCACTCTGGTCACGAAGGTGGACCTTTTTCAGATCTGGTAAGAAGCGGAGGATTATATGTGTGTGTGTGTGTGTGTGTGTGTGTGTGTGTGTGTGTATGTGAGGGGTCTGTTGCTTACATAGGTCAGTATTTTCTCAGGAAGGTCTCTCTTTTCTTCTAAATTAAACACAATCTTGTTTGGTTCACTTGAAGTGTAGTTCACGTTAACTGTAATCACACTCTGCCTACATGTACATACATACTATACATCATTGCAGCATGGATATTACACACAATGGGTCATGGCACACACACTGGATTACTATAATAATGTGTACAATGTTTTATACACTGGCTAAAAGATAACTTGTGCTGAATGTTCATATACCTCAAGTAGTCTTGCATTGTTGGATCTCCTGATTTATACGTGAGGACAAACTTCCCTGGGTTCTCAACCGTCCAATTTGAGGATGAAAGTTCCCCACAATTGTTGTAGTTGTTAGTATTCTTGTTATACTGACAGACCTAAGTTAAGTGGTCACAAAAATACTAGTGTATGGATGTTACATGTATTTTGTTTTTGCAGACTGCATTATAATATAGACACTTAATTAGTTAGAGAGAGTCAGTTCCCTCTTTTTGCAAAGGTGTTAATGCATAGCCTGTGAGACTAGCTAGCTACTATGGAACAGTAAGAACATGATGTGATTGTGGACTCTCTAGCTGTGTGTTGTGGTGTATATTACTTACAGCTGCTGTCTTGAGTCCATCATGGCAGACAATGGGATCACAGGGAGAGAAGGTGTAGGAGAGAGCTGGTGAATTTCTGTCAGAAATGTTCTTGACTCTGTAGAAAAATCAATGAGTCCATACTTATCAAACTAGACAGCATTATTCTTCATAGTGGTAGAGTTAAAATGTACATAGGTCCATTTTTCTTACGGGTAATCAAAAGCAAAACTGAGGTCTACTGTGAAGTCATAGTACTTGTTGAAGCTGCTCTTGCAGAGGCATGATCCTTCACCAGCACAGTACATTTCATACTTGTTTGAGGGGCCAATCTGACCCCCTGTGGAGCAGATGGTCACCAGCACAAGCAGCAGGAGGAGAGTTGGAACCAACTGAGTCATGACTGCTCTTGTGCGCAGGCTATAATTATTTGCACAATGAGCCCCACCCACCAACTTGGAATATTAAATTTTTTGTTCTAATTAGGTGAAAGTAGGCTGCATTGATACTCAAAGAAAATCATAAACATACCTATGAAAATCATCATCATGCAATCATACATGCATTAATTGAATTAATTCTTCAAAGTACATCTGAGTTCATGGATGCAAGTATTAGTTTCTGTTGTTGAGAGTCACATTGAAGTACTAGCAATCAATGGTGTGTGTATGTGAGAAACAATATGTACTGACAGTGGGAAATACAATAGAGTAGTGAGAGTAGCATGCAGTTACACACTAGCTTACATAGGTCAGTCTTTTCTCTGGAGTGTCAGTCTTTTTTTCTGTGATGAACTCAATCTTATTTGGTTCACTTGAAGTGAAGTTCACATTGAATGTTACCATAGTCTGCCTACACATAATTATACAGTATTTATCATAATTATGCATGCATCATCAGTTCAATTGACTATTCTATGACTCAAGAATCAAAGCCTAGAGAAACTAATGTCTTCCTACGTACGCACCTGATGTAGTCTCCATTCACAGTTAGATCTCCATCTCCATACACAACCACAAACCTTTCTCTACTCTCAATAGTCCATGATGCCTTTGAAACCTCCCCACAGTTGAAGGAATGGAACTCAGTTGAATTATTGTTCTTGCTGAACTGACACACCTAAATGATCGAAGACGATTATAAGAGATCTTTAATACGCATGCACTGCATTGCAATAAGTCATTGCCTGACTCATTGGTCTTACAGCTGCTGTCTTGACTCCATTTCGACACACAACAGGATCACAAGGGGAGAATGTGTAGTAGAAAGGTGGAGAAATTCTATCCTGAATATGTTCTACTCTGCATGCCAAAGCAAATAAACTATATGATATCCTCTTTGTTTGGTAGGATGCTTGGGGACTCGTGAAACTTTTCTTAGAAATCTTAGATATTGACTAAGTCTAGTTTCCTTACGGATATTCAAAAGCAGAGCTGAGATCAATGGTGAAGTCGTAGTACATGTTGAAGCTGCTCTTGCAGAGGCATCCTTCACCAAGACAGAACTGTCTTTGGTCTTCAATCTTACCACTTGTAAAGGAGATGGCCAGAAGCAGTAGAAGAAGAGTTGCAGTAAAATGAGCCATTACTGCCAAATATATGAATATTACAGTGTATGTAAAAAAAAAAAAAGGCTTATAGCTTATTATATCTTGCATGCCTTCTAGTGGAGCCCCACCCACTAACCTACTTATGACCATAGCTCCGCTTAGATTACAAATGCATACAGTTAATAATAAATTACTAACTTTACAGGCTTTTTCAAGGTTTTTTGGAAGCTTTATATACTTTCTTGCAAATCCTGCACAGGCTCGGCTTTCTCTTTGCGTGTTTACTCTTTAGATGCTTCTAAATAACCGCTAATAATATTATAATGGAAATTATTTCACGGTAATGATGCAATGCACATGCTCAAATCGTGCATCGCTTCCGATTTGACCGTACGCATACACTTTGCCTACACTATATACTAAAATAAGAGACTCATAGTTAGTAAGTAGGAACAAAGTTTAATTTTATTGAATAATAGTAATTATCTGATAAACTTTGATAGCAACAACAATCATAAGGGAAAAACGTAAATTCTTCAAAGTGCATACATGGGTGGATGCTGATGTGTAATGAGTCACATAGTGATACAGACTTTTAGTAAGTACTAACAGTTGTTGTTTTTTTTATAAACTTTACTACTGTAACCTGTCACAATAGAGGCTTACGTAAGTCAGAGTTGTGTTGGTCTCTAATTCTGCAAAATACTCAATCTTATTTGGTTCACTTGAAATGTATCTCAAATGTTATGACAGCCTCCCTGTACATGCATGCAAATGGAACATTAATAATTATTTTAAACTATGATCAAATCTGTACACTGAAGGGGGTTGGTATTTTATACCTTACTGTTGACCATATAATACAAGTAGTAAAAATTTTGTAAAAATAACCAGTGTAGGAGTAGGCAGTGCTGTAAAAAGCAAGGAAACAAGACAAGTCTCTGAATTTCGGTGCATGCATGACTATATATACTGACTTCATTTTTTGTGCCCAACTCTCAAACATTACTGTGTATCTACATTTTCTATGCTTGTTATTTCATCAAAATTAGTCAAGTGATTGCTTGCATTGACTCATGTCCATTGAGCCAAACAACCGACATTTATAACTTGAGTCATGAAAATGAAGTAGTCATGTGCCGAAAATCAGAGGCTTGTCTTGTTTCCTTGCTTTTTGCAGCACTGCCCATTCCTACACTTCTCATTTTTAACTACTTTTATAAATTATAGTGTGTGCATTATAGGTAACTGAAAACTAATTAACTTGTTTTAACAGCTGTGGATCCTTACTGATCACAGACCTCCTTGTTGAACTGACATATCTAGATTTAAATCAAGGTATCAACTTGCAGGTAGCATTTACTGACAATCTTGCATACAGCTGCAGTCTTAACTCCATTTCGACACACAACAGGATCGCAAGGAGAAAATGTGTATAGTAGAATTGTGGAGCATGTTTATCAGCAATGTTATCTGCACAAAACAACAAACAGGATCCAGATAAGATCTGGAAATTTTTTTTTCCAGATTCTGAAATTTCAAAGAGTTTAAAAAACTTAGATCTAAGCCGCTTGATTAGGCCTAAGCTGGTCTAAGCTTAGATCTAAGCTTCATGATTAGGCCTAAGCAGGCCTAAGCTTAGGCCTAAGCTTTAATGATTAGGTCTAAGCTTAGACCTAAGCTTCATGATTAGGTCTAAGCTTAGGCCTAAGCTTAGGCCTAAGCTTTAATGATTAGGTCTAAGCTTAGACCTAAGCTTCATGATTAGGTCTAAGCTTAGGCCTAAGCTTCAAGATTAGGTCTAAGCTTAGGCCTAAGTTCGAGTGATTAGGCCTAATCAAAGAGGCTTAGATCTAAGCCTTGAAAAGTGTTCGAAAACTCAGAATCCGGAAAAAAAAATTTCCGGAGCTTATCTGGATTCTGTTAACACAAAAGTTTACCAACTTAGTCTTGCATATATTATTCTTAACTATATGTATATATTAGCAAATTCTTTTTCTTACAGGTAATCAAAAGCAAAAAGTTGAGCTGAGATCAATGGTGAAGTCATAGTACTTGTTAAAGCTGCTCTTGCAGAGGCATCCTTCACCAAGACAGAACTGTTGTTGGTCTTCAATCTTACTACTTGCAGAGCAGATGGCCAGGAGGAGTACAAGAAGAGTTGCAACAAAATGAGTCATGACTGCCAAATACATGAATATAATTATCATAGTGGGATGTGTAATGTAAGATAAGGCTTATAATTTACACTAATAACTTAGCATGCGTTCTAGTGAGCCCCACCCACCAACGTATTGGGTCCACTTAGCAAAGATTACAATCCAGTTATGATAAATTACTGACTTTAATGCTTGCTCACGGCCAGACCATACAAAATGAGTGATAATACTACCAGTCTGATACAGTAAGTTCAAATCACAATATAATAATTGTATATACTTTGACAGCAATACGTGATAACAATAGGTACATATATATAAATAGAAACAATCATTGGGTATGATAATTATAGTGTGTATGAAATGATTCGTGGTGACTTGGCGCTAAAGATGCCATGAGTGTTTGGTTTATGCAAACAACAATACAAGAGTACACACAACTGTTCCAACTATGATGGTGAAAACTGAGTAAAGAGGTCGAACAGCACCATTAAAGTCTCCACCTGTTTGAGTGAGTGCGCAATGTGTCATTAATTTCAAGTTCACAATTGGATTTTATTGGATCTGTAGTGCTCAGTGAAAGCTAACTGGAGTGACTTACCAATACCAACTGGACATTGCTGAGGTGTAGGTAGACAGATCTTATCAGCAGATACGATAGGAGTGTTGGGATGATACCCGATACTTTTTGACTCAATGTTAGCAGAACCTCCCCAACCGAAGAGAAAAAATCTGCACGCATTCAACGAGAGGTCATTGGAGTCCCCAGTGATGAGTGGCCGTGTGAATTTCATCGTCATGATCCTCCCGTCAATAGTTACTTCAGTCTCAGTGACGTGCTGGATATCATCCACTGGAGGTTCAGCTCTCATGGTGATGTATCTGCAAGAATAACATTATGATGTAGAATTGCAGACCGGTATAATATTATACTGTCTTGTACATGTATATTATAGGCTACATCTGCACTGTATGATTCTATACCTGTCTGTAACAAAGTATCCACTCTCATCAACAGAGCCAACTACTGCATCACTCATTGGCTGAAAAAAGAAAAAGGGATCAAATAAAAAGAAGGGAAAAAAAAGGACAATTAAGTAAATGACGCTGCTAGTTATGTAAGTCAATGCTGGACAGTTACAATCAAACTAAGTGCTGTATAGCTCACCATCATCCTGTCATCAGAGAACCCAATTCCCACCCACTCTGCATCACCCGATCCTGATGTCCTCGAAGACACGGTAAACTCCACCTCCTCTCCCACGACAGTCCACCTGGCACGATAGTCACACACTTCCTGGTCGTTACATCCCGTGCTGAACTCCCCTCGGCACTGAGATGGGTCCAGGGGAAGGTTGTTTTCATCGAAAAAGTTTATCGAAGTTGAACCACGATTTCGTGTGCCATGATACTTGATCTCGTCAGGCTGGTAAAACCGGTCATTCTGGGCAGTGCCGGCTTCAATGCCTGATGCTGGGAAGTGGAAGTAGTCTGGATAGACTTGTCCGAAGGACCAGATGAGAGTTGTGAGTTCATTATTTACGGGATGATCAGCTGAATCATTATTTGTCACTGCATAAAATTAGTAATAATATTTTATTATTATAGTTTGTATGGATTATGCCATGCGATAATTATGTACTTGGTGTTGAAGTGGCGAAGAAGTTTGTACATTATATTTTTCTAATCAAATAGAAGTTGTGGGTTCAAAATATTTCCCATAAATCATAAAGTAAAGATGCTAAAATATAATGTTGATGGTGAAAGTTAGCACCAAGAGAGTTAGCTCACCAAGTGGTCTCCTCCATTTGATAAAAGTGAAACCATTTTCCTCTTTCCCCACTGCAGCAGTGATGCTGTCCTCTCCTCCATAGAATGTGTCTCTTCGTGGAGTGGATCTGTCTCGAGTGTAGTAGTCAAACACTTGGAACTGATTACCTCTGGCTACACCAATGATGACGTCTGAGCAGTCCATGGGATGCAATGGCTGTGCTGTGTGCGTGTGTGTGTGTGTGTGTGTGTGTGTGTGTGTGCGTGTGCGTGTGTGTGTGAAAGTGATTGTTGTGTGTGTGTGTTTTTCAGGACTTTGTACACCAACCTTGACCATTTCCTTCTTCACTACCACCTTCTTCGGACCCTCCTTCTTCATTGCCTGCTCCTTCTTCAGTCGCTCCATCCTCATTATCAATTGTTCTCCCTTCTTCATCAGCTCCTCCTTCTTCGTTAGCTCCCCCTTCTTCGTTAGCTCCCCCTTCTTCATTAGCTCCCCCTTCTTCATTGCCTCCTCCTTCTTCAATTGCTCCATCATCACTATCATCGCTGTCAATGTTGGTACCATTTGGTAAGTTAGGCCTGACAAACTGGTTGTAGAAGCTATCGGCACCATCAACGATCGGCCAACTCTGACCATTAGGCCAAAGAGAGTTAGCACCTATAATTACCAAGAAGGAATTGAAGTAGGTAAGTCATTGAAAAATCTAATATTTATAGTTTTGATAAGACAGATAGGCATTAATACCTGGCCATAGTATATGTATTCAGTGAATAACGTATAGCACAAAAAATTTGGCATATTCAGTAATATTGGCTGATTAGCAGTTTTGGTAAGGACTGCCAATATTAAATACAGAATACATGTATTGCTGCTATACAGTAACTATTCTTCTACATACCAACATTGAAGGCTCCTGGGGACTGGGCACGGCAAGATCCATCAATTCCTCGACTTGGTTTCCAACCAACAGCAACATAGCCAGTCCCGTTGTGCATCAGAGCCACCTCCAGCTCATCCTGCATATAATATTACTGTATATGGTGTAAAATTCCGACACAAAACCACACAGTGGAAACAGCATGTGAAAGACAAGGGGAAAACTCAAAATGGGTATTGTTAGGTATGTATATACACATAGGAAGTCCATCCTGACTGACATCTGTATAGTAACAGGATGCATGGACACTATTGTTGTACCATAGATAATATGGAAGTCCATGAAATAAAAACTATATGGTGAAACTAGAGGGTCCTTGGGAAGCCTAAGTTTAATGGGTATAGCTAATTCGAACCAGTCCCCTGCATACAATGCCGTAGTGAAATTAAATGCACCACAGAATCTGATGCCATGCATGTGACTAGTACTCCAACTGACTACAGGGCTGCCATATAATTTAAGCTTGCACACTTGCATGGTTGCTGCCTATAGTCCTGACAAGAATTGAGTGTGCTAGTATGCAAAGTGTGACAATTAAGTTACAAAGCCATACATGTATAGGTATAGCTCATGCAGCTTCAAGCTCCATGATACACCACATGCAATTAATATGGGAGAAATTGTATATGAAAGCGAGAACCCATCACTTCCTAAAAAATTATTTTCAAAAATTGCAACAGTAACTGTTACTGCAACTGCACAGTATATATCAGGTATGTACATGGCACAGTGGTTAAGTAACTACTATAATGTTGTGAAATGTTGTGAAATGAGACAATAGAATACAGTGAAGTTGGCTGGACAGTACAGGTGTCAGTTGTAAATGTCTGCTCAAGGAAACCACACTGTTTGCACCACATCACTCACACAGACACATTCTTCACCAAGATTTAGTCAAGTATAGCAATATACAGCTAATCTGCTCACATGCATGTAATGATCTTATTGTTTTCCTTCCAAGGAAGCAGTTATTGTATTACCTTATCAGTTCAAACTATATCATGATCTCATGTTCATGCACATTCAAGCACAGAGTCATATACAGCTTCATGTAACTCAGCAAGGAAAGACACCATATGCATGCATGCCACACCATGGCCATAATTGGCATTATTGCATGTGAACATACAATGTTGATCGAGAGCACAAGCTTGCAAAAGCAAAAGTATGACCGAATTGGTCACAGGGATAATTCTCAGTGCATGACTTTTTGAGTGAGGATATTACCAACTAAGTATACGTGCTGGTGGTCCATGTGCAGAGATGTGCACTACATGAGTCTTATAAGGACATGCAAGTTGTGAATTCTAATAAAGTGGGTGATATGTTCCTTTACATTGCTCACTGCTGGTATTATTATATCAGCAAATTAAACGCACAAAGAGTTTAGAAATGATTCATGAATAAAGCCTGGAGTGGTATATCGTTGCATGCTATTTATTTTATTGTAGGACTTACATCTACAATCCGAGCATACAGCACCAGCCTGTCGTGCAACTGGCTCCTCAGTGTATAGTCCTCTGGGTTAATCGTAGGATCAGTCAGAGAGGAGGCTGTGAGTAGTGCACGAGAAAGAAAGGGTAGGAAAAGTGTGAGGATGTGTGCAAGATAGTGGGAGTGATAACATTGCCATGGTAATAGTAATGAACCATGCTGGAAAGCATTGCATACTCAATGTAGAACTTGAGCAAATAATTGATAATTCTCATGTGAACAAAACACTCATTATTTCATTCCTCAAAATTAATGGCTAAAAGCACCATTACCTGTTTAAAGTGGACAGCTCTTAACTCTAAGTACAGATGGGGATAAGCAAAGCTCTTCATTGCATGCATGCAGCACACACACATAACTTAATCTACCTTGAGAGCATTTGTTGCCAAACCATCCAGGGGAACAAAAACACTGTCTTCTTGGAAAGCTGATTCCTTGAAGGTCAACACAGCTTCCTTGGTTGTTACAGTCACTGGCATCCAAACACTCATCTGCAAGAACATAGACAGTGAAACAACCACAAACAAGGAAAGCTAGATGTCACTTGAGAAGATAATTTAAAACCACCATAAAAAAATGACAAACAGCTGGGTTGTATACAAAATCATTAGTATCGTGTTAAAATTTAATAACAAGCAGCTGCAGTGAGCCTATAGATCTACTAGAGTTTTGATTTAATTACCTTCAATGTGACAATACTGTCCAGAGTAAAGTCTGTCACACACACATTCTCCATTCTCACAATTCCCATGTCCTGAACAACTCATACCATTGCACGCTGCATCACCTTTTAAGTGCATGAATGAGAAATGTTAGAAAGACAACGTCACTATAGTAACACTATAAATGGCCGTATTTGCATGAAATCACATCTGATTCTCATCAAGATAAAATATACAGGCAATCAAAGTTATCAAACATTCAACAATTGGGGGACACAATGACATTAGCTATAGACTGCAATATCAACACTGAATGTAAACACAACCATTGAACACTATACCAATATTATTGTCTGTTTATGCTCTGATAGTCTATCGAACTAGACCCTTTCTTCTAACCCTGACTGATAAGACTAAAGCCTGGTTCACAATATCTACTACTATGTCACGTAATAATACTTCACATTTGACGATCGAGGCAATGCAACGTGACCTGCTCACAAAGATTTAGAAAAATTGTACATTTGATATGTTGTGTTCCTGCGTATCAGCGCATGAATATACGATACAATGGAAATATTGCGAACCAGTCTTAATTATTCTACATGTCACGTGTAACACCATTCAATGAGGGACTCACTGGATGAGTTGATGATGGTGACATCGGCACAGCTCCAGAAGAGGTAGCGACCTCCGGGAGCAGTCCACTCGGCCGCCTCTCTCACTAATTGCAGGGTGCACCTCTCACACTCAAAGTCTGTTGGCAACAGTACCTCGTGACTATAAAGCCTGAAAACATGCATGCATATGATTACACTGTTAAATTTTGGTGTGTTAAAAAACGAAGTGTGTAGTTTTTGGTAACACTTTCCACATGGAAGTGGCACACTTTGGTAAAAAGGTGTAGTTTTTACTTTCGGTTTACATGCCCAAATTTAAGTGATGCATATTACATACATACCAGTAAAAAGCTACGTGGAATAGTTCCATGCTAACTACATAAAGTGCAAGGCTCAACTTATGATATATTATTATGTAAAGGCCCTCAGGGAAATCAACCACCAGACACAGGCACACCTAGCTATAGAAATCTTTTGTGATTATTCACCACCACACTACATTATAGACAAGTAATACATCTCACATGCACAACATTATACTTAAATATCCTGGGCTACACGAGATGATGGCATGTAGTCCCAGTGACTGCATATATTATGCAGATAGGCATCATGACGTTGTGTATGTAGCATGTCATTTGCACGCGGTAGAGCTATAAGTCTTACGTTGCATCTTCCTCTCTGTTGTTCCACTGTGTTCCAAGTAGAGCGTGGAGAATGGTGCCATTCATGTCCAGAATGTTTACAAGAATACCACCCTATTGTGGTCAAGACAATGTGAAAACAGGGCGAACATGTGTAGTCAATCGCAAATGTAAAGACTGCATTGATGCATGCATGACAAAATAATATCTGTAGCAATGCAGCTATATATGTAGCTATGATGCTGATGAATAATGTTTTTTGACTTGCCCTGTGTGGATAAGCCAAGTGAAAAGTGACGTTAATGGTGGAGCCTGTTAGGAAGGTAGTTACTGGGCTGTTTGGATTTTCTACATGTGTAAAAACAAAGAGAACAAGACTCACACAATTGTTTTTTTTTAGCCAAATTTGATTTAATCAAGTGCAGCCTTTAATGAGACCGCAAACAAACCACAATATTGATAACAGCTTAGGCATCTCACCAATCAATACCCCATGCAGTGAAACAATAGCCTAAATGCTCACTATTAAACTTACCAGGTACCCCACAAGGTCCTCCAGTTCTCACGTTGTCCAAGAAGTCATAATCGGGCTGTCTAGCTGGAGGAAATGTCAGTCGAACGTGCGCGAGGCAGCTGTCTCCAAATAAGCCCACAAGAAGTAGGAGAGTAGTAAACAGAGCGTTCATTTCAGTTCTGACAGCTCAAATTGTTGCCTTTTTAGATCAGAGTCTGCTTTGCTTATAGTTCTTGCTTCAAGCGCTCTAATTCACAAGCAAAAAATTAATAGCAACGTCTGTAAGCTGTCCAATGATGACAGACTGAAAAACTCCAATGACTTTTTCCTCTTTTATAAAAGCAGCCAATAATTTTTGATTCTACGCATGCGCAATGAGCACGTGAAGGACAGGATGAAAATTTAATTATGTGAACAACAACACAATAACCAAACAATTTAGGTAGACAGACTGTCACATAAATGATAGCACATATTAGTCCAACATAATATCAATGCTACAGATAATAGGGTCTTTGCAGGTGAGGTGTAAGATTGACTGGGGGTCTAGGAGGGATTTTTTTAGAATAGTTCCATGCTAACTACATAGTGCAAGGCTCAACTTATGATATATTATTATGTAATTCCTCAGGGAAATCAACCATTAGACACAGACACACCTAGCTATAGAAATCTTTTGTGATTATTCCCATCACCACTTTACATTATAGACAAGTAATCTATCTCACATGCACAAAATTATACTTATAGCCTGTGCTACACGAGATGATGGCATGTAGTCACAGTGACTGCATATCTATTATGCAGATAGGCATCATGATGATATTAATTAGGCATATGTAGCATGTCATTTGCACGTGGTAGAGCTATAAATCTTACGTTGCATCTTCCTCTCTGTTGTTCCACTGTGTTCCAAGTAGAGCGTGGAGAATGGTGCCATTCATGTCCAGAATGTTTACAAGAATGCCTCCCTATTGTGGTCAAGACAATGTGAAAACAGGGCGAACATGTGTAGTTAATCGCAAATGTAAAGACTGCATTGATGCATGCATGACAAGATAATATCTGTAGCTATGTAGATATATGTTGCTGATGAATGTTTTTGACTTGCCCTGTGTGGATATGCCAAGTGAAAAGTGACGTTAATGGTGGAGCCTGATAGAAAGGTAGTTACTGGGCTGTTTGGATTTTCTACATGTGTAAAAACAAGAGAGAAGACTCACAATTGTTTTTTTTTAGCCAAATTTGATTTAATCAAGTGCAGCCTTTAATGAGACCGCAAAGAAACCACAATATTGATAACAGTTTATGCATCACAGTCAATGCCCCATGAAGTGAGATAATAGCCTAAATGTTCACTATACTTACCAGGTACCCCACAAGGTCCTCCAGTTCTCACGTTGTCCAAGAAGTCATAATCGGGCTGTCTAGCTGGAGGAAATGTCAGTCGAACGTGCGCGAGGCAGCTGTCTCCAAATAAGCCCACAAGAAGTAGGAGAGTAGTAAACAGAGCCTTCATTCTCAGTTCTGACAGCTCAAATTGTTGCCTTTTTAGATCAGAGTCTGCTTTGCTGATAGTTCTTGCTTCAAGCACTCTAGTCAACAAGTTAGATAGCAATGCCTGTAAGCTGTTCAATGATGACTGAAAACTTCCAATGACTTTTTATATACACTGTAAATGCAGCCAATAACTTTGATTCTACGCATGCGCAATGAGCACGTGAAGGACATGATGAAAATTTAATTATGTGAACAACAACAACAAAACAGACTGTCACATATATAAATAATAGCACATATTAGTCCAACATAATATCAATGCTACAGATAATAGGGTCTTTGCAGATGAGGTGTAAGATTGACTGGGGGTCTAGGAGGGATTTTTCTTCTCTCTGTGGGACGACCAACAACAGGTGCACTTGGAGGTCGTCGTCGAGAGTGATGGCCAGTCCAGGGACGAGCAAGGTGGAGATGACCTTCTTTCTCCATTGATACCTGCATGTGAGACCAGTGTAAGTAACATGGAAACATGTGACAGCACCATAACTACTTGGTTTGTATTGAGTTTGTGCTGGGTAACTATTTCAAGCATGACAGTGGGTATGCCTTGACATCTGATGTGTTTACTGTTTTCAATATGCCATACATGCATATACAATAATTATTGTATGTACTATACAATATATGGTGTTACAGTGTATGTAACTAACTTAGTTACCAAGGAGATGTGCTTTCCAGGTCGTTCAGTTTGTTTCTTGCGTGGAGACTGAATTCTAGGTTTGAACTTTTGATAATTACTACCACTGGGTGAAATGCTACTTCTGTGCCTACAAGAGAAGATCAATTAAAATAGGGTTGTGATAATAATTATTATTAATCAATAATTATATACATCATTGAATTTAAATGCTGAGTTATTCCAGTTTTTTGATTGCTCATTATGGAAGTAATTCTTCACAGTCAAACTTCAAAGCTCTTGATCAGAATATTTTATTTCTAATACCCCTCTTCCATGTGCATGCATTTTACTATAATAACCCCCTACATACCTGCAAGGGATACCACTGTATTCTGATGACAGTGTGTATATCGTCAAGACAGCTGGCATGGTGAAGAACTTTCTTTTTCTCTCTCTCGTCTCCATCATCCTCACGACCTGACAGTTGCCATGACTACCAGGCCTGCAGCTCCCAGACACAAACAGACTGGGTGCCGTAGAGGGTCTCTTGACAGGCGTTCTTTGCTGCTTGAAGGGACTGGTGAAGAAAGATTTCTGCGAGCTTGGACGATTGTTTATCAGTCCTTTGTACTCTTCAGGGATGGTTGTGTCGTTGTGGTCCAAGAGGATTGAAGAGGATCGTGGTGTGGGTGGAGGGTTGTAGCCAGACTGGGTGTTTAGAGTTTCCGTTTGCGTAATCCTTTCGTCTCTCATTTTGTGCAGATCGTCTACAGGTTGTTTGTTGTTTTCACTTGAAATTGAAAGTGCTTCCTCATTAGGTGTCAATGCTTCAACTTCTTTGATAAGCTCAACTGAATGCTTACTGTCACATAGATCTATCAGAGGAAGGTCATCTTTTTCAAATACCTCCGAATCTACCGAAGATACACTATTCATTCGTATAGCCGTTGGGACCACGATTGCTTGTGCTCTTGAACTTGCAGAATTTCTGCCATTTTGTGGTTCCTCCCATATCAGTGTGGGCATTGATGGACGTAGCTTGTTTTCTGATTCAGACCTAATCTTTTCTAGCACTTCGGAGCGGATTTTGGCTAAGTTAGAACTGCCTTGTGTACTGTAAAAGACATCGCTATCCAAATCATCATTGTCAGTCTCCCAGTCATCTTCACTGAATACAATCGGACTGGGGGCAATGTAATTGTTATCATTATTGTCAGGGGGTTCCTCTTCAGCTGGATATGGTGAAGGGGGTGGTACAGGGAATGCACTTTCGCTCATGGTTTCGTAATCGTGAATCTTTCTCGGCGGGAGAGAGTTAAATCTGAAAAATTTCTTTTTAGTTATGGGATTAGTGGTATTAGTAGGATTGGTGCTGCTGAGGGGCCTAGTTTGAGATTTTTGAATTATCCGTAAACAGTTGTCTGGACTTGGGGATAGCAAAACTGGATCGGGTTTACTTTTGTCCATTGTTGTGGTTATGATGTCATCTTCCATACTGTTCTCGATTTGGGAACATGCATTTATATTGTCTGTTACTTCATCTAAAACTTGGACTTCTTCTTTTGGATCGCTTTTTTTCTTATCATTTGTGATCACCTTGCCCAGCTTCTCTATGGCAATGTGTGCAACCTGTTCTGGCGGATATAATACTCTCTTCCCTCCTCCTTTGTTGTATCCACTGCTTGCTAGCTTCTCTTCCAACTGATCGAGCACGGTCAGCAGAGGTTCGAAGAATTTGCCACACTGCAGTAAGTATCTCTCCTTCCACCATTCGACTCTTTGCGTAGCTCGATTCACCATTTGCAAAACAGTCTGCGGTGCCTTCTTGTGAACCAATTGCTCAAAGTAGTAAAGATCTAGCATGTAGATTTCTAAATCGCTCGAACAAACAGCATTAAAGAGTTGCCTCTTCAACTGACAAAGAGCCTCAATGTCACAGAGCATGTCACCAGCACTGAGATCACACATACCTGAGCTCTTCTTTGGTGTGGGTTCGTGAAGCTTGAATCCGAAGATATTCTGCTGTGGGTCTTCAATTTTGACAGGAACTGCAACCATAGAAGACTTTCTTCGCCATTGTTGTTGCTGCTGGTTGTTGACACGTGAAGCATTTTTGAAGGAATTGGCAGGCAGTGGTAGTGAGAAGCTGGAACGAGAGAAGCTTCCTCTTGTTGATATTTGAGATATCGATTTCGGTATCATTACAGATGCTGTACTTGTTGCATTGAGTGCGTGCATACTTGTTGACTTTTTCATCATCTTTTTCGCTTCTTGCTGTTCGTCTTCGGCAAAAATCTCGGCTAGGTGGTTCTTCTCTGGTTCAATTTGATTCACAACGTCTTCGCGACATTTTGGGTTTGTTTTAGAGCTTGCCGAAAGCTTCACAGATCCAGACTTGATGATGTACAAGTATCGTACAGGCATGTCTTGTCTGAAGAGGCAATCTCCAAGTTGATAGCGTTTCTCTCTCAGTACCATGCAAATCTGTCGTAGAAGGTGAGGAGACCATTTTGAGAAAAGTTCAAGTTGCGAAAGAAATTGAGCTCGTTTGAGGAAGAGAGACTGAAAATGTTGAAGGAGAGTTTTGTCGAACACGTCCATCGGTATTGTCAGTAGCTCCACGTGTTCATCAGCAAAGACGGTAAATGGTAACATCTCTTCTTTCTGTAGAAGTGCTTCTTCTCCAAACGACTCTCCAGCTCTCAGCTTTCTAACTTGTTTGCCATAGCTAACTCTACTTTGTTTCGCTTTCGGGTGGTATGTTGTGTTTGGGACTTGAGCGGCTGATTTGTTTCCAGCTGAATCTTTCAAAAGGGAATCGACATTAGCAGCAGCTGCCTGGTTGGCCAGCTGTTTGGCCTTGAAGAGAGGGTCAATCATAAGACTGACAGAACCTCGTAGAATCACATGAAAACTGTGTGAATAAAAAGAAAAGGAAAGAAGCAATTGAGATTGACTATAGCTTGATTGTGTGGATATTCAGTGATCAAAACATACAATGATCATACTTTTCTATCCATTCTTCTTGCTGGTAGATCATTTCATTTGGGTTGTGTTTGTTCAGTGTAACCTTATGAGCCACTTTTTTCAGGGATTCTGCACAAGTTTTATGTACGACAAACACGTATACATGTACATGTACCAGTAATATAGTTGCCAATGGTTACCAATATCAGGTATATGCATGTAGTGATGTTTTGTTGCTTACTTTGGTCTAGAGAAGCAAGCACGTGGGAGCTCTCCTTCAACCAGCTGGTTGCCAGGAATAGGATGTCCTCCTCACACCTTTCATTGGGCAGCTGCAACACAATGTCATGACCCCTGTAATAATTGTCCACCAATATCTTGCTTGCTATCATTATTGTTAGCTAGTCTGTGAGACCTTCACTGTTGGATCACACCACACACAATGGCAGCTACTGTACTAGTAATGTAGCTCTCTTGTTTGCCCACTATTGTTTTGTACTTAGCAGCATTTTTCACACCTTTCAAATAGGCTGACAAGAGGTGACAGATTTCATGAAAAGGCTCACTTAGCCATTATGGTATTGACACCAATTCTTTCTCATTAGCAGCTGGCTCCATGATTAGGTTCAATGATGGATGTTGAACACTGACCATTGTTACAAGATGGCTGCAATGTAAGTATGGCATTAGGCCATAGTAAATGTATACTTCTGTACATTATACACAATGTCACGTAATGCGTTAAACTTTATAGTTTGAGACAAATTTAATTGTGGTTGACAAAAGTAAATATAATTTGTGGTGAGAAAATTATTATGAAAACAAATAAACAAACAAATTGATAACAGAAAGAAAAAGCAAAAGAAATTGATAATAATTAAACTAGACCTCTAAACATCCAGTGTACAAACTGCTAGCTGTTGCTGGAAATAGAGTGTCTACTGAGAGCGGGAGAATGAGGCGATCTGTTCATGGAGAGATCTTCTTCGGAGTTTAATCTCTTTGAGGAGGAGAGGTGATTCTTATTCTTAATAGTGCACGCCACCAACATTGCAATTAGGACAGGGACTACCCCAAATAAGAATGGAACGCCAGCAAAATATCGTCCCTAAAAAATTTAAATACACAAAAAATTATAAAAAAAAGAATCAGTTATTGTACAATCACCCTTTATTTAAAAACAAAACAAAACAAGAAGAAGAACAAAAAAAAATCTAGGTAGTTTATAGCACATTGAAAGAAGGTGAAAACATTGCATAAAATGTACAACTTACAGTGATAGGTTCGGACATAATAGTCATATTTGTTGAAGTGTTTAAAACTGCCACAACTCCTGATTCATCGGTGGGTGTATCGTTCAGGTTTACGTGAAACAACCAGAACAAAAGGCCGAACAATGCAGGCCCTAATCCATTACAGAGGCCTCTTACACCAGTTAAGATGCCCAGGGCAACTCCTTGCTGTTCAGGGTTGGCATTCCTGCTGACTAGAGCACTTATAGCTGGGTAAATGATGGTAGAGAAGGCAGAGAACAGGCCACCAAACCACATTAACCTGGAGAGAGAGAGAGAGAGAGAGAGAGAGAGAGAGAGAGAGAGAGAGAGAAGAAAACAACAGTAAAGATTATGATTCTGTAATAAGACAACATGTACTCCTGAAGAGAGAGAAAAACAGATTATGATTCTGTAACATAAACAACATTTGTACCTAGTCCGAGCGTTCTACGATGAGAGATTGAGTGCTTCACTATTATCATAATAATTACTTATAAACACAAACATGTACATGCATGGGGTAAGCTTGTAGACCAAAATTTGACTGGAAATCGAGATGCGAACTGTGAACTGCGTATTCTTAACTGTATACTCTTAACTGTGAACTGTGTATTTTTAACTGCAAACTATGAACTATTGTACATATTTTAAGTACCATTTTGTTGTCCACACTCCAAATATGAAAAGCTGCGTCGCTTGCACCATGAGTCCAATGATAATAGTGTGCTTGTAACCAAAACACATCATGAGCCAAGAGAGACCCAGCGTCTGAGCGGCAACAGAGGTCACACACAGCACAGCAATGTAGATGGCTACCTGGTTGAGGGTGAAGCCGGCAACTTTGCTCAAGTAGAGAAAGAAACAAGAGTACTGTCCAGCCTCGGGGAGGTAGGAGAGGAAGACCATGATGGAGAGACGGAGGAGCTTGCCGTCTGTCGTAGCTTTACGAAGAGACTATATAGAAGAAGAGAAGAAAGGAATAAAAAAATTATAAGTAGCTCTAGTTTCATCACTTATGCACACTCCATAATAGTCAATTGAGCTAGACCCTTTTTCTACCCTTGACATATGTGCTCGATGGACTAAATTCATAAAAAAAACAGCAAGGAAACTAACTGGATTCACACACAATTTGTCTAAACAAAAAAACATTTTGTAGTTTAAAAACACTGGGTTTGGTTTGAAGTTTTTGGTATAATTATGTGGATATAATTGTGGTTTGGGTGATTTTGATCCTTTGCTAATAGGTATAGATAGGGTCCTAGGGAAGATACTGTCTGTGGCAAAAATTTTGAGAAGATTAGAATGTATGTCTCTGAGAGGCTTAGGTCTGTCCAACCACACCCCACACAACTATGTATCATATTGCCGTACAGAGAAGGGGTCCACTTGCTCCCAGCTGATCTGTGCCCCCCACGAGGCCTTCCTGTCGTTGAGGGACTCGGGGACCATGAAGAGGATGAACATGAGATTGAAGGCGGTGATCATAGTGGCTATGATGATGACCTGGGTCTGGCCGCTGGAGTAGCTCATGATGTAGGTACCTAGAGCAGGACTGATGACTAGACTGGCAGCAAAGGTGGCCGATACCTTTGTGTGTGAGAGGGAGGGAGGAAGAGAGAGAGAGAGAGAGAGAGAGAGAGAGAGAGAATACATTTATCTTTCTCATAAATTGCTATGTTTCTACATATACAGCTATAGTTGTTTACAAATGAAAGAATTTTTCAGGTTAAAATGAACTTCATTAATATTGCTCTCCTGTAGCCACACCTACTAATTACTAGGCTCCACCCATCCCTCCTAACGTACCAGTCCATAGGAGCATCCTCTCTCACTCTCATTGGTGCAGTCAGCAACGTAAGCAAAGACCACGGAGAATGTCACTGCAAATATACCAGATATTGCCACGGCAACAAAATAGGCCCTGTAATGATGATGCAATTGAGTATAACATCAATGACTTCTGTTTGAGAGTTCACTCGGGCCTTTGTCACAATAACCTGACTGTAGATCGACTGATTTTCAATATTTCAAGCTGATTCTGTTAGTGCTTAACTATACCCTTTACCAGCCAAAATCATTGTGTTTTTCCCAGAGGAGGTACGACACGGATGTACCTTTGCTGAGCTGGCAAGCGGGCGCAAGTGATCAACTCTCAATGTGAACTATTGCGGTCACAAGATTGGAATGCAATTACCGGACTTGCCAGCTCAGCAAAGGTGCACTCGTGTCGTACCTCCTCTGTGTTGGTCCTATTGTAAGCCTACGGTACTTCAGATGTAAATCAACTTTAGTTCTACAGTGTGTGTCTTACGTGGCGCTGACGAGGAGGATGGGGATGGGAGCACAGGTGAAGAAGACGGCCAAGAGGAGGAACGACTTCCTCCCCCAACAGTCAGAGAGAGCTCCGATAAGAGGGGCGGAGAGGAACGAGAGGATACCCTGTAATTAGTAACAAGTATACTGAAATAGATATAGTACACTAATACTTTGATGTGGTTTCATAACTTTTTCAGTCACTAGTAGCTTCCAACAAATGCTATAGGACATACAACCATATGACTGTAAGCGTAAGTGTGAGCAACCGTGAGTGTCTACCACCAAACCCATTAAGTGATCGTGTAGTACAGTCACTTTTGGAGAATTGAGGAAGTGATCGAGACTTTAATTTTGTGAGCTTTGACGACAATTTTAGAGGGAATAATAAACTAAAAGCTTCTTTACCTTTACACCCTGTACGATACCATTCTTTAAAAATGTTCCAGTTGGAAATGCTACCTTCAGTGCCTGGAACAAAAAAAAAAGAAAAACAAAATCATTCAGAGATGACCAAAAATGATAAAGTTGAAGGTGGTCAGACTTGTTTGTCTTACCTGTATGGTGGGTGAGGTTAAGAGTCCCCAGGCAAAGAACTCCAGGAATATTACTATTGTGGCATGTATAACAGACGGTTTACCATAGCCCTGTGTGTGTGTGTGTGTGTGTGTGTGTGTGTGGGGGGGGGGGATGAATGTATGCTTTTAGTGGAGCCTGAAAGATAATTTACATGTGTGTGAGAAACAAAGTAAGCTAATAAATTCTGTAACTTAAGACATTTGAGAGTTGCCCAGTTATGCTACAAACATAGTGATTGAATAACACAGTCGTTTCAACGATATCAGGGAGTATGCACACAAAATAAGACATGTCTGTACACAAACACGTGTTGAGTGAAAAAAAAATCCACTCACCTCGACTAAATCACAGCTTTCCACTGGCGACCTCGCTTTTCTAGTTCTCTTCGAGGATGTGAACATTAGCTTAAACTTCTTCAACGTCCTGCTCTTCCTAATTTTGTCCATCTTGAACCAGTAGGGCCCGTCGGCTTCCTGATATGACTAAAGCGATTTCATGAGCATAGCAGTTCAAAATTACGCAAGTATTCCGTTAATTGGAACAATCAACGTAAACAAAAAAAATTTGAATTTGCAATGAATATTCGTTTAATTGGAGTAATTATTTCACTTTACACAATGACTCAGTACAATTTCAAAGTTCACTAATAAAACGACTAAATCATGGAAGAAGGAAAGTCGAAAATAAGCGCTCCCATAATCCTCATCATTGAGTTTTCATTGGCTCTGCTATTGGCCATCTATTTTCTCTACAAGTACGGTAACTTGAGAAAACAGAACCCCTTTGCAACTGGCTGTACCTTGGTGGTTTGGTTCCTCAGCTTTGTCATCATCTTTCTACTTCCTGTTGACGTCTCCTCTGTAAGTTTGTCATCTCTCTCTCTCTCTCTCTCTCTCTCTCTCTCTCTCTCTCTCTCTCTCTCTCTCTCTCTCTCTCTC